>OY759224.1:21009488-21609488 GCA_963662175.1 Aradus depressus
GGGCGGAGTCCGAAGACCAATCAAGTCTCGAGAACTGTCCCCTACCACGGTCAGATATCGGAAGCCACTCCCCGTTTTACTCATTCTTCGCTCATGTCTTGGCTGGTCACCACGTTCTTTTTATATTGTACAGTTGAGTTTAAATATGTGAATTGAGTTTTCTTCGTTCATGTCTTGGGTGATCACCACGTATCTTTTCTATAAGTAATATCAGTTAGAATATGTGAAATTAACATTCTTCGTTCATGTCTTGGTGGATCACCACGTATCTTTTCTATAAGTAAAGTTTAGTTTGAATATGTGAAATTACTAACAGTCTTCGTTCATGTCTTGGGTGATCACCACGTATCTTTTCTATAAGTAATATCAGTTTGAATATGTGAATTAGTCGTAGAGACACACTTTGATTTTGGACGGTGCAAAGTCAGTGGGGGTGTAACTTCTGGTGTGCCCTCGAAACTACGCAGATCTTCAGGGACTATGTGAATAGACGATTTCTACGGGAAGTCCAGAAAGAGTGATCACGCCGTCATTCGCCATGGATATCGTATCGAGGTACCTCGTAATTAAGTTATAATTCAGTCCTTCAGACACACGGCCAAATTATATATATATTCAATTGTTGTTTTGTAAATATGTTCTCATTAAAATAAATATGTTAAAGTTATAGGTTTGATTCATTTCATTCCCCCCCCACTCATGCTTCTTCTGGTTGACAACAGTAATTAATTATTGTTAATTACTGATGTCAACTAACCGTTAGGATCTTGTAACCGTTCTTCCCGTGGGAGTGCTTTCAGCTATTCAGGCATTGTTTAATTAAAGTCGCGATTTAAATAATTTTCAAATTTAATAATTTTTCGATCTCAATTTTATTTATTTTATTAATTACGTGATTTGCACTCTCACAGAGAGGGAGAGATGGTTATAATTGGCGCCCGAACAGGGACTTGATTTGTTTATTAATTATGCCAATTAGTATAATTAATGAACCCCACTAATCGGTCCCTTATTAATTAATTAATTTTTTTAATTAAAAAAAAAAATTTTTTTTTTTCTTTTTAACGTAAATTCCAGATTATTGGGCTAAAATGTTATATTTTCACTTAAAGTCGGTATTTAAAATCAAAACTGAAGAAGGATGGGTGAGGGTAGGGACAATGAATGACATCATTTATTGAAATAATTTTATTTTTTTTTGTTTTTGATTTTTTCCTTATGTAGATTTAGTAGGCATTTATTTTACATATTATAACTATTGTTGTATTGTGATGCCATCTGACAGGTCACCATAGAAATTAGGTTAGCACCAGACCTCCCGTATAATTCATTTAATTGTTTTGATATATATTTCTTATCAGAATGGAAGGGAAAGAGAAGTCGGACTTAGAGCCGATACAGACACGGTCTAGGAAAACCATTCGCACTCCCCCGGAGTCCCCGGTAGAAAATCCTAAATTTGACCTAGAGGCGATGTTTAAGGCCATGCAGGAACAGATAGGACAGCAGGGAAAGGCCATGCAGGAACAGATAGGACAGCAGGGAAAGGCCATGCAGGAACAGATTTCGGGACTAGGACAACAGGGAAAGGCCATGCAGGAACAGATAGGACAACAGACTTCGGAGATAAAGGAACAAATTTCGTTAATGGCAAATAATATCGAATCCATTAAACGTAATATGGGTACCGTACAATCTGAATCTAGGCAGGACAATTCAGAAGAGAGATATGATAAGCCTACTTCTAAAGTTAGGGACATGGTAGGTGTCAGTTATCATGAAGTTACAGGTGGGATCGTGTCAGAAACACAGCATCTAGATAAGGAGGTCGAAGAAATAAATTCGAACCAAAATATTATTAGTACCGATTGTGAGAAGAGATTCGCCGATATCTCGAAGAGAATAGATACTGTTTCGGGTCAAACTCAGATCTCAACCCCAAAACAAGATGACCGAATGACATTTACCGTACCCGAAGGACATAGGAATTGGCCTACGAACCAGACTTTTGCTCGCGAACAGCCTAGCAATGTCACCTTCCAAGATGTCTACGTGAAAAATTACGACGTGGTGAGGTGGCGTTACGTAATAGCGTTTTGGATTTGCCCAACCATTTTGTATTTAAATTCTTACTATTCTGGGAAGGACCTTACCAGATTTTAGACAAGGAAAGTCCTCAAATTTTTATTTTAGGACATCTCGGCAGCGACGTAGCGGAAGGAGGAATCTTTTATACGATCTTACAGAAGCCGTGTATTAGCGGATAAATTTACAAGCAGGCTAGAGAAGCGCTAGGGCTCTCTTTGAGATTAACGATCTTACTTCAGCCGAGTTAGGGGGGCGATTATTGCAGACGAGATCGCGGCCCTAGAGTCAGGGAAGAGATTTGTGACGTCTCTATGGGTGTCCATCCCCAGCTATCCCAGGAACAGTTAGACAAAGTCACACACACATAAAACAGACACTATTCTTTATTATTTGGGAATTATTTATTATTTTACACTAACGGCCAACACCTCATTATACAACAACACACAAAGAATCACACATACATATTTATTGGGGACACGGGATTTATTATTTAGTTATTTTTTTTTGTAAATAGGATAAGGCAGACGGGGACTTTCTGGCACTCCCCTGGGGCTTAACATCGAGCATACCCCCCTTAGTCGAGCTCAAAGATTCCAAAGTGAATCGCCAGGTTGTAAATAGTATAATAAGTTAGGGTTAGTTTTTTTTTTAATTCTAGATATTAAGTTAGGATACTTTTTTGTTCATATATTTAGTAAGAGTATTTTTTTTAAATAGTATTAACAATTTGTTTATGATGTTGGGATAATTTAGTTTAGATAGGTTTGTGGCTTCATTTGAAATTGACATAATTGTAGGACGGGGCAGACGGTATATGGATTGGCCATCCATGGGAATATTCCTACGTATTTAAATTTGATTAGGAGACGCGGATCTGAGTAGGATGACAGCGAGGCGATGGCACACACATTTGTAGGTAGTCACGTATGGTAAATGTACTTTCAATTGTATTTGTCTGTTTTGTTTTGTATTTTAAAATAATATTTGTATTAGTATCCGACCGTGTGTATCTATTGAAAATGTCACATTGACCCATATTTTATCTAGTGACCATGATGGGCTATGTTAACCCAATGAGAGCCTTGTAAATATATTTGTAACATATATTCAGGTATGGACCTTACTTATTATGATGCAGTGTCGACCACGGTAGGTCAAATGTCAATTTTGTTATTTTATTTAAGAAATCCTAGGGCAAGGTGCCGAAGCATACATGACTAAAGGGGGAGATATATTATAAACTGGAGGGGATACCCAGAATTGAATATTTAATTATCGTACACACGGAGAAGGGGCCACTCCATTGATGCTTGTAGAATCCATTTAAAGGGGCGGGATTTTGTTTAATTATTTTTTTATGCCATGAACTGACTGTTGAACTGAAGAAAGGGTTTCGCTACTTGATTAATGCGGATGCCGGAATTTACATATATTTATGAAACTGAGATGGGATTTGAGTGGGCTTATTTTTCTATTTTATATTTCGTCGTCGTTCCGGCAGAAGGTAAATACCTGTCGAAGGCCTAAGGAGGCATATGGTTAGGGTTTGGTCAACCCAAATTTTTGTTGAAGCGGATTAGGTATATGGGAATTCAGTTGAAACATTGTCGAGGCGTGGGGCCTTTTTGGATGTTTTAACTAGTCAGTGAATGTATGCTAGAAATAGAATCATCGTTATTTGCCAATGGAGAGGGTTAACTCCAAGAAGTACAGCGTAAAGTAAAATCATGCTTTGGTCACGCATGCATAGGCAAGCCATGCCGATTCGAAAGGAAATTTAAAATCATGTTTTGGTCACGCATGATAATGAGGTCGATACCTGAGTATTTGGTTAAGTGTATACGCTCAGTGAACGAGCAAGTGTTAAGTGAAACTAATAAAATATGTGACTTCCAATGGTCATTTAGCCGACATATTTTATTTTAACGGGAACGGGGGATATTGTAGCATGTCTACCCTATAGATAATGCTCAGAACTGGCGATGTCTACGAGAGGATCGCGATCGCTAGGAGCAAAGTATGGGTTGTGGGGTATCAAATTAAAGAGGATTGCATTTGGAAGAGCATGCTCGGAACCAATGATGCCTGCGAGAGAATCGCGATCGCTGGGAGCGGAAAATAAAGAATAATAGAGACACAATGGAAAGGAAGCCAAGATAATTGTCTACATCCGGTGTATAAGGAATAAGCAGTAAAGGTTTTTTTTCTTACTCCAGGTTTTCACACAACTAGAGGCAGATGTTAATTGGTAATATGCGATTGGCTGGAAATAAAATGGGCGGAGTCCGAAGACCAATCAAGTCTCGAGAACTGTCCCCTACCACGGTCAGATATCGGAAGCCACTCCCCGTTTTACTCATTCTTCGCTCATGTCTTGGCTGGTCACCACGTTCTTTTTATATTGTACAGTTGAGTTTAAATATGTGAATTGAGTTTTCTTCGTTCATGTCTTGGGTGATCACCACGTATCTTTTCTATAAGTAATATCAGTTAGAATATGTGAAATTAACATTCTTCGTTCATGTCTTGGTGGATCACCACGTATCTTTTCTATAAGTAAAGTTTAGTTTGAATATGTGAAATTACTAACAGTCTTCGTTCATGTCTTGGGTGATCACCACGTATCTTTTCTATAAGTAATATCAGTTTGAATATGTGAATTAGTCGTAGAGACACACTTTGATTTTGGACGGTGCAAAGTCAGTGGGGGTGTAACTTCTGGTGTGCCCTCGAAACTACGCAGATCTTCAGGGACTATGTGAATAGACGATTTCTACGGGAAGTCCAGAAAGAGTGATCACGCCGTCATTCGCCATGGATATCGTATCGAGGTACCTCGTAATTAAGTTATAATTCAGTCCTTCAGACACACGGCCAAATTATATATATATTCAATTGTTGTTTTGTAAATATGTTCTCATTAAAATAAATATGTTAAAGTTATAGGTTTGATTCATTTCATTCCCCCCCCCACTCATGCTTCTTCTGGTTGACAACAGTAATTAATTATTGTTAATTACTGATGTCAACTAACCGTTAGGATCTTGTAACCGTTCTTCCCGTGGGAGTGCTTTCAGCTATTCAGGCATTGTTTAATTAAAGTCGCGATTTAAATAATTTTCAAATTTAATAATTTTTCGATCTCAATTTTATTTATTTTATTAATTACGTGATTTGCACTCACACAGGGAGGGAAATGGTTATAATATATTAAAAATACTCACCTGATGGACTTAAGCACGCTATAACATTATTTTCAGTGGTTACAAAAACTCTTTGTAGACCCGTTGGTTTTATATCAATATGTGAAAACTTGACTCTTCCCACGAAGGACTGCTTCCTAAAAAAGAAATACTTTATAAGTAAACATTTTCAGATAATAATACAGAAACAAAACCTCAATAGAGCCAACAAGGGGAAACAAAACCTCAACAGAGCCAAAAAGAGGAAACAAAACCTCAACAGAGCCAAAAAGAGAAAACAAAACCTCAACAAAGCCAAAAAGAGGAAACAAAACCTCAACAGAGCCAAAAAGAGGAAACAAAACCTCAACAGAGCCAAAAAGAGGAAATAAAACCTCAACAGAGCCAAAAAGAGGAAACAAAACCTCAACAGAGCCAAAAAGAGGAAACAAAACCTCAACAAAGCCAAAAAGAGGAAACAAAACCTCAACAGAGCCAAAAAGAGGAAACAAAACCTCAACAGAGCCAAAAAGAGGAAACAAAACCTCAACAGAGCCAAAAAGAGGAAACAAAACCTCAACAGAGCCAAAAAGGGGAAACAAAACCTCAACAGAGCCAAAAAGAGGAAACAAAACCTCAACAGAGCCAAAAAGAGGAACTAACACGTCAATTTAAAGCTCTCCGCTGATTGTTAGAAATCTTAAATTTAAGATAATTTTCTTGTTTTAGATAATCAAGTATTATCATGAATTAACAAAATCAGTCAAAATTATTAGTAGAAGAACACTAAAGTACCAAATTCAGACCTAATCGTAAAATGTAGAAAAATATATTTTAAAAAATCCAGCCAATTGGGCGACGACACTAATCCAACTAGTGTTGTAAACACGAACCCAGAACCTTCGAGAATTGAACCACGAAGAGCACATTTGATGACCGCAAGCAGCCCTGAACCTATCAAGGAAATCTGACTTTCGCAACCCATAGAATAATCAAATTAATCTATATTGTGGTGGCTTCCATCAATCTTGGAGCTAACATTAATGTTCCTTGCCATCAGCCCCCCCTTCCCCAAATTAAACGTATAAGGCCAAAAGTTCTTTCTTACATCGTGAGAAATATTTTTTGTCAAAAAACATTATTTATGTATGTCCATTAAAATATGAAGAAATACCCTTTTATAAAAATAACTTATGATAAAAATATTAGTTTTATTTTTAAAAGCACACAAAACAACTTAAAACATTAAAACAACAGTACTTTTTATTTTTAATATGAAGGGAGGTTATACATTACAATAACCTTTCATTGGACATCACTTGTTCTTTCCCTTTTTGAGTTGGACAAACCTTGTTTCTTTCCTGTACATGAAAACTTTCTTTCAACATAACCATGGACACGTCTGGTTTTAACCCTGTCTTGCAACACTGTCATTTAGTACCATTTATGACCAATAGATAGGGCAAAGATCCCCAATTTTCAAAAAATGGACATCCCTTGTTTTTTCCCTGTACCCTTCAATTGATCGCGCTAGAATTTTTCAATCCAGATAATTTTGGCTCAATCTACACCTAATTCTCTATGTTCTTGATTTATTTTCAAATTTTTCTGAGCTATCTTTTTGGTGATAAAGGTGGGGGACACCAATTTTTATGCGTTTTTCCCGACAAATGTTTTAAAAATTGCATAAAAAAGAATAAATCATAATATGAAAAGTAGATCGATACCAAACGGGATATACTTATAGGATGTTTGACACAACCTACAAGATGCCCTTGAAATTTTTTTTTTCAATTTCCAAATTTACCCACCAAAATTAACGCCCTCTATAATTGAGCCACCACACTCTATCTCTGGGCTAAATTTCAAATTTTTACGTCGAATAGTTACAGAGAAAATCGCCTATGACAGACGGACGGACACCGAAGAGATTCCATTAGTGTTCCGTTTTGCTCATTTTGTCTAGGAACACTAAAAAAAGATTTCTCATGACCAGCAATTTTTAACGTTTAACTCGTCTTAAGCGAATCCAGTCAGACTCCTGAGATAATTTTCCAGACTTTTTAAAAATGTTATAAGCTTCCATGGAAACGTATTCTATAGGCAAAAATAACTTACACTTTATTTCAAAAATGAGTAGAAAAATGGATCATCATGAAATGTATACTATTCTACTTAAAACTATTTACATGTCAAACATCCTGTAAGTACATCCCGTTTGGTATCAATCTACTTGCACAAAACACAGACTTTTTGCAAAATATATTTTGTGCATTCTGGGGGATCTCAAGAAGTAAAAATATAATGAAATTAGGAAAAGTTAATTTTGACCTAAATTAGTCCAATTCCCTAGTGGAGTTGAAACGTAAAAAGTTAAGACTTCAATGGGACAATAATATATAGAAGCCATACAACTGTTATCACTATGCATTTCTATTTAAAAAACTTTATTATTACCAAAAATAGTAATAAACAAAAAAATATCTAATTACTGAAACAAATAACATTTACACCAACTAGCACTGAGATCTCCAACAAGACAAGATACCTCCATTACAGAATTCTCTGTATATACTTACTATAACATTTAAAAACCAACCTACTTATTGTAATTTTGCCGAGGGCTTGGCCCATGTTTGCCACTTCACCCGATTTACTCATTAGAATATACAATTATTATACAATAAATCCCTACATATTATGAGGCCATTTTAGCTCCTTATATATAAAAATTAAAAGGAACCCCCTCTTATATTTCAACCAATTAAGGGACAGAGACAACGCATGGGGCTGAAACCAAAAACTGTTCCTCATGAAAAATAGTTTAGCAATTTACGTTGTTCTAATTGAGAATGTAATACTTAAAAACATAGGTATATTATCGAATTGTGAGGAAATGAAAAGAGAAAGGATTATAGTCAAATTTCAAAATCATGGTTATAACAAAAATAGAACGGAAGCAATACTTAAGAACAATGGTTAAAATAGTTTACATTCATAAATTTTAAAAAGGAAGTGGAAAAAAGGATACAATTGAATTTCGTTCACTTCTCACAAAATGTTTCAAATAAAGCAGTTAATAATGTATAGTTATAATAATTAATTGATATTACCAGTCAAATTTTCCAACTTGATCTTCAAACAACGCTTGACAATAAACGGAAAAGAATAATATAAACCCGAATGTTTTGACAAGTCCTGCCATGCCTATCGCTTATCTGTAGAATTGATTAAAGGAGTGAGGCCTTTTCATAAAGTAACTCCAATCAGAGGATCAATCCTGGTCCAAATAACACAAATTCACTCTATATATCACCCTAAGGTAAGTAACTTCACAATAGAGATAATATTATTGATTTAAAAGGACCCAAAAAAAATCGAAACTTTATCTGCACGATACACTTTATGTTATAACACAATAACTTTTCATAGATAACTCTTAACTGAAAATAACCTTCCTCATAGGTACCTCCCTTTTAGGAACAACAATCGTTTAATGAAAACTCCTAAAAACCGAATATGTTATCGATACGTAAAACAATTTCGATTATTTTCATAAATGCTTAGTCACAAAATGTTTATAATGAATTATAACTATTTTAATGAATGTAAGCTGATCATAATAAGTTAAGTATTAATTTAATGCTAATAATGTTCATCTAATGTGTCCATGCAGTAAAGCCATGAGACAATGAGGTTTGCCAACTTCTCTAGAGGAGTGTGACGTAGCGATATATGCCTGCTAAATTCTAAAAAGAAGTTTCTTAAAATTTGTTGCATACATGATTTTAATAATGATAATATAATATCTTCATTATTCTGAAATTAGGTAACTAAACTGAGGAGATACAAAAAAATACATATATAATAATTAAGTTACATATTTTCTTATTTATGAAAATGAATATTAGCATATAATTAATGATATCGCGTCCCATCCGTGGTACATTATGGGTTTTGTGGTTAGCCGTTGGTGTACAGAAACCAGTCTGTCTAACCTAAGCCATGTGCACTCAGAGTTTCTTAAAATTTTAGGCCTACCTCCCCTTCTAAATTTTCGGATGACAGACGGCCTTTTTATGAATTGAGCTTATAAGAATGCTACTTTTAAAATTTCATGAAAATTTAATCAATAAATAAAATATTAGCATTAAATTACATGACTTCCGGTTCTAATTTGTGGAGGTTTTTCCTTAGTAAAAAACTTCAACTTACCTCCAATCGATTGATGGATCCTTGACCTTGAAACTTCCACAGTTATGGATATTTGCTTTTGTGTTTATTTGTTTATCATATATATATTTCCCTCGTACGACTTCTTCCTCTATTGTGATAATAACTTGTTTGCTACCACATTTCCTGTAGAAATTTGATCTCTTTTGTTTATTTAAATTTTGATTTCTACAGTAGTTTGCCGAAAATTGCCCTAAAAAAAATATTATCAATAATTTAAGACGTGCAATTTTTAAGAAAGTACACGTATACAACGAAAAAAATTCAATTAAACAAACTTTACACTTGGATTCACGAAGAGATACCAATTTTTAAATAATTTTAAATAATATTAATTTCTAATCCAAAGGTTTTTTTAAATGATACTACTGGGACAACAGGGAAGATGAATAGAATAGAATTTGAAGAGGACAAATAATTGGGTTATTATCTATATTTACATATTTAAATTTAAAAAAAAACTTATTTGAACAAACAAAACAAAAATTTACAATGGCACAAAAACATTAAATTAATACTTAAAAAACTATTTCTTTTTTTATTTGGGCATATTGAAAAATATATATTATTAATTGTACCTTCTCGACGCCTCTACCACAAAAACCAGACCCCGTCAACTCTTCACACTTTAATTCCACCCCAGTCAACTTTCATCTAATTGTTCAACTTCATTTTATTAAAAACATATCAAAACCACATGCACCGTTTTAGAGCTAGCTCACGACTTCATTACATTTTACACTATTTCACAGCTGTTTTTTATATGTTTTCTTGTTTTGTTTCTCAAACACCTTGATATATATCTAATATATATATGATATTAGATTATAATAAAAAAATTACCTCTTTTCATTAAAATATTCATTAAAAAAATGTTCCGTAGTGTACATCACATTTGCCTTTTCCTTCTTTTTTAAAAAAAAATGTTTGTTCACAAAATTTTTTTTTTTTTTTTTTTTTTATATAAGTTCTTTCAGATTTAATTTCTTCCAATACACAGGTTGATTTAGCTTCTTCCTCGAATCCACATGATAAGCTTCCTCCTTCAATACACAGATGGATTAACGTCTTCCTCCAATACACAGGTAGATTAGCTTCCTCCTCAAACGCACATGTTGGCTGGCTCCTTGGTGTCTTCAACTCATTGCTCAACGATGTATCGAAGTCTCTCTCTCACTTACACTCACTGATTTATTTTTTATATGCCCATTTCGACGCTCTTTTTATACATATATGCCCATTTTTTTTTTTTTTTTTTTTATTACTATTTACAATTATTTAACTTATATATATACGTACCTACTTAATTTCTAATAAACAAAAACAAATCTTAATCTAAAAATTTACAATTAATCCTTAACCTAAAGAAAATGTTAACTTAAATTTATAAAAATTTGAACTAATTGAACATAAAAAAAAATATAATACTAAATTTTTACATATTTACAGGATCAGTCATAGTCATTAAATCAAGTTTGGAAATAATCAAGTTGGATGCAGATTTGAGAAATTGCCAATTAATTTTACTTTCCGCCTTTACCATCAATATACAATTGTATGTATTCAAAATAATTATATAAAAAGATTGTATATAAAAAAATTTACTTGAAATAAAAACTAAATAAATCCTTTTTTATTTACTTCATCACACTTCCAAAATATTACTTAACAATCAAAATTAGGCCTCACGCCGGGTAATAAGGAATACAAATTTAATTTATTTAATATATATAGTACTTGTCTTTTGAGGTATTAAATTCTTTGAGACGTCCTTCTTACTTCCTAACTAAAAAAAAATGTATCTCACATATATTTTTACTTCAACTTCCTTCTCTACTAATAACTCCCTAATAATAATAACTTCATCGTTGACGTAGCAAAAATACGGTTCCTCCTTTCTCAGGTAGGCAACCAACACTACATCATAAATCTCCTATATATATATCGCTAGTTCTTTCTAGTCGACACAAAAAAAATCATCTCTCGCAGCTCAAAAAAAAATATAAATCTCCAATTAATCACTAGCTCTTACTAGGATTAAAAAAAATAATTTCTCCCAAAACAAATCTATATAATCCCGACGTCTAAAAGAATGTCATCAGCAATTAATTCAAAACTTCTCTAATTAATATTACCCTTTGTTTGTTCCTATTCCTAAAGTTATATAATGTGCTCCTACAACTCTTCTCATTCTCATCTACTCTCTCTATTAAACAAATTTACGTAGAAAAAACATGTTACTCAAATAATAAATGAACTTGCCTAAATAATAGAATTTATAATAACAAAAACTTAATAACCTATGCATACATACAATTTATATAATATATTATTCTTCCAAGGCTTCTATACAGTTTCGTTCGTCTTTCTAATTTATAATATTATTATGATTTAGTCACGTCCGGTATCCTAGCTGAACAGTTCCGAAACAGAAAATCTGTCCCCTTGACTCGGCCTCAGGAAGTTCGTCATGTCTCCAAAGAGATCTAGGCATCTCTCAGCCTGCTGATTTTATCTTTCTAACATTTGTAATAAAAAATATAATAAAAAAAATCTATCTTCTTCCATATTATGTTCGTTCAAAATCAGCTGTATGTATATGTTTTAATTTTCAATAATATCATTATTAACATGTAAGTCTCAAATAAATAATTTGTATATGTTAAATTTGGATGACTAATCCCTAAATATAATCTTCAGATAATTTTATACTGATCCTAACATATAATCTAATCCTAAAAAAAATATAATTCCTAATTACTTTAAACACAGAACTATACCAAAATTCATCCATACTCTTCATATACCAAAATTCTCTCATCCAAAAATAAATGTATCATTCATACTATTATATTAGTCCAATGTCACTTCGTCATATTTTAAATTGATCCTAATTCTGTCATGTTAGTCTGTCAGTCATTTCCTCAAACTCATCCGAGTTGCAAAAAAAATAGGTTCACTATAAAAAGTGGCTAATGCAATTATATTGCAAAGCCCAAATTTAATTTTATCTTTTTCCGGATGCCCCGGCGAATTATGTCTTTAAAAATCCCCTCCCCCTTCTCTAAATATTTGTTCAGTGTTAATTTTGTCCTTAATACCTGTTTGAATGCTTTTACTCTCTTTTTAAAATTGTTCTTATAAGTTTTATTAGCCTCCTTTCTATTTCCAGTTTGTCTGTAAGTTTTAACTATATTTTCTTTAAAATTAAAATTTGTCTTTTGTTTGTTGTTCTCAGTCTGTTCGTTTGTTTTGTCTAATAACATCCAAATGTTCCTTTCACTCTGTCCATCCACATCAACATTCATCCTATTTTCTTGAATTTCAGTTAATACTAATTTTTCTACATTTTGACTCTCTTCCTCCACATCTTTCTCTAAAATTTGGGTCTGTTCCTCCCCACTGTTATTCTCTGTTCCTTCTACCTCATCAACTTGTGACTGACTGTCAATAATAAGAACCTCTTTTTCTACTTCAGAATTCCCTTCATCCAACGTGTTAA
This sequence comes from Aradus depressus, assembly GCA_963662175.1. Classification (NCBI taxonomy): domain Eukaryota; kingdom Metazoa; phylum Arthropoda; class Insecta; order Hemiptera; family Aradidae; genus Aradus; species Aradus depressus. The sequence goes on from OY759224.1 coordinate 21,022,497, forward strand.
TTTTTTGAATAAAGTGCTTTTCTAAGTTTTCTCCTGCTTTATTTATCCTACTTTCAACTTTTTCATTTTCTATTTGAATTTTCTCTAATTGGTTCATCAAATTGTCCACCTTTTTATCTAATCTCACCTCTAAATCTTTAATGTCACCCCTTAAGTTTGTCTCTAATTTTCCTAATTTGTCCCCCATTTCCCTTTTTAAATTTGTCTCTAAATTTCCTAATTTATTACTTTGCTCTTCCATTTTTTGATTCATATCCCCCCTTAAATCTCTACCCTGTTCTTCTATTTTTTGATTGATATTTCCAATATCCCCAGTTAACTTTGTTACAAAATTTCCTAATTTATTACTTTGCTCTTCCATTTTTTGATTCATATCCCCCCTTAAATCTCTACCCTGTTCTTCTATTTTTTGATTGATATTTCCAATATCCCCAGTTAACTTTGTTAACACAACACGGAGCCATTCCATATCAGGAGCAGCAATGCCCTCTTTTTCTTTATCTTTATTTACCCCCTCCCCTTGCGACTCCTCACCTTTACCCTGCATGGACTCCATTGCGGCTGGAGTCTCCCTTTCTCTATCTTCCGATAACTCCATATCGGATCTTTCCTCCGAACTTGACCCTTCCTCTCTACTTTCCTCCTCTAATCTTCTCGCTTGTCCTCTGGTAATTGGCATTTTCTTACTTTACTAAATATATAATTACTAAACAAAAACAATGTTATATAAAATAGTAACCTTCTTTTGAAGTTGGCAAAAAAAAATATTATTTCTCAAAATTAAATGTAACCCTTATTTGTCTCTATTCTATCCTTTTCATCTTTTTCAACCTGTTTCCCTACTTTAATTAATATAAAAAAAAATTCTCCCATCAAGGTTTTGCCAAAATATGATGGGGCTTTGTGGCGAAAATCGTCCACACAAGGGATATGCCAAAAATGTGATAATAACTTGTTTGCTACCACATTTCCTGTAGAAATTTGATCTCTTTTGTTTATTTAAATTTTGATTTCTACAGTAGTTTGCCGAAAATTGCCCTAAAAAAAATATTATCAATAATTTAAGACGTGCAATTTTTAAGAAAGTACACGTATACAACGAAAAAAATTCAATTAAACAAACTTTACACTTGGATTCACGAAGAGATACCAATTTTTAAATAATTTTAAATAATATTAATTTCTAATCCAAAGGTTTTTTTAAATGATACTACTGGGACAACAGGGAAGATGAATAGAATAGAATTTGAAGAGGACAAATAATTGGGTTATTATCTATATTTACATATTTAAATTAAAAAAAAAACTTATTTGAACAAACAAAACAAAAATTTACAATGGCACAAAAACATTAAATTAATACTTAAAAAACTATTTCTTTTTTTATTTGGGCATATTGAAAAATATATATTATTAATTGTACCTTCTCGACGCCTCTACCACAAAAACCAGACCCCGTCAACTCTTCACACTTTAATTCCACCCCAGTCAACTTTCATCTAATTGTTCAACTTCATTTTATTAAAAACATATCAAAACCACATGCACCGTTTTAGAGCTAGCTCACGACTTCATTACATTTTACACTATTTCACAGCTGTTTTTTATATGTTTTCTTGTTTTGTTTCTCAAACACCTTGATATATATCTAATATATATATGATATTAGATTATAATAAAAAAATTACCTCTTTTCATTAAAATATTCATTAAAAAAATGTTCCGTAGTGTACATCACACTATATATAGAATAAGTAAGTATTGTAATCGTGCAAAAATCCGAGGTGTAACACGAAAATCCCAATAACTCCAGTGATTGTGGTATATGATATAATTTAGTATGAGGATTCCTGAAGTCATTTTATAAGTCAAATATTGTGTTTTAATCCATAAGGTTATTGATTTGGGAAGGAGAGAGAAAGCGTAGTTGATTAATTCTGGGGTTCACCGACGGCTTTTTACTACCCTGGCTATACGAGGTATAGGGGAAGTTATGTAATCGGTTAAAAATTCAATGTGAAGTTCGTGTTTCCGGACGGAATTTCATGTTTTTCGATCTCTAGATTCAAAACAAAATGCTGTCTGTGAACACGATAACTCCCCATAGAATGAATGCATAGACACGAAATTTACCTATTGTTTTCCAGCCAAATCGAAAGATTTGAGACGAGGGAAACTCTATTAATTCCGATAGAATGTATCAACACAAAATTTCATATGTGGGGCCAAAACTCCATAAGGACAACACCAATAGTTTTTCAGCTATATCAGTCAAAACGAAGGGTGAGATTATAGGGAAGGCTTAAAAACTCCAATAACTGTCGATGTAATAAATTTATTCACACAAAATTTAGTATGAGAATTTCGAGCCTCTATAGTCAACTTCTGAATATTTGGAGGATAGTGAAAAAGATAATTGATTAATTCTTTGTGGGGAAGTACATTGATCATTTTTATTTTGATGCTGTGTTTTGGAACATATATGCTAGCCCTGCATTAAGTGGCCTCATGAACTATTCTAGGATAGCATAAAGCCTATCCGGTGTGTAGAGTGGAGTGAGGTAGATAATAGGGCTCACAGTCGAGACCGGATGTCTCCTTTGTAACATGATAAATCAGATCTCCCTCTCTCGACATACCACACCACTTAGATCTCTATCACACATTGTATACCTACATTACTTGGTACTATATAAGTCCGTTGAGCACGCCATCCTTAGGAGCCATGGTCCCAAACCTGTGCAATGTCAGCTACTCTAAACCTAGATAGGCAACATTTAAAGCCGGTGCCACACGATGCTACCAACGGTTGTCTTCAGTGTTGGACTCAAACGTTTGAATCCAACACTGGACGATTGGTGTACAAGTGCCCTTGCTAGACGAGAAGCAAATGTTGGACCAAACACATTGGATTCAAATGATTGAGTAAAGTGTATACACAAGTGAAACTTGAGGTATTTTTAAAAATGTAATTTATTTTTTTACTTTTAAAAGGAAGAATCCATTGGAAGTAATTATCAACTGAAATATAAAAAGTAAAAGTAACATAAAGACTTATTTTATACATAAATAATAAATTATGAAATAAAGTACATAATAATATTTTGATACTATAGTTTTATTTAAAAAAAATAAACAAACAAAGGTTTTGCCCTTTCTTGCATGAAGTATGTTTCTTAAATATAAAAGTTTAAATGTTTAGGGTAAAAATACATACCTGACAATAAAACAAATATCGTCGGTGATAGTACAAGACCTCGTAAGAGCAGTTTGTAAATACCGCGTAACAGCTTTTTCACGATTTTACAGGACGAAGAAAAAAGGTAATATCTTGATTATTTGAATGTACTTTTCGGACTGAACTTGTTTGCAACTTGTTTAGGGCTACTTTCTTAAGTATGTGACATAAATTCACCAAGAGGGCGCCGGTAGCTCAGTGGTAAGCGTGCTTTACTTCTGAGCTCAAGTATGTGGGTTCGTAACCCGACCGAGGCCCTTAGTTTATTTTATCTGGGAGGTAAAATAAACTTAAGCACGCCGTCCTTCGGATGTGACGTTAAGCGATGGTCCCGAGCCTGTACAATGTCAGGTACTCGTTAAAGACCCCTACCCTAGATGAATGAAAATTTAGGGTAGGCAAAATTTAGGACTCCCACAGTCCTAAGAGTCGGGCTCATGTCCACCAGAGTGACGAAAGAGCACTCTGGTAGTAGGCTATATGACCTCGTAGTTAAAGCCCGGGCATGAGTCATAAAACCAAACCAAACCAAACCTAAATTCACCAATAGCTTGTTTAGATTCTGTGTAAAGTCATTTATTCATTTATTATTCATTGCAATACCGCGTAAGTGACTATAATACCAAAACTCCGTAATATCAAGACCGCGGAACTACATCTTAAACTGAAATTATCAAATGATTTAACCTCCTAAGGCCCAGAGTCCCATAGAAAGAATACAAGAGTAATTTCAATTTAAACTCTCCATATCACTTAGTAATAATATTAAAAATACGATAAACACAATGTACATGCTTGAAAACTATTCAGGATTTAAATAAAGGGGAATTTTATGGAGCAATTCAGCCCCAGATACCCACTACACCCTGGTTCACTCACCTCTCCAAACCGCGATCCTACTTCACAACTCTATGCAGACTTAGATTTAATCATACCAGACTTCCTTCCCATCTGTTTAAAATCCATCTCCTGGAATCACCAAGTTGTACCTGTGATCCTCAATATACAGCTGATTCCAATCATGTCATCCTCGCTTGCCCTCTTACCAACAGTTTCCGTGACCCCCTTTTCGAAATTATTCTTACCAATAATTTACCCTTACCCATTGGTTTGCAACAAATTTTAAGTTATTCTAAAATCCCTCGCATATTTTATGTCATACTGGCGCGATATTTCAATTTTGCGACTTTTGCTGTTACGCGGTTTTTACAACTATCGCCGACGATATATTATTATATAATGCCTATTCAATATAATCAATAAAGCGTTGGTTCACAAAATAATTTTTAAATTTATAACACTGCCATAACCTCAATATAAATATTTGAAAAGGTTGGACGATTCGTGTAGCCGTGCATCAAATGTGGACCAAGTCTGGTAGTGAGGGTAAAAAAGTCTCTTTGACTTGTGTCAAAATACCGACAACAGGCCGAACATGCTCCAACGCCAACGTTGGACGCATGACACATGACATTGGACGCAAGTACTTGGAGCATCGGCCACACGATGCTACCAATCAACAATCGTCGAGTGTAGTAGAGTCGGGCTCATATCCATCAGAGTGACGAAAGAGCGCCCTGGTAGTAGACGATATGACCTCGTTGTTATAGCCCGGGCATGATTCCATAATTATTGGGAAGTTTAGAAAACATATTTGTTATTTTTTAATAATTTACCTGAAGCCGTGCTTCACGGTGTTCCAAGAAACCAAAAGCCTGATGTCCGATTTCGGGAGGTAGATTTTTCGCACGGGGGGGCATTGAAGGCTGTACGTTGTCCGTTAAGAGAGGGCCCGTTATCGAGAGGTAAACTAAGCATTGATTTGAGTGGTCTGCTGCCTGGACCAAAGAAAATTTTGTCCGTTAATAGAGTTATTCGTTATTTAGAGGTGTCCGTTAGAAGAGGTTTCACTATATATATATATTTATATGATTTGTATATGTTCTCTCTCATGTCTTCATATCCAGATCCTATATAATATATATATTGTATATTTATTTTTGTACAGATTTGTATTATTTTTTAGATTATTTTATTTTATCTTATTTTGTGTATATTTATTATTTTGTATATTTTTTATTTATTTATTATAATTATTTTTTATTACTTTTTTTATAGTCACTGTCATCAAATTTACTTATAGTTATATTTTAACTGATTGTAAATATACCAAATAAACAAATTAATAGTACCTATATGTTCTGAGGAATTTCATGTTCAATAAAGCTATAAAGAATGCAAGAATGAATCCGCGTAGGTATGTTCTGACCCACTTTCTTGTCGATTTGTCATGTCAAAATTCCATCTCAGAACGCAATTCTTGGGCTAATATTTTACGACAATATATAGACAAATTTTGATAAAAGTTTATAAAAACTTTTAGATATAAACATCACAAAGCTAAACATCTATGAAACTAGGTTAGGTTAGGTTTTATGACTCATAACTACGAGGTCATATCGCCTACTACCAGAGCGCTCTTTCGTCACTCCGGTGGACATGAGCCCGGCTCTACTGTGGGAGTCCTAAATTTTGCCTACCCTAAATTTTTATTCATCTAGGGTAGGGGTCTTTAACGAGTACCTGACATCGTACAGGCTCGGGACCATCGCTTAACGTCCCATCCGAAGGACGGCGTGCTTAAGTTTATTTCTATGAAACTAATTGATTGGTTTATAGAGTAACTATTGGCAACATGTCGCATACTTATCTTCATAAGCAATGCAAAAAAACTACAACAATTGATCGTAGAAAAAAAAATTATTAATAAACAAAACTAAAAATGATGATATTAATAAGTGACATATAAAAATAAAGGACGTTATCAATATGGAGACAAATCTCCCGAGTCATATGAAGGTCGTTAGTGTACTTCGAACGTCATCATGCAATATCACGACTTAAATAGAAAGAAACAATGCCACACATCTAGGGCGTTCATTGTCAGACACCGGAGTTGGGCAAGTATCGTTCTGGGTTCTAGTTCAACAATGACGGCAGACATTATCTAGTGAGTCTCAGCTGATTGATAAGGCAGTAGCACTTCAAATTCATGTATGGAATATGTATATATATATATATATATATATATATATATATATATATATATATATATATACATACGGTATATATATATTGTGATAATGAAAATGATGTAAAATTATAATAAATCAAAAAATATAAGTAAAATTAATAATCATATATATAAAGCTGAAAATGTCTGTGCGTTGTACCGCTATAACTCACGAACGGCTTGATGGATTTGATTAATTTTTTTTAAAATTTGTTCGTCATCGTCTGTGGAAGGTTATAGGCGAATTAGTACCTCAATATCTGGTCCATCCCAGCATCCACCCACGCAATCTTTGTAACTCAAAAACCACTGCAATGATTAATGAGGAATCTTTTTGAATAGATAAGTTTTATCTACCGGAAGGTTAAGGTCTATTTTTTAATCAACCCCTGGTCCATCCCAGCATCCACTCACGCAATCTTTGTAACTCGAAAACCATTGCAACGATTAATGAGAAATCTTTTTGAATAAATTAGTTTTAGCTCCAAAGCTAGCGTTACTACAGTTGAAGGACTATATATAAATTTTTATTCATCTAGGGTAGGGGTCTTTAACGAGTACCTGACATCGTACAGGCTCGGGACAATCGTTTAACCCATCCGAAGGACGGCGTGCTTAAGTTGTAATTAAAGCCCGGGGATGAGTCACACTAACTCAAATAAAATGTTTTACTTTTGTGACTCTTGCCAGGGCTTTAACAACGAAGCCCGTACCAGAGCTTTCGTTAGTTACGTCTTTCGGCTAACATTTCTAAATATAATACTCCTAACTGAGGATTCGAACTCGTCTCGTTAATGTTTTGAGGATGCAGTCCTCTAACCTACATTTTCTTCAAGTTGATGCGATGTTCATTGATGACGAAGTGAGTCATTCTGTTAAATAACGTTTATCTTAGCACGTTTCCTGTGAGAAGCAAACAGAATTGGAACCATTGTACCACCTCTCTTCACACTCTGCTTTCCTCTTTGGAAAAACTTTATGAATTGTGATGTTTAAAAAAATACACACATTAAATTATTAATATTTGAAAAAATAATTATATATTTTTTTCTATAAAAAGCAATTTTCTTTTAAAACAAATGCATGTAGAAAACAAAACACGGTCATCAGCTGCTTTTTAGTGTGTGTAGTGACGAATCGAGACCTGGGTGGAATGGAGATGGTCTGACTGTGTGGAGAGTGGTGTTAAGGCTTAAAATGTAATGAACCAAATAGAAGTGAATTGATGGTGAAATTGATCCGCAAAGAAGGTACTGTTGTTTGTTTATATGTACAGGATATATGCCCAGAAATATATAACTTAAATTTAAAGAATGGCCAAATTTACAAATAAAAAAAATATTGAACTAGTTTTAAGAATTTAGTTTTTAAGATTTTTCTTTTGATTTTTGTTTGTTTCAATGTTTAGTTTTTAATTTTAATAATGTAGATTTAAGAAAATAAACCCAATATTTGTTCTCGTAAATTCTATTCTATTCATTTTCGCTGTTGGTCCAGTAACATTATTTGAAAACCTTTGGATTAGATTTAATATTATTGAAATAAAATTGAAAATGGTATCTCTTTAGAAATCCAACTGAAAAGTTTGTTAATTGAAGTTTTTTAAAAAATTGCGTGCATTTCCTTCAAAATTGCACGTCTTGAACTTTTGATATTTTTTTAGGGCCCTTTTCGGAAATTACTGTAAATATCAAAATTAAATAGAAGACCAGTTATAAAATTTCTACAGGAAATGTGGTAATTTATTGTTTATTTAATTATTATTATTAGTTTTATTATTTCAGTTATTATTAATTTTTATTTTACATAATCATTTACCACAGAATATATATTTTTTTCATTTCCAACAACGCTGGGGATACATTGGTAAAACAAATTTTGGAAAAGAAGAACCCGGTACATAATGCCTGTTACTGATACATATAAATAACAGATACCACTGTTAGTTATTGTGAATCATGTCCGGGCTTTAACTACGAGGTCATATATCGCCTACTACCAAAGTGCTCATTCGTCACTCTGATGGACATGAACCCGACTCTACCATGGGAGTCCTAGAGAGTAAAAAACTATTTGCGTGCAAGTATGAATCAAGACAGACTTAATGCACTTGTATTATTATCCATCGTTTAAGAATCCATCAATTAAGAAAAGACTTACGGCAGCGAATCGATGCTATTTTGGATTGCTGAGGCATATGCGAAGCTCTCTACTGAGCAGGCATACCAAACTCCGACTCTATAAGACCCTGATCCGTCCAGTCCTTATCTACGCCAGTCAAACATGGACCCTATCTAAGTCTGACGAGAAGGACCTGTTGATATTTGAAAGGAAAATTCTTCGAAGGGTTTTCGGCCCTGTGAAGGACGGACTGGTTTGGAGAATTCGCAAGAATAGGGAAATCTACGAGCTGTTTGGTGAGGCTGATGTAGTGAGGGTGGTGAAGTTGGGAAGGTTGAGTTGGGCAGGCCATGTAGCCCGAACGGAAGAGGGCGAAGTGCCAAGAACAGTCCTTGAGGAGCCTTTGTACCGATCAAGAAGAGCAGGCAGACCGAGGCTAAGATGGGTGGATGGTGTGGCAGCTGACGCGAGAGAGCTTCTTGGACAGCGAAATTGGAAAGCAGCTGCACAGGACAGAGCCGAATGGCGGAGGCTCATTGAGGAGGCCAGGACCCACTAGGGTTGTAGCGCCAGAGAGAGAGAGAGAGATAGATAGGTATTATTATCCATCGAAGCACAGTTGGTGCAAGAAATTGATTATGATAATATCATTGATGTTTTCGCACAAGCTTTGGCAAGAAAAAATAAAAATAAAAATAAATAATGTAATTGATTATACAAATATAATCAATTTTTTTATTTGAGTACCTATTTTATTAATAATATTAGAATAAAGAAGGCGCTCAGTGGTATGAATGTTTGTCTTCTGAGCTCAAGATCGTGTGTTCGAAACCCGACTGACGCCCTTAGTTTATTCTATTTGGGAGGTAAAATAAACTTAAGCACGCCGTCCTTCGGATGGGACGTCAAGCGATGATCCCGAGCCTGTACGATGTCAGGTACTCGAAAGACCCCTATCCTAGGTGAATAAAAATTTAGAGTAAGCAAAATTTAGGACTCAGGCGGGCTCATGTCCACCAGAGTGACGAAAGAGCGCTCTGGTAGTAGGCGATATGACCTCTTAGTTAAAGCCCGGGCATGAGTCATATCTTCATCATACTTTTATTATCTTACTTTTCATTATAACATGTATACCATCACAAAACAAGGAGGGCGCCAAATCGGAATGGGCCTAGGGCACAGTCTAACTTAAATCCGCCTCTGATTTGTGCTCTTCTAGGTACTTCTGTACTGTGTCTTGCACCTTACCAAATCTTAGACATTTTTTCCCCTCTCTCTGAAATTATATAGGTATATAGTTGATATATAGAATTTTTTTTTTATATATAGAAACATTTCTCTATTGAAATGTCGTGTGATTCAAAAAAAAACTTCGATATACGAAGAGTTTCGTAAAATTGTGGTCAAACTGTAGTTGGTTTTGGAAATATTGACTTTCAAACAGAGATCCTTCATATTCCCGAGAGCTAAAATAGCAATTTATAAAACAGTCCTGAGACCGGTCGTCACATATGAGAGTGAAACCTGGGTCCTGATTAGGAGGGACGAAGTCTTACTCAATACGTCGGAGAGGAAGGTATTGTGGAAGATATACAGAGAAGGATAGATGGAGGATACGGTCCAATAGGGAGCTGAGGGACCTGTACAAGAGTCTAGAGGAACTGGTGGCCTTAGTGAAGCAGGGACGGCTGCGATGGCTGGGGCACTTATATAGGATGGAACCAGACAGATTGCCGAGGAGGATACTGGAGGGACACCCGGGAGGACAAAGAAGAAGAGGTAGACCCCGCTTACGTTGGCTGGAGGACGACCTCAGAACGATGGGTGTGAGAAGTTGGAGACGGGAGGCCGAGGATAAAGAATGGCGGAAGATCGTTGCGGAGGCCCAGGTTCTACAAGGACCGTAGCGCCTGGGAAAGTAAAGTAAGTAACAGAGATCCTTAGCCTCCCCTTCCAGCTGACACGCCAGAATAAGAATATCGTCAGTGTAAGCGAAGAGTTGACTCGTTGAGATTTTCGTCCGTACCGACGACGTTTCTGACGCAAGCCTCATTGGACTTTGAAAGTATCTGACAAGGTTCCAGATACATCTTATCCATAATGAAGACGGAAACCTTATCAATTAAGCGGGTATTCGAGCTTTTTCGGGTTCACCCTGTCGTACACTGTCATAATATGACGCCAACGTCGTATACTGTCATAAAAACGTCAATGACTTTCAATGAGAATAATATGGCGTTTTTTCCAGGCTCAAAATACGGTCTAACGTGGATCTTCCCCTCTAGAGGTCACACTGACCGTCACAAACATTTGTTTCCGCCCACTCTATCATTCGTTTGATGAGCAAAGTGGTAAACATTAAATTGCTGAAAATCCAAAATATATTATACTAATGAGTGGGACTCATCATATATGATAAAAAGCAGCCGTGAGAACACACCATTCTTTGTTTTGGAACGATGTTGCTTTGACTAATCTAATGAAAAATTTAACGTCGCCATACATAAGCGTCCTAATTATATTAAATAAATGTTAACACTATTGATATTCTAAGGACAATTCTTTTATATTCCCAGCAGTACGAACTGGGCGGATGTTATATAATCAGTTAAAAATTCGACGTTAAGATTTCACAGGAGATTCGATGTTGTCCAACACCCTGATTTCAGAAATGAGAAAAAAAATAATGACGTATATGTAAGTCAAATTCAGAGATCGGAGGGTCCTGATAAGAGCAAAAACAAAAGGTAAGGGTCCAACAAAAAAAGAAATCGGAAGTTTAGAGAGAGAGCGGAAACTTACGTATGAATCGGGGTGTACCTTCAAATTGAGAGATCGAAGGGCCCTGAAAAGAGCAAAAACAGAAGGTAAGAGTTAGAAAAAGAAAGAGATCAAAAGTTTAGAGGGAGAGCGGAAACTTACGTATTAATCGGGGTGTAGCCTCAAATTGAGAGAGCGAAGGGCCCGGAAAAGAGCAAATACTAGAAGGTAAGAGTTCGAAAAAGAAAGAGATCGAAAGTTTAGAGGGAGAGCAGAAACTTACGTGTGAGTCGAGGTTTAGATTCAAATTGAGATAGCGAAGGGCCCTGAAAAAAACAAAAACAGAAGGTAAGGGTTCAAAAAAGAAAGAGATCGAAGGTTTAGAGAGAGAGCAGAAACTTACATGTGAGTCGGGGTGTAGCCTCAAATTGAGAGATCGAAGGGTCCTGAAAAAAACAAAAACAGAAGGTAAGGGTTCAAAAAAGAAAGAGATCAAAGGTTTAGAGAGAGAGCAGAAACTTACATGTGAGTCGGGGTTTAGACTCAAATTGAGATAGCGGAGGACCTTGAAAAGAGCAAAAACAGAAGGTAAGGGTTCAAAAAAGAAAGAGATCAAAAGCTTAGAGGGAGAGCGGAAACTTACGTATTAATCGGGGTGTAGCCTCAAATTGAGAGATCAAAGGGCCCTGAAAAAAACAAAAACAGAAGGTAAGGGTTCAAAGAAGAAAGAGATCGAAGATTTAGAGAGAGAGCAGAAACTTACATGTGAGTCGGGGTGTAGACTCAAATTCAGAGAGCGAAGAGCCTTAAAAAACAAAACCAGAAGGTAAGGGTTCAAAAAAGAAAGAGATCAAAAGTTTAGAGAGAGAGAGCGGAAACACGTACGAGTCGGGGTGTAGACTCAAATTCAGGTAGCGAAGGGCCCTGAAGAGCAAATGAATATCACATTACTAGAGCAATGTCGGTAGACAGGCTTCAACCAGATACGAAGATAGTTTACCATACGTAATGATAAAAAATATCTTCTAGCTGGTCCAAACATAAATATCCGAATATGAAATATAGAATGAGGATGGTCCTTATGATTGTGATATCGATTCCTTATATTTTCTGAAAAAAAAAAAAAACATTAATACGGGAATGTCGTTACATAGATTTGAACCAGATTCGATGATAGTCAACCTAAGTAAAGAGCAAAATTTGTTTTGATTGAACCTAAGATATCCGAAGAAGAAATAAAGAATAGGAGAGTGGCCCTTGTTACATTGATGCCCTAAATAGTCTTCAAAAAACACATTCACACCACAATGATAGACTTCAAACAGACCCACTGAAACATAACAATAACTAAAGATAATGATTTTTTCTTTATTTTTTATAATTTCAATAAAAAACTATCAATAATAAAAAAATATTCTATAATTTCTTGCTATGCTATACAATTTCAACATGACTTTAAATATTTTCTACGTAAATTTATATTACTTTGGAGCGCTATAAAATTAATTTACAGCGTGATTCTGAGAGTGACTTTCTTATACCCAGTAATACCAGTATGAAATGAATTTGAGAGGGGGAAGGATGAAGGAGAGTCATCTGTACAGAAGTGTAAAAAGTCCTGTTATGGCGGCCACATCTCAAATATTTTATTTATTTTTAGCATTTTAAATAATAAAAAAAATATCAATAATAAAAAAATACTTTATAATACGGTAAATCGTATTTGATATAAATGTGTATTTCAGTAACAGAATTATTCCACTGCAACTATGTAAAACCGTGCTTCGTAAACATAAAAATCGTGTTTCATATCCAAATACATTATTTGATACATAGCTTTCATTTTTATTTTTTCGTCAGAGTTTCTCCTCAGGTTTTTAAGGTCTGTCGAATCTACATTTAAATCATTATTTTTATTATTTATATAATTATTTATTTCTCTTGTTTTTTTTTTTTTGTTTTTTTATATTTTCATTAGGTATATATAATTTTATTAATTTTTTATTTATTTTTTCATTTATATATATTTTTTTTATAATTTTTATTTTTATTTATTTTACAATGGCCTAGAGACCTCCTTAGCAGCAGCAGTGACAGTGACAGTGATTAGTTACAAATGGGAGAAAATCAGTGACTAGAGAGAGTCACCACTGGTTGATTTCTCCCCTCTTGACATTGCCATTATCTCTGTATTAGCATATTTGCTTGTTGTATATATTTTTATACAGTTGTAAATATCTCTTTGTAAATAAAAAAAATGTATATATTTATTTTCTTTCTCTTTTCTATATTTCGAACATTGTGACTTGAAGGGACGTAAGAACGTCCCGAAATGTCCTCGTGAAGAAGACATTTCCGAAAAAGTTATCAAGAATTATTATCTTAATTTTAATTTTAATTAAATAAAAACATTATCTACTGAATATATATTATTATTTTTGTACTCATATTTTAAAATATTTATTTATTTATTTCATTTTATTTTTTAGTAGAACTGCTAATTCTAATCCATGTGTGTCAGACTCTAAGAGTTAATATCTGTTTACGTACCTATCTAATTTATAGGCTATCTTAATGTAAACATTCTTATGACGTATCCTATTGCCATGTTATGGTCTATTGGAAATAAATATTAAACGAGGTCCCATTGATTTTGGTGGCCTAAAGGTGTAAGCCTAATGAAGATCCGCTATTTAGGTTAACCTTGAATGTAATTTAAGTTCTCTTAAACAGCCTTAAATAAGAGAGTTTTGTCATTTAGGCACATTACTCAGTTAAAGAGGATTGTAACAAGTTTGATGTTTATAGGCATTAGGCTGTTGATTAACCAGAGACAGGATATGATCCAAATTGTGTTTGAAGTGTGACCGCTTGTCTCGTTGAGTTGTAAGAGGGTGAAGCGAGTCTGGTGAGTGTGTCTTTAACATGATGAACTTTAACTAGGAACATCCTCACCAGGGGGCTCCACACTAGCTCTAGCCGCCTCAAGGGGGCGGCTAATTTCTTTTAGGAAAAAAAAAAAGTCGTCGGTGTACACCCCTTGAGAGTACCCGGCTGAAACATAGTGGATGTCATCTTTATATGGTTTTACACGTGCATTGGAAATTTCGTGAATATAGATTCATTACTTAGGCAGTTATTTGTTTTTTTGGTGTTAAACCCCCCCTTTTCTTCGGCCAATTTAGCTGAAAATCAATGGGAATAGTCCTTATGGGATTCTGAACACACATACAAAATTTCGTGTCAATATATTCATTTTAACGGTAGTTATCGAGTTCAATTTTTGGTACTCCGCATCGAATTTTTTACCGATTACATAACTTCCCCTATACTTCGTATAGTTAGAGAAGTAAAGTCAAGTTCGAGGATCTTTCTGGGCTTATCTTGCATGTGTACCTATCATTGGATTCGTGTTGAAATACGAAAGATCGTAATGGAGTGGGGGTGCCGGTAGCTCAGTGGTATGCATGCTTGTCTTCTGAGCTCAAGATCGTGGGTTCGAAACCCGACCGAGGCCCTTAGTTTATTTTAACTGGGAGGTAAAATAAACTTAAGCACACCGTCCTTCGGATGGGACGTTAAGCGATGATCCCGATGTCAGGTACTCGTTAAAGACCCCTACCCTAGGTGAATAAAAATTTAGGGTAGGCAAAATTTAGGACTCCCACAGTGGAGTCGGGCTCATGTCCAGAGTGACGAAAGAGCGCTCTGGTAGTAGGCGATATGACCTCGTAGTTAAAAGCCCGGGCATGAGTCATAAAACCTAACCAAACCTATAATATGTACGTGGACATTGTTAATAAAATGTGTTCTGGTGGAGTTCAATGTTTTTCAATTTATACCTACTTTCAATGAGTGCAGTTCAATACAACGATTATGTGAAGATATACGATTTGGCGCAATTCAATACCGACCCATTACAACAGCAGTTATTTGAGTTTTTGAGTTTAGCCTCGCCCTAATCTCCTCTAACCTTTGGTCAATTAGGCTAAAATACAATAGGTGTCGTCTTTAGAGGGTTCTGGAACCAAATATAAAATTTCGTGTAGATTCATTCATTCTTTCGGAGTTATCGTGTTTACAGACACAGACCTTTTTTTTTTCATATTTGGAATCTAGATGTCGGAAAACATAAAATTCGTTTGAAAATAGAGCATCGAATTTTTGACCGATTACATAACTTCCCCAATACATCATATTTCTGGAGTAAAATTAAGCCAATGGCTACTTTTTTTTCATTTTCGTCGCACTGTGCCCTGTTCTGCCGTTTTAAGGAAAAAGAGCAGTCAATATTTACAAAATTTACAAAATTGAGTTTTTCTGATCTGATTTTTCTAATGACACGATCGAAAAATAAAAATTCATAATGAATAATATTAAAATTGTCACCTTGATAATACACAAAATGGGGAGGTTAACAGGTAAAGAACCTTATCCAGCCAATGTTATGCTAAAAGAAGAAAAAAATTAATAGGTGATATGCTCCTTTTCCTTAATACGTTCTTTTATTTTAAAAAAATTGTGACCCATTTTACAGATTTTGATATATAATTATTTTTACTTCCCTCAGAAGTATAGGGGAAGTCATGTAATCATTCAGATATTCGATGCGGAGTTTTCAACAATTTTTTTGTTTTCCTACTCAGTGATTCCAAAAATTAACACCAGTATGAAACGAATTTGAGAGAAGGGAAGGGGGAGTGATCTATTCAAAAGTAGTTGTTACAAGAAAGTCCTGTTATAGTTAGTTATTAAGATTCATGCCCGGGCTTTAACTATGAGGTCATATCGCCTACTACCAGAGCGCTCTTTCGTCACTCTGGTGGACATGAGCCCGACTCTACTAAGGGAGTGTGATAAAAGAAATTATGTTGTTAAATAAAAATAAATAAACAATAAATTACCACATTTCCTGTAGAAATTTTATAACTGGTATTTTACTGAATTTTTATTTATACAGTAGTTTCCGAAAAGGGCCCTAAAAAAATATAAAAAGTTCAAGACGTGCCATTTTGAAGAAAATGTGCGTAATTTTTAAAAAAATTTCAATTATCAAACTTTTCATTTGGATTTCTACAGAAATGCTATATTGTTTTCTGAATTTTGCAAAAATATTAAATCTAATCCAAAGGTATCAATTATCTTACTGGGTTAACAGGGAAAATGAATAGCATAGAATTTACGAGAACAAATAATTGGGTTTATTTACTTAAACTATATAATAAAATTAATAGCTAAGATATAAAAAAAATCAAATTATCTACAAAAAGAAATGTTACAAGCTAATTTTTATATTTATATTTTAGTCCCTTTTCTTTCTAAATACTGGCCATTCTTCAAATTTATGTTATTTTAGGGCATATAAATCATAAAATTAAATTAAAGTACCTTCTTTGTGCATCTATTTCAATTAAAACTCCAATTAATCACAATTAGTTTTCCACACCTTAAGCCTAAACTCTCACTCCATCTCAACTCAGACCGTCTCACCTCAACCCAGAACCTCGACTCTTCTACACTAATTAAAAACAGCTGATGGTCGTGTTTTGTTTTTTATTCACGGGTTGTTTTAAAACAAAATGCATTCATATTATTATTCACCAATTTAGTTGCGTCTTTATATAAATAAATATAATTATATAATTTTTTAGAATATTATAACATTTTGTTATGTTATCCATTTTGAGGATTCAGAAGTCCTTGTGATAGTTAACTGTGGACTTTTATCCCAAACGGTCCATGGTTTTGGAGGACGAGTGAACAGTTAATTGATTAATTCGTTCTGGGGAATATATTGTCGAGTTATTTGTTTATTTTTAATTAAATTATTTTATTTAAATACATTAGAGGGCGCCATATCTGGGAGGTAAAATAAACTTGAGCACGCCGTCCTTCGGATGGGACTTTAAACGATGGTCCTGAGCTTGTACGATGTCAGGTACTCGTTAAAGACCCCTACCCTAGGTGAATAAAAATTTAGGGTAGGCAAAATTTAGGAGTCCCACAGTAGAGTCGGGCTCATGTCCAGAGTGACGAGCGCTCTGGTAGTAGGCGATATGACCTCGTAGTTAAAAGCCCGGGCATCATAAAACCTAACTAAACCTTTAAGTACATTATTTTTCAGATTTTTACCAAAGTGAGGTATGGATTTACGAACTGTGGATAACTGGTTTAAGTTAGAGGGTTGTTAATCTCATGGATGAAATAATTTGCATTTAGCCTTTAAACAACATGTTTTCAAAGTTACTGTTAAAAAAAATAAAATGGTCTACTTTCCTTGTTTGATATTTTAATTAGAACAAACCTGCTAAACAACACATGAGTGAGAGTTATGAGGTAGCAGAATTGTATGTTCCAATGTACACAATGCGGAATCTGCTGCAGTGTACTTCCCCACCATGAATTAATTTAAGTTTTCGCTCTCCCGCCAAGACCAATCGAACGTTTGGACTAATTATCAGTTGTTGATTTACATAGAAACTTGTGGTCCTCTTACTAAATATTGTGTCGATACATTCATTACATCGAATTGAATTGAACCCCCTCCCATCCCCCAATCTTCCCCTTCTCTTTTACCGATTTGTCTGGGAATCAATAGGTGTTAGGGTCTTCTGAATAAATGAAGCAAGAGACAAATCTCTGCAAACCATATTTACCTTCAGACACAACACTTGTCCACCAGTTTACACTAACAACCAGCCCATTCCTGCATCCGACACTGTCCCATATCTAGGACTTCATTTAGACAGACGTTTAACTTGGACAACTCATATCAGACTGAAACGCACTGACCTCAAAAGATTTGGACGATTTTTTTTTTTTTTTTTTTTTTTTTTTTTTTTTTATGGCATTTCAACTACGAGGGTCATTGATGCCTGACTGTTCAAATAAGTACGAGATCCCGCAGAGAAACCGGGGGGCGGACGGAGGGGGGGACAACTGGGCGTCTCTCTTTAGGCATTGGGCTTAGGCCCCGGTGTAGCTAGGCCTGTTGGAGAGGGTGTGCTTGTATGTTTGGACGATTGAAATCAATTATCGGACGACGATTGACATTATCGCTTGAAAACAAATTTCACATTTACAAAACTTTACTAAAACCTTACGGCATCGAGATATGGGGATCAGCCAAAAAATCAAACATACAACGTCTACAGTCAATACAATCCATCAAACTACGCCACATTGCCAATGCGCCATTTTACGTTTCCAACCTCACATTACATAATGACCTCAACATCCCCTTTGTACCTTCTGTTATCAAGACATGATATCAAAATTTTCACGACAAACTCCATCATCACGCCAATACACTTATTCTGCAATTATCCACGAACACTCTCCCCACAAATCCGCCACGACGTCTCAAGCGGGAATGGCAGTGGGACCTGCTCCAGGACTAGCCTGGACTCCTCTTCGGTCACGTACCTCAGCAGTACAGCGGCCCGCCCCCCCCCCCCCCCCAGAAATAAAAAAAATATTAATATAAAAGTAAAAAAAAAAGTATATAGTAGTTTGATATTCTGGTTACTTTGATATAAAAGTAAAAAAAAAAGTATATAGTAGTTTGATATTCTGGTTACTTTGATATAAAAGTAAAAAAAAAGTATATAGTAGTTTGATATTCTGGTTACTTTGATATAAAAGTAAAAAAAAAAGTATATAGTAGTTTGATATTCTGGTTACTTTGATATAAAAGTAAAAAAAAAGTATATAGTAGTTTGATATTCTGGTTACTTTGATATAAAAGTAAAAAAAAAAGTATATAGTAGTTTGATATTCTGGTTACTTTGATATAAAAGTAAAAAAAAAGTATATAGTAGTTTGATATTCTGGTTACTTTGATATAAAAGTAAAAAAGTTTTGTAAAGAAAACACGCTAAAGGAACCCATTTTTTTAATTCGATATATTCACTTATTTTTTATAACTCAAAAATATTATACCTAATTCAAAATATTATAATTATATATTGACTTTTGTCTGTCGTAAAAACGTACTCTATTTCTTAACCCCCATAAAAACAGTTCTTTGGTCTTTATCAAATACTTACAAATAACTACATAACTGATATACTTAGCTAGATTATTTTTTAAAAAAGCTTCAAATTAAATTAAAAAAGTTAAAAACAAAAACAATAAAATTTAATTTTCCTGGTACAAGTCCCTCTGGGACCGCCAATCTGCTACCCATGTTACCTCTGGTAATACAAGGTCATACTTTTTTTTTCCTTATAAAATCGGCCTGGTGGGCCCCCCCCCCCGAAATTTTTTCCTATATACGCCACTGCCGCACATCATCACAATCACTAATGACAAATGTCGTTGTGAATACGTAAATAAATGAAATAAGGTCGAAAGCCTTTAATTACCTACTTAATGAATACTTTGAAAGACGGAATGTCTCTTTTGATCCACTTTAACCAACATGTCTTCCTCTCTCCACCATTTCCTGGCTCAAGGCCTCTTCCAAGCTCAAGATCGTGGGTTCGAAACCCGGTTGAGGTCCTTAGGTGTTTTATATGGGAGTAGAAAAAAAACATTTACAATGTCATATATTCGTTAAAGACCCCAACTCAAGGTAATCAGGGAAGGCAAAATTAGGACTCCCACATTAGAGTCAGACTCATGTCCACTAGAACGACAAAAAAATGCTCTGGTAGTAGGCGATAACTAACTAATCTTCATCCCTCATACTGTTTATAGCTGTTGAAGTAAAATGTGACTTTAGGTAATAACGTATAAAGATTATCTCAGTTTATGAAAATCTTATTCAGTTTACAATTTTAGACTCATGGGTTAGTTCAAAAGGATGTTGTTTATCGTTGCGAATGATCTGATAGTTAAAACAATGGGAGGCTGAAGATGGGAACGATAGGATAAAATTATTAACCCATTGTATCAGGTGTGTACAGGTAGTTTGATATCAACTTCGTTTCAGGGTTCAAGAGAGTACAATAGTTATAGATGGACTTTAAGTCGTCTAATGAGATCACTCTAGTTCAGTGAGGATATCATGACGGAAGAGGACAGCAGTTGAGGCAAAGAGGGAGGGGGGGATATGGATGTGAGTACTGATGACGAAACGCAAGACCAAGATTAAAGCAGAATTAGTCTTGATCTTGCATATTTTGCCAAGATCAAGACTGATTTTGCTCTTCACTAGATGGGAGGTTCTGATACCTCATCTGCCATCTATAAAGACGTATATATGGGACGACCCTGAGACGAAGTGCACCTACCGGCTTTAAATGAATGCTGTCAGTAAGTGCCTAAGTCCAAGTCGGATATTTCTGTAAAAAAAAATAAAGTTTATACAAGCTGTTATAATTTTTCTTTCTTATACAGTGAAAAAGGGCGCCGGTAGCTCAGTGGTATGCGTGCTTGCTTACTGAGCTCAAGATTGGTTCAAACCCGGCCGAAGCCCTTACTTTATTTTATCTGGAAGATGAAAAAAAAAAAAAAAAAAAAAAAAAAAAAAAAAAAGCACGTTCAGTCAGGGGAGGGGCTTAATTCAACAACTTCCAATGTAATGAATTTTTCGACAGAAAATTTAGTTTGCAAATTTATGAACTCCTATGTAAGGCAGATATTGAATATTAGCATTATTTTATATATTTGTGCTTATTTTGTTGGTCCAAATAAATGTTGTTGTATCTAAAAATGTACTCAACACTTGTTAAAACTGATGCAATTCAGTTGCCCAAAAAAAAGTATTAAAAATATAACTAAAAGAAGCCGTGCTTGCTTGCTGAGCTCAAGATGGCTGTTTCGAACCCCAAAAGAGGCTCTTGAGGTGATTTTCTTCGGATGGGACGCTAAGCGATGGTTCCAAGCCTGTACGATGTCAGGTACTCCCTAAAGACCTCTACCCTAGGTGAATCAAATTTTAGGCTAGGCAAAATTTAGAACTATCATATTAAAGTCGGGCTCAATTATTAATGTACTCAATGGAATTGTAAGCCTATTTAATTTTCTATTAGTTAATGAAAATTGATGATATCAATCCTTTTTATTATAAAAACTCGTTTTTGCTTGAGAATAACGCCGAACATTTTTATACAAGCTATTCATTTTCACCTGTAAAAAAAGCAATATTACGAAACCAGAACAATCAAGGAAAGCCGGACGGATTATTGGTACTGACAATGGAACTTGGAAACGGACTGAACCACTTAATGTGGCAACATGGAATGTAAGGAGCATGTATGAAGCTGGAGCAGAGCCCTAGGGAAGTATGGAGTCGACGTGGCTGCAGTCCAAGATGGAGAAGCACGGAACTCAGGGACTACACCCTGATCAACAGCGGCATAGGGCCAACGTGGTGGAGACAGGCTTAATGGTGAGGAAAGGTTTGAAACTATAAACCTTTCAGTGAAAGGATATGTACACTGAGGCTGAAGAGTAGGTTCTTTAATCTTTCCCTGGTCAGCGTACATGCCCCAACAGAAGAGAAGGACGTAGAAGAAAAGGATCAGTTCTACGAACTGTTGGAGAGGACCTACGACAGCCTGCCTGGATATGATGCCAAAGAAGAAGAGGGTAGACCCCGCTTACGTTGGCTGGAGGACGACCTCAGAACGATGGGTGTGAGAAGATGGAGACGGGAGACCAAGGATAGAGAAGAATGGCGGAAGATCGTTTAGGAGGTCCAGGTTCTACAAGGACCGTAGCGCCAGGGAAAGTAAAGTAAGTAATTCATTTTCACTTCACTCTAATGAATTTTCGATTATTATTTAATTTATGGCTATATAGAACCTTCTAAACCTTCGAACCTTAGTTCGCTTTCTATGAGACCACTACAAATGCAGACTGTGCGCAGTTTGGCGCTGATATGGATGAGATGGCTTCTCTCTATAAGACAGGCACGAGCCGGTACAGGGAGGAAGGTCGAGGACAAGTGACATCTACCAGCTGTAAATGGAACCTGTTATTTAAGACACTTCCTCACCTCCTTTCACTTCTGATATTTCTCCGTCTTTTTTTTAAAAACACATGTAAAACACTTAAGTCTATTATTATTGTGAAACTTCTCTATAACAGATATCAGTAGGGACGAAATTAACTTACACAAATACTCAGATAAAAAACATTAAATATATTCACATATACACTATGTTATGAGCATATAGTATATATATATATATTTGTCTTTTATTTATAAAGATGCAACTGTTGCTAGGGTGCAAAAACCAGCATCAATGATGGTATTGATATATTGGCGTGAAAGGCATGTGAGAGGAAGGCCACCCAGTGGTAGGTCCTCGCGAAGAAAATTTATCTTAATTATTAGGACAAGATCAGAAAAAAATAAAATAAATAAATAAGTAGGTAAATATAGAAATAAAAAAATAAATAAATAAAAAGGAATTGAAAGACAATTTTGATGGATGGGTAAGAGAGATGATAAAAGTAAAGGGAAATAATGTAAAAAAAAAAAAAAAAATTTTAAGAACGAATATGATTCAAGATGGCAGTAAGTCGCGGTTCCATCTTCTCTTCAACCTTCGTGGGGGATTTTGTGGTAAGTGTTGTGAAGATAAAGTACGTATTTCTGGGTGTGTGTAAAGTTTTCTAAAAAAACCGTATGTAAGCAGTTTGTATTGTGTCGGGTACTGTGTGTATCATAAGATCGTTATGAAGTGTTCTGTTGCTTATGTATGGGGGACACTGTGTTATGAGCCTGAGGGTTTTTGACTGAAACGCCTAAATATATGAGCATATATTTAAATCAGAAAAATAAATATGTACATACTTATAGAAATATAAGTAGATAATATCTACTAAAATAAAAAATATGACAGTTTGCTTATGTCTTTCGGGCTGTCATGTCGCCTGCGAAACCATCTAATCCATTAAAAGCTCGTAATGTTAACTAACATTTGAAAAACAATCAAAAATATCCTAAATTTTTGATTGTTTTTCAAATGTTAGTTAACATTACGAGCTTTTAATGGATTAGATGGTTTCGGAGGCGACATTACAGCCCGAAAGGCATAAGCAATCTGTCATATTTTTAAGAAGTGTTTATTTTTATGGATGGAGTTTCCAGAGATTGAAAATTAAATGTATAAGCTAAACAAACCCATCATTTTCTCCAAATTGTTGAGAAGGTTTGAGTCAATTCATTTTCTCAGAACTAATTTGAAGATAATTTTTATTTATTGACCCATTTTTTTTTTGCATATTTAGATTCCTCGGGAAAAATTAAGTGGAGGTTAAATGAGACATTTTTTTGTTAGACCAATATTAAACCTAATAAATGAATTTTATTGTAGTAAATGTTCCAACTGATGTCCTGCAACTTCAATACATTTATCGAAGTTGTTCCGGAAAATTGCTCAAAGTTCTTCATTATTGGTCTAACAAAAAAATGTCTCATTTAACCTCCCCTTAATTTTTTCCCAGGAATCTAAATATACAAAAAAAAAATATGTTGACGGTCAAAAAAAATTTTTTTTTTAATTCATAAAAAACGTTAAAAAATTTTATTTGTTTAAAAGTTAGATTACAGCAAATAATGCGGTCAATTCTACTCTACATTTTTTGTCTCAAGCTTTTTTCGAGAAAATCATTATTTTTTGAGTTATTTACCTGGGTCAAGATAAAATGAACACTTGTTGCATATGTGCAAAGAGCACCGAAGAAAAAAAATGGGAAAAGTGTACTATAAATATATTTTTCGTTTTTTACTAAGTAGACTAGGTCACTTTTCTGTAACAAATAAATCATATTTGTGTTCTGCTAATTTGTTGAAAACTAAAAAAAAAAATTGATAAAGAGTGGTTTACAGTGTTCAAAACTTCTCTTGAGGCACATTATTATTATAAAACTTTTTTGTACCAAAAGTACCTCTTGTAACTATAGATGCTCTACAGTATTAATCAGTATGATATCATCCCTTGACAAAGTAAAAAGTAAACCATTCTTCTTACAACCATAGAAATAGTGTTTATATATTAATTGCAGAAAGAAGCAAATCATCTTCAATTACACAAAAAATAATGCAAAAGAACTCAACTTATATTATTATTCTGTATGAGAATACTTGAATGGAAGGTATTGGGTCGACATTTGTCCAAGTCTCTGTTTTTGATTGACAAAAATATTCAAATCAACTTTGACAGTAGCACAATGGGAAAGAGTGGGGCGACTCTGTGCCCCAGAAGAGTGGCATGGAGGGGGACAGACCCTGAAGAGCTACGAATATAACTATTACAGAAGCAGCGGGGTCCCATAACCCGGCACCTTAACCAACATACATCTTCCAGGTAAATTTACGTTTACTTTTAATATTTTCGGCTATACATAAATCACGTCAGTTCTAAAAATTACTTATATTTAAAATTATTATCATGAGGAATCATATTTTAAAACAAAAAAAAATTAACTGATAAAATTTTGTTAAACTTTTGATAAAGTAAAAAAAAAATGATATATTTTTCTCAATAAAGTTATTAATATGATAAAATAATATTTTTAAAAAAATTATCTTGATTGTTAGTTAACAAAAAACGGCACTACATACTCCCATTTTCAATGGCAAATATTTTAACCAATTTAATTGATTTTTTTTAAATGTTTTAAATTTATATCGGATCAACAGTGGCATATATGGACATCGCTTTTGCGAATTCTAAATTTTCTACATAAAACGTTATAATAAACATCATAAAACTGCTTTTAATATTATCTATCATTTTATGAGTTTCTTCTTCGAACCAGGGGTAGAACGGATTAATAAAAAAAGGAAGATTATCCGGAGAAAAAAATATATATATATATGTAATAGTAACAATAAAAAGAATTATTTATTTTCAAAAATTATTGCAAAGTGATACATAAATTAAGTCTCAGTGATACATACATTACAGTTGAACTTACTATCATTAGTAAACATTACTTATTTTCTATTGTGAAAGATCTTTAAATAGTTCAGTATTTTCTTCGTCGTTGTTGACACTTGCTCTCTTCGCCTCTTTAAAAGCCTCTACAGATGAAGAGTGGGACACTTTATTCAGACTTTGGCCACAATCTGACACTGATTCCTCGACATATTAACCTCCTTTCTCTTTGTCGGTTGTTGCGGCATCTATGATCTCCTTGTTTAAGTTTTCCATTAACGTAGCTTGTTTTCCTAGGATCTACTGTACTAATAATTGATATACGTTTAAACTAACATGTAATTGTCTTCATATGAATGTATATAACAACATTATAAGCTATATAGACTCATCAACCGTTATTAAATCTTAGGGTAACTCTCCACTATTTCTCTCATCTTATAATTGTGTTTTTCTTATTTTTTCCCAATTGCTTTACATCTAAAACAAAAAAAAATTATACTCTAAGCAAGGAGAATATATCTTCGATTCTTTTCATATTGAAAAATATAAAATATATGTATAGAACAAATAAAAGATACAAATATAACGTCGGAATACATAAAAATCAAATAAAATATGCTACTTAAATAAAAGTAATGGAATTAAAATATATGTACATACCTATGCATAGATATTACACTCAACTTATATATGTAATATATATAGGTTAGGTTAGATTTTGTGTCTCATGCCCGGGCTTTAACTACGAAGTCATATCGCCTACTACCAGAGCGCTCTTTCGTCATTCTGGTGGATATGAGCACGACTCTACTATGGGAGTCCTAAATTTTGCCTACCCTAAATTTTTATTTATCTAAGGCAGGGGTCTTTAACGAGTACTTGACATGGTACAGGCTCGGGACCGCTTAACGCTTAACGTCTCATCCGATGGACGGGGCGTGCTTAAGTTTATTTTACCTCCCAGATAAAATAAACTAAGAGCCTCGGTCGGGTTTCGAACCCACGTTCTTGAGCTCAGAAGACAAGCACGCATACCACTGAGCTACCGGTTGTAATAAATATACATATATATATATAAATTATATATATTCTTTTATTTTTAAATTCTTATTGTAACTTAGTACTTCTTCACTAACACATAATTTTTTGGGGCTTCTTATGAAACTAGGATTCTTACGGAAAAAAAAAATGTTGTTCCTTTCATCGGTCCTTTTAGTGAAATAATTCAGATTCTCCGGTTATATGAAAGTATTCACATATTGAAGAATATGCAACAAAAAATGTGAACTCTAAGCGAGGTTGTATCTTCGATTCTTTTTATATTCAATAATATTATAAAATACATTATAGAATAAATAAAAAACACAAATATAACGTTGGAGTAGATAAAACTCAAATAAAACATGCTAATTATATAAGAATAAATATATATTAATATCAACTCAAAATTATTTTTATTTTTAAAATGGTTATTGTAACTTAGTACTTTTTTACTAACACAGTTTTTGGGGCTTCTTATGAAACTAAGGTTTATACGAATAAATAAAATGTTGATCCTCTCATCGGTCCTTTTATTGAAATAGTTCAAGTTCTCCGGTTATATGAAAGTTTATACATAACTATAGTGTATATTATAAACAATAAATAACTCGGTAGGAGAATCTATACGTTATTCTTAAATTGATGTTTTAAATTATTTTGAAAAAGATATAACGAAAAAAGTGAGGAGGATCTACCTTCGATTTCTTCTTCTCCATTCTTTTCATATTCAATTATATTTAAAAAAAACATGCATAGAACAAATATAATACACATGAATACATAAACCTTGAATAAAATATGCTAATAATATATATATATTTTTTGTGGCCTTATGTTCGATGCATATTAGCCATGACTCTCATAACGGTGTTACCTAGTTCCATGCCCCGGGAGGAGTTCTAATGAAAGAAAACTCACTCCCGGACGGAAATCGAACCCGTAAACCATGGTGAGACCATGCGAACTAAGCCCTAGGCTCTAGCCCGCACGGTCACCATGGCTCCCTAATATTATTATACACTCACCTCAAAATTATATTTTTTTTATTACTTTCTAAATAGATATTGTAACTACTTCTTCACTAACACATAATATTACTTTTTGGTTTTTCATGTAAAGAGTAGAATTTTACGAATGAATAAAGTTTTGAAGTTCTATTCAGAGGTAATAAGTTCATTCTAGCCAAAACAACCCCATTCCCATTTTTTTTTTTGAGAAAAAGGCATCTATGGTCTATTTGTAGGAACCTGTGTGTTAGGAATATTTCACTATATTTACTTTTTACTGTTAATGTTAACATATACTTCATACGATGTGTCCAAAGAGATTTCCTTGCCATGTTATTGTATATAATTCGTATAATATACACAGATATATTATGTGCAGAGTTCAACAAAACCGGAGAACCTGAACTACTTTTTAAAAGAACCCATGGGAGGGTCAACATTTTATTAATTCATATAAATTATGTGTTAATGAAAAGTACTAAGTTACAATAATCATTTGAAAAATAATAAAATATATATATATATATATATATATATATAATTTTGAGTTGTGGAAAATATATATATATATTTACACTAATTTCATGAGAATGTTTTCTATTTTCCGTTAGTTTTATGAATTACCAAAACATGAAATATTTTATATTATAAAATAATGGTAAACTTCATGATTGAAATTAAAATTTTATTTTATTTTCTTATTTAAACATTTAATTTTCGTGCTTGAATAAATAAATACTTGAGAGTTAGATTTTTATATTCTTATAAATATTGCTTTTTCTCAATCTTTGCATTTGAGGTCAAAACAAACACATTTTCTTCCGTTTCTGCTCATAAGTTCTTCTAAACTCATTTTTTTTGTCGAAAGGGTAAATTATATCACGAAGTGTAATGACAAAAATGTTTCCTATCAATAATATATAGGTAATAATAGCTGAACAATAGTTTAAATAAAAACAAAGATTTTGTTTAACTTTTACATTGGTGAACAAAAAACTTTAGGGTAGGCAAAATTTAGGACTTCCACGCTCTGGTAGTAGGCGATAGGCTCGTAGTTAAAGCCCGGGCATGCGTTACAGTAACTAACTGTATTTTATAATATCGAATAAAAGAAGAATCGGAGACCCTCATTGTTTAGAGTGCACATTTTTGTTATATTGTTTTCAAAATTATCAAAAAGATATATTTAAAGACTTTATTTATTTACTATTATATTGTTTTGGGATGCACAGCAATTGGAATAAATCAGAAAAACACAATTTTAAAATTGCAGGAAAATTGTAGAGATCTACCAATCTTAAAGTACAAGTAAAAGATAAATAATAATAATTATAAAAAATTAAATAATAGAAAATAGTAATATTATTGACTACAATAGATGCTAGTTCTAATTATATTTTTAATTTCGCGATAAGTATTTTATATTTAGAATTCTCTAAGAGATATCTTCTTTTATGACGTTGTTTCGGAGTGATTACATGTCTCTTCGTCAGGTCACAAACGAAATGTAGGAAAATATATATAGGTACATACATATAAATAATAAATAAACAAATAAAAATACACAGTAAAAACAACTTATATAAATAATAATATTAAAATATATAACAAAAAGTAATTACGATAAAAGTTATTTTGATTTATTTACGACATCCATGGCCTCAGGAGGGAGTTCTATCTACGAAATAAAACTCACTCCCGGACGGGATTCGAAACCGTAAACCATGGTGAGACCATGCGACCAAAGGCCTACGCTCTAGCCCGCACGGCCACCATGGTCCCTAATTTATTGAGCTTAAATTAAATATTGGTGCACTGATTAGCCTCAAAAATCAAAAACACTCTCCAGAGTAAAATTTCCTGTTAGATGTTTGTCTAATTGGCATTCTGTATTACTTGGATATCCCAAGGAATAAATACAATATCTGAAGTTTACCCTATACAATTTCACTTGAATTTTCGGTACTTCCTGATGTGATAACTCAGTAGGTAAACATTTTATTCGGGTTTTATTAGATAGTAGTACTTAGGGATGTTAGTCTAGGTTCTGTGATGTGAATGAAAACTCAGTACTTTGCCAACGTTTCGGAAACTTTTTATTTCCTTCTTCGAGGCCTTACACAGAACTCATACTTGACAATGTGTTTGTGTCTGAGGTGAACTGTGAGTAGTCTCTCAGGACAAAATCTCCACTACCGCCAACAATAGAAACTGTGGAATCTATCAATATTTATTTTGAGCTATTTTATTGCAAAATGCATTTTTTTAGAGATATTATATGTGATAAAAAAATGTTATGTTGTTAAATAAAAATAAATAAATAAAAATATAAATAATACTTGAATTAATAATAATAATAATTAAATAAACAATAAATTATCACATTTCCTGGAGAAATTTTATAACTGGTCTTTTTACTAAATTTTGATTTCTACAGTAATTTCTGGAAAGGGCCCTAAAAAAGTATCAAAAGTTCAAGAGGTGCAATTTTTAAGAAAGATCAACTAAAATTAAAAAATTTCAATTTTTTAATTGAATAACTTTTCATTTGGATTTCTAAAGAGATGCCATTTTCAATTTTATTTCAATAATATTAAATCTAATCCAAAGGTTTTTTAAATCATCTTACTGGGCCAACAGGGAACCTCTTTAGATAATTATCTACAAAAAGAAATCTTACAAGCTAATTTTTACATTTATATTTTAGTCTCTTTTCTTTCTAAATACTGGCCATTCTTCAAATTTAAGTTATTTTAGGGCATATAAAGCATATAATTAAATTAAAGTACCTTCTTTGTGCATCTATTTCAATTAGAACTCCAATTAATCACAAATAATTCACTACAACTTAGTTCTCCACAACTTAAGCCTAAAACTCTCACTCCACCTCATTCCAGACCTCTGATGGTCGTGTTTTGTTTTTTATTCATGGGTTGTTTTAAAACAAAATGCATTCATATTATTATTCACCAATTTAGTTGCTTCTTTGTTTTTGTTTTTTTTATAAATAAATATAATTAATTTTTATAATATTAATAATTTGAATGTGTCTATTTTTTATACACCACATATTATTCATTACTCCCCAACTTTTGTTGTTTGATTATAACTTTTTAAGGAAGCTTTTGCAGACCTATGTTTGTAGAAACTTTTCTTCTTATTTTAGTGTCTAGTGTAGAGCTATAAAGTAGTGCAAAAAACTGTAATTATACCCTTTATGTTGTGAAATCTGAAATTTTCATGACTAACATCTGAAATTTATAATATATTGATATGAAGGCATGTGTTTTCCTTAAAATAATAACAGGCGAATTGCATTAGATCTCAGAAGGTAATCTATTTATTCTAAGAATATTTTTCTAGACTAGGATACTTCTAGAATTGTATCTAACAATACAAAGTAGGGTTGGTATCAGTACTGTTTGTTTTTTTATTCTGATTTCGTCACAAAGCAAATGACGTACATAGAGGATAATTTGAAGGTTTCCGGGGGTTTGCAGTTATTTTATTATTAATTTCTCCACTATATAAAGTATAGGGGATGTTATGTAATGTTATGAAATTTGATGCAGAATTTTCAACGAAGTTTTATTTTTTTCGAACTCTTCATTCTCTAAATGTAAAAAACAAAATGTCTGTCAATGTGTGTGTGAACATGATAACTTCCGATAGAATGAATTTCACCACAATTCTAATAACGGCCATTGTAATGAATGTATTGACACGAAATTATCTATGAAAACTTAAAGCCCTTTGAAGACACCTATAAATTTTCAGCGGAATTAGCCAAAGGAGAGGGGGGATTAGAGGTGGATGAACTCAAAAATCCCAATAACTGCCAATTAAATGAATAAATCGATATTTACTAATAAAAAAACAAAAAACAGATTAATTTATGGAAATAAATAAACAAAATAAATAATAAATTTTGAATGCTGGTAGACATTTATGAAGCAGGAAATACTTCTTAAAAAATTATGTATGAATTATGTTGATCACAATAGTACCTATTAGAGTTTAGTGTTATTAAAGCCCATAGGTACTATATACGGTCAGTTTGGTGTGTCAGTTCATCTTGGTTTTTTTTGGAATAAAAGTTTATTTCGAGCTTTGATTTGTTTGTCTAAATAATTTATAATAAATTAAATAAAAAATGTCAAGTAATGAGGAATTGTTGTTATATGGTGCTGTGGCTATTTACATTGTTGCATCCAAAAAAAGAAATCGAAGAAAAATTTGGGTTAAAGACTGGCTTTCAAAAACGGCGAAATATTCACATATAAATATTTTGGAGGAGCTCAGGTTTCATCCAAAAGATTGAAATAAGTCTTTACTCCAAATAGACATAACTAATTCGTCTTTTTATTTTTTAAAAACAATAAAAAACAACACACACACTAAACAATAATTATTAATAAACTTTTAAAACTTAATTTTATTTATTGAAAACAAAGAATAGGCTTGTCGTCAGTTCGATGTGTCACACCATTTGATGGAATTTCATCAAACGATCAGTTCATTTTTTTGGCATGATGTCATGCCATTTCTACCCCATACACGTCAGTTTGGTGTGTCAGTTCGATGTGTTCAAGTCAAACTGACACACCAAACTGACCGTGTATGACCCCCGTTAAGGTCTCCCCCTAATCTCGCCGTTTTCTATGGTCGATTTGACTGAAAATCAATACAAGTCGTCCTAATGGGATACTGGATACACTTATAAAAATTCACGTTGATATATTCATTCTTTCGGGAGTTATCGTGCTCTTAGACGCACCGACAGATAGAATTGTTGTTTTTTTTTCATTTTTGGAGAGAGTATCGAAAAACTTTAAATTCCGTTGAAAATTCAAATTCGAAATTCTGACCAATTATATAACTACCCCTTTACTTCGTATAATAAAATGTTTTTATATTTAAATGGAGTCTCTGCATAGTTACGTAACAGATTCCACTTGCTCTCATTGAAGAAGGCTATAAATTCCCACTCTCCAGGTTAGGTTTGTCCAACAACAAACCGGCTGACTCAGGGACTCTCAGGATGTTACATTGCCAACAAACATTTGCTTATAAGCCACTACAAATAATATTTGTGTGAATGACCAAATTTATTTTAACTAACCTTCTTGGTAACACCAGAACCAATTATTATGTTTCCACATTTTGGTGTGATGTTTATTATTATATATATAGGGTGTTCATTTTATCTTGACCCAGGTAAATTAACTCGAAAAATAATGATTTTCTCAAAAAAAGCTTGAGACAAAAAATGTAGAGTAGAATTGACAGCATTATTTGCTGTAATCTAATTTTTAAACAAATAACAATTTTTAACGTTTTTTATGAATTAAAAAAAAAATTTTTTTTACTGTCAAACTATTTTTTTTCCATATTTAGATTCCTCGGGAAAAGTGAAGGGGAGGTTAAATGAGACATTTTTTTGTTAGACCAATATTAAACCTAATAAATGAATTTTATTGTAGTAAATGTTGGAACTGATGTCCTGCAACTTCAATACATTTATCGAACTTGTTCCGGAAAATTGCTCAAGGTTCTTCATTATTGGTCTAACAAAAAAATGTTTCATTTAACCTCCCCTTAATTTTTTCCTAGGAATCTAAATATGCAAAAAAAATACGTTGACGGTCAAAAAAAATTTTTTTTAATTAATAAAAAACGTTAAAAATGTTTATTTGTTTAAAAATTAAAAAATTGGATTACAGCAAATAATGCGGTCAATTCTACTCTAAATTTTTTGTCTCAAGCTTTTTTTGAGAAAATCATTATTTTTCGAGTTATTTACCTGGGCCAAGATAAAATGAACACCTTGTATATACAATACCTATATAGGTACATATGGGGTGGCCCAGATAAGCGGGTCACAAGTGAAATAACTCCTAAACGGTTAGAGATATCAAAATTGTGCATAGGACTAAAGTTGTAGCACTTGCCGAGAGCTTTAGTATGGCGTCCTCGAAAAGACATAAATAACCCTTTTAATAGCTCAAACAGCCCTTCGAAGGGCGGGGTTTCCTTTTGACCCTTAAGTTTCATTACATTTTATCAAAGTGCTAAAGAAACAAGGGAGAACTGTGCAAACAGATTTTTGATACGTCAAGTAGTTCTCGGAAAAAAACGTTTAAAGTTGCACTTTTTTCTTATTCTGAAGTTGTTAAGTTGCAACTAACTTCAGAATAAGAAAACGTGCAACTTTAAACGTTATTTTTCCGAGAACTACTTGACGTATCAAAAATCTGTTTGCACAGTTCTTCCTTGTTTCTTTAGTACTATAATAAAATGTAATGAAACTTAAGGGTCAAAAGGGAACCCCACTCTTCGAAGGGCTGTTTGAGCCATTAAAAGGGTTATTTATGTCTTTTCGAGGACGCCATACTAAAGCTCTCGGCAAGTGCTACAACTTTAGTCCTATGCACAATTTTGATATCTCTAACCGTTTAGGAGTTATTTCACTTGTGGCCCGCTTATCTGGGACACCCTATATATATATATACACATCTATTTGATTTTTATCATTATTTTGTTATAATTTAAATTCATAAAAATCATATTTTCATTGTTATTTATTTAGTTATTTTATAATTTAAAAAAGCTTCTGTTTTAAATTGTATTAATCTATCATTCATCATTTTGTTGAATACACAAACATTATTTCATGATTATCACATAATTAGTTTAGGTTAGGTTAGGTTTTATGACTCATGCCCGGGCTTTAACTACGAGGTCATATCGCCTACTACCAGAGCGCTCTTTCGTCACTCTGGTGGACATGAGCCCGACTCTACTGTGGGAGTCCTAAATTTTGCCTACCCTAAATTTTTATTCATCTAGGGTAGGGGTCTTTAACGAGTACCTGACATCGTACAGGCTCGGGACCATCGCTTAACGTCCCATCCGAAGGACGGCGTGCTTAAGTTTATTTTACCTCCCAGATAAAATAAACTAAGGGCCTCGGTCGGGCTACGAACCCACAACCTTGAGCTCAGAAGTCAAGCACGCATACCACTGAGCTACCGGCGCCCTCCATAATTAGTTTATCTTGTTAGAATGTAATCATTTTATTTTTTATTTAATCCAGAACTCTCTGAGGATGACATTTATTGATTTTCAGTCAAATTCGACAAGGAAAAAGGGGGATTAGGGGGTACCTTAACACAAAAACTGATAATTTTTTTTTTGTAATGCTGTTTTAATGAATATATTGTCATGAAATTTTATATTACATATAAAACCACATAAGAATGGAACCTATAAATTTTCGGCAATATCGGTCGAAGGGAAAGAAGATCAGAGGAGAAGGCTCGACTCAAATACCCTACTAACTGCCGTTATAATGAATGTATTGATATAAAATTTAGTATGAGGATTCAAAAGCAACTATGTAATTCAAATATTGAGTTTTAGCCAAATGAGTCAATTGGGTTTGAAAATATAATTTGTGCTGGGTAAGTACATAGCCGTTGATTCAACGACTTTTATTATTATTGTTTCAAATACTATTTTATTTTTGGGTTAATTAGAAAATAATTAGGCCAATGATATCTTCTTTAAGAGCAATCAACATCGAGAGCATAAACCAAGGTTATTTCCCTGTTAAAGCCTTAGGTAAAATGTATTCTTTAAATTGACCTGGATTTTTTTTTTTTGTTCAGTAAGGACCTAAGAGTTATTTACACTACTTTTTTTATAGGATAGCTTCTTACAAGACACCTTGCGGATTCATGATTTTTCTTGCTAAAGTGACAGCGGATGGTTTCTGAGTTACACCACCACAACTTTCCCATCCCTTACACAGAAATCATCGCCAAAACATAATTAAAGAACCTTAAAATGTGAAAATCTTGTGTAAATTCGATCTCTCTTACAATACTTTCTTATACTGTAGATAGAAGAAAGTAAAACAAAATGTATAGCGGAATAACACTTTCGAATATACGTACTGCCCAATACGCATTACTACTGTTCATTGGCTGAGATGTATTGGTGTCAAACTATCGATAGTTGGTCAAATCAGTAGTATCGATAGTTCTTAGCAAAACTCGAAATTCATGTTTCAGAATCAAGAAAAGCAATCGCCGCTGTCAGGAAAAGAGTTCGGTTTCCGTACGGTTGGCTATTCGTTCAGTAACCAAGAAAAGAGGTTTCATCCTAATCAGTTCCTTCAATCTACTAGTTAATATATTTTTATTAAATAGTTAATGCTTCCTTTTTTGGCCTCGGCAAACACCACACTAGCCATTTCTATTTTAAAAACTGCACTATAAAATATAATTCTGCCAAAGACGGGATACTGGAGGGAGGAGCCCAGACAGAGGGCCCAAGCAAGTGGCCTCAGCCAAGCCGGGGGACAGCCGGAGGCACCGCCGGACCACATCACCCAAAACAACTCAAAGCGCCGGCCATTGCGGGTTACTAAAAGCTGGAGATAGTTAAAGGGGGCTTAGGTTAGCTTATACAGTTCAGTGAACATAAGTTCTCTCTGGGTATGATATTTGGTACATGTAAGTACAATGTACTCCAGATTCTCCTCCACCCGACACACCCGGCACAGTGGGCTGTCTGCCTTGCCTATCCTAAAGAGATACGTTCCACAGATCCCGTGGTTCACCCTCAACCTATTATGTTAGTTTAGGTTTTATGACTCATGCCCGAGCTTTAACTACGAGGTCATATCGCCTACTACCAGAGCGCTCTTTCGTCACTCTGGTGGACATGAGCCCGACGCTACTGTGGGAGTCCTAAATTTCGCCTACCCTAAATTTTTATTCGCCTAGAGCAGGGGTCTTTAACGAGTACCTGACATCGTACAGGCTCGGGACCATCGCTTAACGTCCCATCCGAAGGACGTCATGCTTAAGTTTATTTTACCTCCCAGATAAAATAAACTCAACCTATTGATAATAGTACATACAGACTTGGGGAAACAGGCCTCCCTGTACCAGGGTTCTGAGCCCACTCTCGGGTTCATCCTCTTATACCAACTTCCTTTGTCACTACTGGTATACATCTCTTGCCAAATGAACCGACAGTTCCTTTTAATTTGTCCACTGTTTGTTAACATTTATTATTAAAATTGTGACAGTGTTATAAGTTTTTATATTACTAAACAGTGACAAAGACACTCAGAAGTGCTCCCTCTATTTGGGTGAGCATGAAACCCGGCATTTCGAAACGAGAACACTCTAATAATTTTAATATTCAAAAGTCTAACCTCTAATTTCAGCGAAATAGGCCGAAGGGAAGAGGGAATCAGAGAGAGGATTCGATTAATTCATTTTTTTTTATCTGTGAGGTAAAAAAACGTGTAGCACGTCGTCCTGCGGATGGCAAGTTGAGCGACGTTCCGCGAGCCAGTATTATGTCAGATACTCTTTACAAACCTCTACTCCAATTAAATCTGTGTAGGCCAAATTCAGGACTCCCCATGAGTCACAAAAATAAACAAACATAACCAAAACAAACTCCATGGACCGTAACAGGCTGAAGATAACATCAGAAAAAGGTCTATTAAACAAACCGGAAATAAGGGATAATTAGTTTACAACAACTTTTTGTTTATTTTTACTGCTGTCCAAACGTTTAACCTTCGTTCATTGAAAGTGTACACCCTAATAGACCAAATGAAATAATTTTTTCTATACAATAACAAGAAACTATTATAACAATTAGTTTAAAATGTTTCGTGTTGTAAAATGTTTAAGTTTTCCTTTCATTCATAATGATAATGGTTACTTTCAATATAATTTGTATTATCTGTGGTATAAGGAAGAATAATTAGTAATAGTTCGAAAATTCGAGCTCAAGTTTTTAATGAAATTTCACATTTTTTGACCATTTTTGTGATGATGTCTGTCATTGTGTGTATGTGATTAGAGCTGTGAGATCTTTTAAATTTTAACTTTCGATGCCTAAGTACATTTTACAAGAAACCGTTTATATTTATGACTAAATCATTAATTATTTCTAATAAAAGTTGTAAAGACACAATTTATATGAAATATTATTTTTCGAAAGTTCATGGCTTACGAAATCATTCGAAAACCGTAAAATGACGTGTTGAAACTTTTTTTTTTTTTAGAAATTTGCTTAATATACGCGAAAAAGTTTAGTCCGATCGAAAAATTGATCCTTGCCAAAAATGTTTCTTATTAAATTTCCAATCATCAATTTATAATATATTTGATAAGGTTAGGTTTTATGACTCATGTCCGGGCTTTAACTACGAGGTTATATCGCCTACTACCAGAGCGCTCTTTCGTCACTCTGGTGGACATGAGCCCGACTCTACTGTGGGAGTCCTAAATTTTGCCTTTCACCTAGGGCAGGGGTCTTTAACGAGTATCTGACATGGTACAGGCTCGGGACCATCGCATAACGTCCCATCCGAAGGACGGCGTGCTTAAGTTTATTTGATCCCAGATAAAATAAACTAAGGGCCTCGGTAGGGTTTCGAACCCACAACCTTGAGCTCAGAAGGCAAGCACGCATACCACTGAGGTACCGGCGCCCTCTAATATATTTGAGAAAGGGCTATAGGGTTATAGCATCTCGAAAAATATAAAATTGGGGGTCATGGTGGCTGTGCGAGCATAGGGCTTTGGTCGCATGGTCTCACCATGGTTTGCGGATTCGAATCCCATCCGGGAGTGAGTTTTATTTCATATATAGAACTCTCTCCCGGGGCCTTGGATGTCGTAAATAACTAGATAATACGTTATAAGAGATGTGGCTAACATGCATCGTACATAAGGCCAATGAAAATATATGTATAAAATAAATGAAGGGCGCCAGTAGCTCAGTGGTATGCGTGCTTGCCTTCTGAGCTCAAGTCGTGGGTTCAAAACCCGACCGAGGCCCTTAGTTTATTTTATCTGGGAGGTAAAATAAACTTAAGCACGCCGTCCTTCGGATGGGACGTTAAGCGATGGTCCCGAGCCTGTACGATGTCAGGTACTCGTTAAAGACCCCTACCCTAGGTGAATAAAAATTTAGGGTAGGCAAAATTTAGGACTCCCACAGTAGAGTCCGGGCTCATGTCCACCAGAATGACAAAAGAGCGCTCTGGTAGTAGGCAATATGACCTCGTAGTTAAAGCCCGGACATGAGTCATAAAACCTAACCTAACCTAACTTATCAATTATTTGTCTTTTCCGGGTTCTTCATCGTTCCGTTCAAGAAAAAAATAACAGGTTTTACTTCCATAATAAGAAGAATATGGGAAATTATGTAATCGGTCAAAAATTCGATGTTGAGTTTTCAACGGAATTCATGTTTTTCGACCTCCAGATTCCAAATATGAAAAAAAAAAAGTTCTGTCTGTCTATGTGTCTATGAACACGATAACTCCCGATAGAATAAATAGACATTTCATATGTAAATTGAAAGCTCTCTAAAAACGATACCTATTAAATGTCAGCAGAATCAGTCGAAGGGGAGGGGGGATGAAAGGTGGGTTCAACTCAAAAAACTCAGCGACTGCCGTTGTAATGAATGCACTATTATCAAATTATATATTTATATAGTTATAGGTGCCAACCTTTTTGGGTCTTGAATTTAAATTCAAGACCCAAAAAGGTTGGCACCTGTTAAGTGGAGACTCAGAGAAAGGATCGATGTATTGAATATATTGTCACAAAATTTGTGATGAGGATTCAGAAATCATTATGGGTAATTCCACACCAACTCAGCATGACGTTACACCCACCGATTTTTTTTTATGGAAAAATTAATGTCATTTTTGGATTCCTCATCCAAAAATAAGCTTAAATACAAATTTTCAGCCTTTTTCGATCGATATTTTTTTCTACAGAAGGAAAACATTTTGTTATCTTTCTTCGATTTTTTCACGATTTTTTATTTTTTTATTTTAATTATCAATATCGGCTGAAAAAATATGTTTTACAGATGATTTCAATCGGAAATTTTCTGTAGATTTCGAAAATGTTATCGAAAATATAAAAAAAATTGACCTTTTCACTGAAAATGGCAATTTATAATTTTTTTCACATTTTTTTCATGATTTTTTTTCGACATGCTAGTACACCTATTTTTCATCCGTAACACATAGAAATTGTTGTTCGGGAGTTGAACTTTCATAAAAAAAATTTTTGTTCTGGGAAAAACATTTTTATGAACTGTATAATAGCAATTAAAGTAATTATCGATTTTAAGTGAAAAACTCGAGAAAATACAACAAAATGTTTTCCTTCTGTAGAAAAAAATATCGATCGAAAAAGGCTGAAAATTTGTATTTAAGCTTATTTTTGGATGAGGAATCCAAAAATGACATTAGTTTTTCATAAAAAAATCGGTGGGTGTAACGTCATGCTGAGTTGGTGTGGAATTACCCTTATCCAAGTCAAATATTGAGTTTTAGCCTAAATGTTGATTATCTTTAGAGGTAGAGCGAAAACGTAATTGATTAATTCGTGCTAGGTAATTACACAGCCGTTGGTTCACTGACGACTATTTTTTTTATTATTGTTATTGTTTTTCCGCCTGAAAGATTTAACGATTCAGTAGCCTTGAGTTTAGATTTTCTTTTTTGGTAGTTAGAAGAAGAAGTGAATAATAATGGATAGGAGGTGATAAGTGATGAAAAGGAGGACGAAATAGTTCCATAGGATCCCATAATCTAAAAGCAAGGTCAGTTTTTTTTGTCATCTCAGAAGAAAAAGTACTGTAAATAATATCTATCGATTAAACTATGCAAAATTTCGTTTCTATTTTATTCGAGAGATCACTTTCGATGGGTAATAACGAAAAGACCGTCAGCAGGGGCGTAGCCAGGATTTTGAGCAGGGGGGAGGGGCAAAGTTAGGCTATGAGGGTGGAGGGTATAGACTCCCGGGGGCACAGCCAGCAGTTTCCGTGATTAGCGTTGCACACTTTTTGTTATTAATTTGGGAGACTCGGACCCCTAGAAGCTCCCCCTGAGGTAACCACTGACTGTAATACTTAAGTTGACTTTACATGAGCATCAAAAATGCAAAGCGGAGCAGCAGCAAATGCACGCTGTGGTTTCTGTACTTTTAGAATTAAATTACTCACATCCAATAGTGTGCATTTGCTGCTGCTGCGCATTGCATTTTTACTGCGCATATAAAATCAGCTTTAAGAGTATAAAGTATAACATAAATGACGATTTTGAGCGAGGAAATGAAAATGTATTTAAATAAATGTAATATGACTTGTTTTGTACATGTACATTTAAGTAACAGCTGATTGCTGATTTAGGAATCAGACGCACGGGAAATTTAAAGATCCTATTGGTAACTTGCAAGCAATCCATTTTTAATGAAAACTTTTTTTTTAGTTTATTTAATTTTTATCTTGGTTTTTTGCTCTGGCCAGGGGGGAGGGGGCATGCGCCTCTCTACAGTCTCTCTACAAAAGCAGGGTGCCTTTTGATTACCCATATTTCCTTTTTTCCCCTCATCCCTTCAAATGAATTTATCTTACTTTTCATCTTGGTTTCGGTTTCATTTTGTTCTCTTGTCTATATTTGGCTTTGTCAACGATAGATTTAAAATAAAGAAAAGAAAAATTTCACATTTCAACACGTTTTGACCATTTTTGTGATGATATCTCTCATCGTGTGTATGTTGATTGGAGCTGTGATATCTTTTAACTCAAAAACGACCAATTATTTCTAATAAAAGTTGTAAAGACACAATTTATATGAAATATTATTTTTCGAAAGCTGCTTGGCTTACGAAATCAGTCGAAAACCGTAAAATGATGACTTGAAACTCTTTTTTTTTTTAGACATTTTATTCGAGATGCTTTCGAATAATGTCTGATCAATGTTTAAATGTTTTATTCATTTATATTATTACTTTCTTATATCTAGTATTGTAATTGAGCGAAAATTCGAGATCGAGATTTCAATGGATTTTTATGTTTCAAGATCCCCTGAATACATTTTGACCATTTTCGCCATGATGTCTGTCTGAGCATGTGAGTGCAGAGAGCCATGTAGACCCTATGGCGAAGGCGTGCGAGGCATACGAGCGGCCTAATTTAAGCCCATAATATGTGTGGCAGCTAGGTCGCCTTAATTTTTCTTTTCCTTATTTTAAATCTATCGTTGACAAAGCCAAATATAGAGAAGAGAACAAAAAGAAACCAAAACCAAGATGAAAAGCAAGAGAAATTCATTTGAAGGGATGAGGAAAAAAATGGAAATCAAACGGCAGTTGGCAGCCTGCTTTTGTAGAGAGACTGGCGGGACTTTCGTAATTATCCATCGAAAGTGATCTCTTGAATTCTATTGACACGAAACGTGCTTTAGACAATTTTGCTTCCATTAAGGCCAGAAAAGCCATGCTTTGATTACAATTTACTTTTATTTAATAAATGGCTATTTGTGATAAATGTTTCTAGTTTTATTTGAAGAAGAAATTGATTTGTGTTCCTTAAAAACTACTTTACTAAACTAAAAGTTGTGTTCTTAAAAAAAATCCATTATTATCTTTTTTAATATTACCGATATCAAAGTTTATTATATAAAGTAAATTTTATTACCTATCATTATTACGTACATAGGTAATAATTATGTTTTATAGTTCATAAATTAATGTTTGAAAATAAAATATTTTTGTCGTTACACCTATTAATTTCGTTGCTATTTAGAAAATAAAAATCATTAACTTATTCAAAATGTAAAGGCGAAAAACATAAAAACATTCGGGTATTTTAATTGTGGAAGGGGGTCGGCGTTATCGTTATTTGCACACGGGTGGCCAATACTCGTTGCATGGCCCTATGTGTGCACGTGATTGGAAAGTTGTGAGCGCTCAACCGCAAAAATAATTGTAGCTATAAACTATAAATTTAGAATTGACGGATCCCATGTGCTAACTTAAATCTGATTAGATTTTGGCTCATAAAATCAGAAGAAAATTGAGATCACTCTTCTCCTAGACCAAAGTACAATGTGCAAGATACAGCTTATGTTTATGGCTTAATCAAAAATATTTTCAGATAATAGTTGTAGCAAAAACTCAAAGGCATATTTTGTATGAAATATCATTTTTCGCAGGTTGCCCTGTTTTTGAGATAAATGCCGAAAATCGTCTTGAAATGTTTTCTTGATTTACCCGAAAATGTTCCTTTAAATTAAATTTCCAATCGCTAATAAGTCCTCAGAGTTTAGATAAGATCATTACAACAAAAGATATAGAGCCTTCAAACAATGAAAAATAAATTTCTGTAGGAAATATTAATATAAATCAATCTGAACTCTCAGTTTTTAAAATAAATTAGGATCTAAATATTGTCTGCCTAGGGTCAAGTACCTGACATCGCACAGTACGGTGTGCTCAAGTTTGATTCATCTCCCAGATAAAAAAAAGTAGGTATGGGCCTCGGCGGGGTTCCGAACCCGCGATGTTGACCTCAATAGGCTACCGGCTCAGTCGTGCTTTAAGCTTAAATTGGTTTAGGCAATTGTACTAATTCAAAACGGAAATATATGAAATATGAAATAGAAAACAAATTGTCCTTGTTATAAAGTAAATGAAATAATTAATAATTATGTCTGTATTGTGATCGTTGTCGTTTTGGACCAATAAAACACTTCGTTGTGATTACTGACTCTTATTGTTTCCTGTACAGACACCAATATATTGTCCGGAAATGATAACAATATTAGTATTATGAATAACTGACCTTGTGTTAAAAAATACACTGTGAAGGGGGGGGGGGGAGGGAGGGGGGGGGGGGGGGGTATAAAATCATAATTATTCCAATTTTCCTACTACTGTGTTATATTATTCATGAGGCAGTCAATTAATATTTTATAGTACGCAATTACGAGCTATTGCGTACTAAGATGAGATTAACAAATACAAAAAAAAATTTGGAAGACCTGAAAATTGAATCTGAATGAGGTCATGAGAATATTTCCCATAAAGAATGAATCTGCTTCTACTTATTTTATATAAATAATTTTCATAAAACGGAACCGAAAGATTGTTTTTTTTTTTTACACATATTAGGTTTTTTAACTGTGAGGTGAAAAAACCTTGAGCATGCCGTCCTTCGCGATGTCAGGTACTAGCTAAAGACCCCTACTCTAGGAGTATAAAGCTAAGTGGGCAAAATTTATGACTCTCACAATAGAGTAAGGCTCATGTCCATCAGAGCGAAGAAAGAGGGCTATGATTTGTATGCAATAAAAACAACGAAATATGAACATATATATGCAAATATATTTGGCAAAATATGCCATTAAAAACTAAAAATATGCGAAAGGCTGCAAAAATTACCTATAGAATAAAATAAACTACAGAGGTAATAGAAAATCTTTATAGACATGAAATTTATTAAATAAAAAATATATAAGCAAAAAGAGGGCGCCGGTAGCTCAGTGGTATGCGTGCTTGACTTCTGAGCTCAAGGTTGTGGGTTCGTAGCCCGACCGAGGCCCTTAGTTTATTTTATCTGGGAGGTAAAATAAACTTAAGCACGCCGTCCTTCGGATGGGATGTTAAGCGATGGTCCCGAGCCTGTACGATGTCAGGTACTCGTTAAAGACCCCTGCCCTAGATGAATAAAAATTTAGGGTAGGCAAAATTTAGGACTCCCACAGTAGAGTCGGGCTCATGTCCACCAGAGTGACGATAGAGCGCTCTGGTAGTAGGCGATATGACCTCGTAGTTAAAGCCCGGGCATGAGTCATAAAACCTAACCTAAGAGAAACATTGGAGTTACTGGAATGCATTCATCTCAATAAAAGGCGCGTACGATAATGTTTAAAAAGAATGCTGAAGTTAATAGATAAAAATATGTAAATGCATATAAATCACAGTCCTAATTATAAGTTTCTACAATATGTCCGCGTTTCACAACTTAAAAACTATTATTTGTTTTTTATTTATTAATTTGTTTTTTTTAATTTCAGGCAAAGCCTTAAAGCTCCTTATGCAAAGAATTACACAATGGTGGAAACGAAGGAAAATGAGATAACACTCAGTAAAGGACCGTCCAGGGACATGGAAAACAAAATAGGTGAGGCAAAAAGGTAATATCGAGTCTGAAGAATTCATAAATGTTTTTGTCTGATTTATGTTCCTTTTGTACCTTTAGTATAAAGAACTACTGTAATCCTGCAAAATTCGAAATCTATTTTTCATCGGATTTTCACGTTACACGGACACGTTTTGACTATTATTAGTAATTAAATTAATTAACATTTTACTTCGGTGTCTATGTATATTTTGCAAGCGGTGGTGGGGGCTGCTGGGCCGGATCGAGCATTAGTTATGGTAAAATTTAGGAATGGTAACTGTTACTGGTATATTTTATACTGGTAACTGTTATTTCTCTAGGCTTGCACTTTA
Source organism: Aradus depressus (assembly GCA_963662175.1). Classification (NCBI taxonomy): domain Eukaryota; kingdom Metazoa; phylum Arthropoda; class Insecta; order Hemiptera; family Aradidae; genus Aradus; species Aradus depressus. The sequence continues at coordinate 21,066,941 of OY759224.1, forward strand.
CCAGTGATGTTTGATAACTAAAAAACAAAAACTCATAGGAGAAGCGACATAAAATTTCTCTGAAAAATCCAAAATATAGCTAAATACAATGAAGGCTATTATAGGTTACTAGCAGTAATTACCCGGCATTGCCCTGAAAATTCACTACTTTTCTGTCATTCCGACGCTTCAACTTTTACTTCGAATATAATCTTAATATTGCAATGAATTTTATTGATAAATTATTCTATTTAGAAAAATGATTTGGAAAATTTTCACTTTCCATGGCAATGTTAGGTACAACACCTGGCATCAACGTGTAGTGGCGTAGCTAGCCCAGAGTGTGCCTTGTATCGAAATCCCCCTTTTCGGAAAATAAAAAAAAACACTGGCATAAACAAAATATATTTGAAAATAACGAAAACGACAATATAAAAAAACTTAACTCTAAAAAAAATATTCTTGTGGTTAAATAGGTACTTTTCTTGCCATTTTTAGTTTTTCAAAATCTTCTTTTTCAATGGACAGTATTGATAAGTCTGATAGTCGTTCTTGTCTGAACATTTTTCAGTGAATCTATGAAAATAAGAGGTTGAGGCGTTTTCTTTCGAAAAAGATTACAATTCAATGTGAATTTCGGGGCCTTCAAAAGAATATTGACTGTCCTATATGGTACTTTGACGAGAATAATATAGAGCTGCGGCGGAGTGTTTTATTATTTATTTATTAGGGCTTGGCTTTTATCAATATGACTACGGATAACATTTTACGATTTTTTGCATAGGCATGTTGGGGCCCCTGTATCATTGCTACAACTGATATAGTGGTAGTTGACTTGTGCTAGCTCGGGAGCCCTGATACAGCAGTAGCTCTACATCTGTATCTACAATAATTTATGTTTACGTAACTCCCTCAGGATATTCCACAAGTTTCGTATATGCCCTTGTCTGTAATCATCCTTTTTTTCGTTAATGCACGTTCAGCCGTTTTCGCAGGATGACCGGACAGACCTTTAGCTTTATTTATATAAATTAAGTAATAACTTTCTATATAACTTTCTGTAATTATTTTTATTTAATTATAATATATTTATCACAGCATCATATCTTCCATTAATTTGTTTCGCTTTAAAAAAATAGCAATTAACAAATTAATTGACAAACGTGTCGGGAAGCATTCCCATCATCAGTTCTTTGTGTAAACATTCTTTCTTGGATCTCTTTATTGAAACATCAAATCCAAACTGAATATAGAGGTCAACTCAATAAATCCGTTCTATAAAAGGAATATCCTGATTGACAGTTGGAATAGTTAACATAAAGAACACATATTATAGATACTGATGGGAATGTTTCCCGAAACTTTTGTAATTGCATTTTTTTTTAAAAAGCAAAAAAAAAAAAGAGAAATAATGCTGTAATGAATATATTATAGTTATATAGTTACTTAGTTATTGTGACTCATGCCTTGACTGTAACTATGAGGTCATATCGCTTACTACCAGAGCACTCTTTCGTCACTCTGATGGACATGAGCCCGACTCTACTATGGCAATTCTAAATGTTGCTTACCCTGGTTTATTCACATAGGGCAAAGGTCTAATATATTAGATATGAATTCAGATTCTTCTTATTCAACCCAAAAATAATATTCAATTATGTTTTGTTAATGGCTTTTATTCTCTTTGGTTGTAGAGCTGAATCACACAAAAGGAGGAAAAAATGATTTTGAAATAGTACAAAATGGTGAGTTTATGATTGATTATGATTTCAGTTATTTTTATGTGAAATGTTAAAGCTAAAAATTATTAATTTTATATTTTAGTAATTACTGGAACTGAATTTAAATACCAAGAAGTTCCAATACAGGACAAAAATGCCGACTTCGAAGAAGCCATTGAATTAACAGGTAATTTTAGTTTAAATTTTTTTTTTGTTTTACTGGCCTCATGTACAATGCATATTAGCCATGCCTCTATAACGGTGTTATTCGTTATTTACACAACATCCAGGGCCCGGGCAGATAGTTCTATCGGTCGGGACACGAACCCACAAACCAAGTCATGCGACCAAAGCCCTGCGCTCTGCCCGCATTGGCCCCTAGTTTATTAGTTTAATTCAAATTGAATGTTGAAAATGGTTGTATAGAGGTTGGTCAGTTCAGTGGACGGATGTCGGAATGAAGGATGTTCCTTTGACGTTCTCACAATTCAGTGTTTAGCTAATACTACAATATTCTCCTAGATCTACTAGTATCCCTATGTTCTATTAATATTTTTTTCATAAGTCATTTATTATTTTATTATTCTCTTATTATTTTTGCTTATTATTTACTCTCTCATTAACATTTTCTAATAAGCTCCACTTCCTCGAGCATAATTGCATGAAACCAAATAACCCTACTACCTCTACCAGGGGCGTAGCCAGGATTTAGAGCAGGGGGGGGGGGGAGGGGGGGTATAGACTCCCGGGGGCACGGCCCGCAGTGGTTAGCGTTGTAAACTTGTTGTTATTAATTTGGGAGACTTGGACCTCTAGAAGCTCCCCCTGAGGTAACCACTGACTGTAATACTTAAGTTGACTTTACATGAGCAGCAAATGCACGCTGTGGTTTCTGTGCTTTTAGAATTCAATTACTCACATCCAATAGTGTGCATTTGCTGCTGCTGCGCTTTGCATTTTTACTGCGCATGTAAAATCAGCTTTAAGAGTATAAAGTATAACATAAATGTCGATTTGAGCGAGGAAATGAAATGATCGAATTCATATATATTTAAATAAATGTAATATGACTTGTTTTGTACATGTACATTTAAGTAACAGCTGATTGCTGATTTAGGAATCAGACGCACGGGAAGTTTGAAGATCCTATTGGTAACTTGCAAGCAATCCATTTTTAATAAAAACTACTTTTATAGTTTATTTAATTTTTATCTTGGTATTTTGCTCTGGCCAGGGGGGGCTATGCCGCTGACCTCTACCAAATGTTTCAATTCCAATCCTCCATCCACCGAAGACACACCAGATCCCATCCTTCGGATCTCTTCATCCCTTCCCATCGCTCCTCTGCCTTCCACAATTCTCTTGTCCAGGCCTCCTCTCTCTACAACTCTCTGCCTCCCCCAATCCGTCACTCTTCTTCCATGGCCTTCTTCAAATCCTCACTATTCCAATTCCTCTTCGCTAAACAATCCACTCCCTCTGATAAGCTCTTCATTCTTTCTCCCCTGTATTTCCCTATTTGTCAACATCAATTATCTCTAATTATTTTAGCTATTTACGTATTTCATATTTATTCATTTTTTCCATGTTTTATAAATTCTTTATTTATTATTTTATTCTTTCATAAATATATTTGTATTATTCAAACATTTTATTTCATTAATATATTTTTTTCTTTTTTCTCTTCTCACTCATTTTTTTTTACTCACTTTACTTTTATAGTCAACCAAATTGAATATATTATACTCTGTCGATTTTTTAAAAAAATTTTGTTATTTTCTCATATTTTTACAGATTTTTTATTATATACATCCTTCTATTTATGTAGATACATTTATTTTCGTTTATTTCTTCATAATGAAGCTGATCATTTAAATTTTTTATTTATCTATATTTATTATTGTCTAGGTTTCTCCACTGTAGCTCTAACTTATTTATTTCTTTGTATACATTTCTTGGCATACTGATACTTTATTTCATTGTTCCCTGATCTCTTTGACTCTGTATGTATTTATTCTTAGGGGATTCCAAGTTTGAAAAAAAAAATAAAAGTGAACTGCAACTTCGGTCATGATTTTTTTTCTTCTCCAACTATAAAATTCATGACCCAAGTTGTAGATTTTCATAATTTTTTTTTATATGATAATAAGCTCTTATATATGATTATATATATATATTTTATGAATGTACTTTTAGGGTATGGAAAATTTCATTATTCATTATTAATAATATGCGGCTTTGTAAGTACGAGTGAAGAAATGGACGTTATATCTATGTCATTTATCCTGCCTTCAGCTCAGTGCGATCTCAATTTGAGTACATACACCAAAGGATGGCTCAATAGCATCATATTTATAGGTAAATATGCTGCTATTTTAGTATTGAATGTGCCTTATTTATATAATATTCATTTTTCTAAAGTTGAGAAACTAAATAAATGAATATATAATTCTGAATATATATATATGAATATAAATAAATGAATAAAAAATTCTATACTGAATAAAATTATTATTAATGATATTGATACCATGCAGAGAAGTATGACGTGTGGATCTCAAGGGCCGCACTTAGTTAGAAATGCCACCTTTGTAGAGTCATAATACACGGCTCAGTAATTTCCTTTGATTTAGGGTGCAAAGAGGCGAAAGACACACATCCGAGAACCTGCTTGTTTTTAATTTTAGTTTTACCATTGTTATTAAAAAAGGGAAGATAATATTTCAGAACTAGGGAATTTCCTAGTTGAAATTCTAGCCCCTTCCTTGCCAGCTATATAAGAATGGTTTCTACTCAGCAAACTGTCTTAATATACAGGGTGATTCCCTCGTAACTTTAAAAAAAAAAATTGGATGAAACTAGACCAAAAATGGAGTAGAATGCCGCCAACCGCATCTTTCTATTTCAATCCGTTGCCGAGATATGATTTTTAAAAGGTTTTTTCGCGAAAACCACGTTTTTTGCCATCAAATCCCACATTTCTCCCTTTTAAATCAACTTTTGACCACATTTTCGGAATCAGCGTTACATTTCCCATCAGACTAGTGTACTTTCAACTTTGAAAATCACCAACTTAGAACCGAAATAACAGCTAAAACGTTAACATTTTAGAAAAATTAAAATTTGGGGAAATACTTCCAAGTCAACTACTTTCCCGCTCAAGGACCGCTTCAACCGACCAGGGAGCTAGAAAACTTGCTTTAATCAGCTTTCTATTGGTATGGTCAACTTTGCGATTCCGTATCGATTTCATGGAGAAATTTAAGGTTGAATGCGAAAAAACGATGTAAATCGAATCTAAAGAGGTCACAAATGCAAAATTTTTTTTTTTTTTTAATCTAGAGATCATAAGTGTGGCCAGTTCAGGTCTCACAATAACAAGAGTGGATCTCTAGATTAAAAAAAAAAAAAATTTTGCATTTGTGACCTCTTTAGATTCGATTTACATCGTTTTTTCGCATTCAACCTTAAATTTCTCCATGAAATCGATACGGAATCTCAAAGTTGACCATACCAATAGAAATCTGATTAAATTTGCAAGTTTTCTAGCTCCCTGGTCGGTTGAAGCGGTCCTTGAGCGGGAAAGTAGTTGACGTGGAAGTATTTCCCGAAATTTTAATTTTTCTAAAATGTTAATGTTTTAGCTGTTATTTCGGTTCTAAGTTGGTGATTTTCAAAGTTGAAAGTACACTAGTCTGATAGGAAATGTAACGCTGATTCCGAAAATGTGGTCAAAAGTTGATTTAAAAGGGAGAAATGTGGGACTTGATGGCAAAAAACGTGGTTTTCTCGAAAAAAAAACTTTAAAAAATCATATCTCGGCAACGGTTTGAAATAGAAAGGTGCGGTTGGCGGCATTCTACTCCATTTTTGGTCTAGTTTCACCCAATTTTTTATTTAAAGCTACGAGGGAATCACCCTATATAACTGACGATGGTATAACAGCGATACCGATAGTATATGTATATAATTTTTTCTGAAATAGACAACATTTAAAAAAATAGATTGTTTTATTTATATATTTCTTTTGTATAACTGAAACAATTATTTTTAGGTATGATGGTTGGAGCTTATGTATGGGGCTCAATAGCTGATTCTATAGGAAGGCGTAAAGTTTTAATCGTGATATCCTTCATGAATGCACTTTGTATCGTCATATCCAGCTTTAGTCAATCATTTTGGCTTTTCATGCTGTTTAGATTTCTTAATGGTGCTACGTAAGTAAAAAATACTTTTGAATAAATAAAAAAATTATAAATACAGTAGAACATCTTTAAGTCGAACCTCGATAAGTCGAAAACCTCCAAAACTCGAAAAAAAGTTTTGTTCATTTCCCTTCAAGCCCCAAAACCTCCATTACTCGAAATCTCAACCCTCTATTAGTCGAAATAATCAGTGAGTCCCTACAAGCCATTTTGGTACATATTTTCCCTCTATAACTCGAAAAAATAAATTGGACCTCTGTATCTCGAACATAGCAATGTTTTATTTTACAACCTTTACAACTCGATTATTTGAAACTTATTACCTCTGTAGCTCGAAGAAAAATAAGTTACCGACTTTAAGAATTTGCCGACAATGTACACCATTGTTTCTTGGAAAACAATTTAGGAGTATACAAAAAATGAAGAGCACGGGCAAAGAACCAGGTTTGTCACCAGATGTTGAAATTGAGAAGACTGAAATTTAATGTTCGAAAGTCCGTATCTACCAATTCCCCCGTAGGTACGTCATATTTTCAGCTTCCGTTTTCATATTGACAAACGGTCTTTTTGAAGCCCGTAACGATGGTGGATCGTGAAATATGTTCAATATACTATACTGTATATGGCGATATCTCACATTCTAGAAAAAAATGACAAACCTGGTTCTTTCCCCGTGCTCTTCATATAGGTTTACCAATTATCTAAAGCAAAAAAAAATTACTGACTTTTAAGGATGTTTTGAAATAATGTTGATTTATAATAAATATAAATATGTTTGTTACCTCTGTAACTTGAATTTTTATTTATTTCACCTCTCTAACTCAAAATTAGTTAGAATGAATCTTAAGCTCTACAAGTCGAATCAAATTCCGCCCAAGTCGAAATCCTCCATAAGTCGAAAACTCTATAACTCGAATTTTTTGGCGTCTCCCTTGATGTTCGACTTACAGAGGTTCTACTGTACTTTATTTTTTATTTTGTTTTATTTTTATGATTTGTTTTTTAGTCTAGGAGGTAGTGGCCCAGTTGTATGGTCATATTTTGCTGAATTTCAACCCAAAAAGAAAAGAGGTTCAATGTTGAGTTTTATGGCTGCATTTTGGACTCTGGGAAACTTATTCGTGGCAAGTATGTTTCATAAATTGTTGAAGGCAAAAAATAACTTTTAAAAAAATCAGAAATAGCAACTGAAGGTTGAGGGAAATATTTAAAGTTATGGTTGGTTCGATGAGAAAGAGCGTGTACCCAGAGGGTAGTTTGAGCACTCAAAACCATTATAGTTAACAGGAAGGGGGAGAGATCAGCCTTGTGGTCAACCTTTCGGCACTGAGTGGGCCTTCTTTAGGGCCTGTATTGTCATATATAAATGCGCGTGCCCCCCCTGGCCAGAGCAAAAAACCAAAGATAAAAATTAAATAAACTAAAAAAATAGTTTTTAGAAAAAATGGATTGCTTGCAAGTTACCAATAGGATCTTCAAATTTCCCGTGCGTCTGATTCCTAAATCAGCAATCAGCTGTTACATAAATGTACATGTACAAAACAAGTCATATTACATTTATTTAAATATATATGAATTCGATCATTTCATTTCCTCGTTCAAAATCGTCATTTATGTTATACTTTATACTCTTAAAGCTGATTTTATATGCGCAGTAAAAATGCAAAGCGCAGCAGCAGCAAATGCACGCTATTGGATGTGAGTCATATAATTCTAAAAACACAGAAACCACAGCATACATTAGCTGCTGCTGCGCTTTGCAATTTTGCTGCCCATGTAAAGTCAACTTAAGTATTACAATCAGTGGTTACCTCAGGGGGAGCTTCTAGAGGTCCGAGTCTCCCAAATTAATAACAAAAAGTCTACAATGCTAACCACGGAATCTGCGGGCTGTGCCCCCGGGAGTCTATACCCCCCACCCTCGTAGCCTAACTTAAAATCCAGGCTAGGCCCCTGTGTATGTCAATACAGATCCTGAAGAAGGTTCACTCAGTGCCGAAAGCTTGGCAGAAAGTCTACAAGATTGTTTTATCGACCACAAGCTTGATCTCTCAACCTTCATATTACATCATTGGTCAATCTTTCCCAAAATTGATTATAATTAACTACAGACCGTATCCTGAATAGATATTTGTTCAGTTGATTTTACATATTATCAAAAAGTGAAATAAAATGGGGGTCCTAGATCCTCATACTAAATTCTGTGTAGATAAATTCATTACATTGGCAGTTATTTTTTATTTTATTTTTTTTATTTTTTTTTAGTCGGTTTGGAGGGGGAAATGCCAGTCACGCACATCCAGCCCTGGATAGTGTGGGGCTCGAAACAAATAAAGTTGCTCCATACCCACTAAAACCCCCTCCTCCGACGATCCTGATTCCTTCCGCGGAACTGACGGTCTGTCATTACTTCGCGGAAGGGAGGAAGAGTGGCTGGTAACGCCCCTTCTTCTGTTCTTATTGTCGCTACTGTTGTTCCTTGTCAGCCCTCTCCTGGAGGGCCAGCCCACCCATGATGAGTGCTGCAGAATCGCAGCCTTCATCCCACGACTCCTGGGAGCGCAGCATAGCATCCACGTAACTGGTGGCAGTCAGTGGGGCGCCCATGCTGCACTCCAGATTTTTTTTCCCCTCCTCAAATCTGGGGCATTTGAGGAGGACATGCTCCGCCGTCTCCATCTCACCAGGGCACGCGGGACAGTCTGGTGTTGTCGCTGCCCCGATTTTGTGGAGGTACCTCCGGAACCCACCGTGTCCCGTGAGTACCTGGGTGAGGTGGTAATTCACCTCCCCATGCGTCCTGGTGAACCAAGGCTCGATTCGAGGGATGAGCCGATGGGTCCACCGTCCCTTTGTGGACTTGTCCCATCCTTCCTGCCACTCCCTAATTGTCCTGGACCTCTCTGGCTCTGCTGGACCAGAGCTGGCCCCCGCGTCTTGATAGAAGACCCGGTTTCCCCTGCGGTCGAAGTGTTGCACCACCTCTTCCACCTGAACCGAGTCTTGTTTCCTATTGAAATGTCGCATACGCTCCCGTGCCAGTAGGTCTATGGGGGGCAACCCAGCAATTACATAGACAGCGTCGCCAGAAACTGTTCGGTAAGCGCATGCGTCTCTCAGTGCGCTTCGTCTGTGTGCGGGGGCGATCAGCCTCAGGTATGAGGGAATCCTCGTTGCATCTGCCCATGCCGGCGCCCCGTGCAGAAGGATGGATGTGCTGACTCCTGCCAGCAGACTTCTCCTGCTCTGCCTAGGGCCACCGACGTTGGGCAAATCCTCGAAATCGCCGCCGATGTCCTGGCGGCCTTCGCTCCCACGTATCTGAGGTGCTCCCTAAAAGTGAGCCTCTGATCCAGCATTACTCCCAGGTACCTGATTGCCGGTTGGGTCTCGATGGTATGACCCTGGAAGGTCAGTGAGATGTTGGTTCTGGCCTTCCTCCCGGTGAAGAGTACTGCATCCGTCTTGTGGATGGCCAGGGAAAGGCCCACAGAGCTCATCCAATGGAGTATAAGCTCCATTGGCAGTTATTAAGGTTTTTGAATTGAGCCTTCTCTCCTGAACTCCCTTTGCTTCGGCCGATATTGTTCAAATTTGACAGATTATGTCCTCAATCGGTTTTGACTTTAAATATGAAATTAAATGTTGATACATTCATTATTACATCGGCAATTATTAGGTTTTTGAGTTAAGCCCCCTATGATCATATCAGCTTTTTTTTTTTCTTTCCTCGGGTGTACCGGCCCCTGAAGGGGGCTCATCAACACCCGTCCGCCGCATAGACTGGAAATTAGGTCATATAATAGGATTTTTTAAAATTTTATTTGTTTGCTGCTACGGCCGGTTGTAGGACCCCGATCGGTTGGATCCTCCAACCTACCTTTTCGGCGTTTCCCGAGATAACTCGGGACCAGGCGCTTATGTTCTTGGCTGAGTTGCGCCGAGGATGGTCGCAGGTGGGCCGTGTTACCAGCACCCAACTGTCATCCTCGGAACCTCGTTGAACTGCCTTCTTTACCTTCCGCCAGGAGGCGACGAATCGTCCGAACTCCGGGTAGCCAGCCTCACTCATCAGGTGTATTCCTCGGGTTTAGTCCCAGGAACGATCCTGTCCGGCGTATCAACTCCAACCATCTGTCATATCAGCTAAAAATTATTACGTTTCGTCTTTATGTGTTTTTTTAATTTACATATAAAATTTTGTTTTTGAGTTAAGCCTCTTCCCTAATCCTCCCCTTGCCTTTAGCCGATTTGGTTAAAAATCGATAGATGTTGTCCTTTTAAGGTTTTTGTCACACACATATAGTTTCATGTTCACAGATGCACAGTCAGACAGCATTTTGTTTTCATATTTGGAGTCTGGAGGTAGGATTACATGTAATTTCGTTGAAAACTCCGCATCAAATTTTTGTCCGATTACACAACTTCCCTTATACTTTTATGTAAAGTCTCTACTATGTAAAGAAAGGGGGGGTTCAGGGGAGGGGCTTAATTCAATAACTGCCAATGTAATGAATTTTATGAAAATGTACATAATTTAGTATTTGAATTTATGATCTATGTAAGTCAGATATTGAATATTAGCGGGAAGGGGAGCAAAAAGTGAATTGATTAATTCATTCTGGGGAAGTTCATTGTCGGTGATTCACCGACGAATTTTTATTTTTATTTCAAGTTGACATCCCATGACCTGAATTTCAAAATAAATTTGATGTCAGCTTAGGGGATATTCTGACTACATGAGATGGACAAATTAAAAAAAATTGATATTAACTAGGTCAATGATTATATTCTGATTATATTTCACATATTTTTTGTTTGTATCTATCAATTTTAATTCAAATTTTTACCTTAGTTCAAAGTATTTACCGTATTTTAGCTTTAAATTGTTTTATACAAATATCGAGCGAGTCGAGAGGGCGCCGGTAGCTCAGTGGTATGCGTGCTTGCATTCTGAGCTCAAGAACGTGGGTTCGAAACCCGACCGAGGCCCTTAGTTTATTTTATCTGGGAGGTAAAATAAACTTAAACATGCCGTCCTTCGGATGGGAAGTTAAGCGATGGTCCCGAGCCTGTATGATGTCAGGTACTCGTTAAAGACCCCTGCCCTAGGTGAATAAAAATTTAGGGTAGGCAAAATTTAGGACTCCCGCAGTAGAGTCGGGCTCATGTCCACCAGAGTGACGAAAGAGGGCTCTGGTAGTAGGCGATATGACCTCGTAGTTAAAGCCCGGGCATGAGTCATAAAACCTAACCTAACCTCGAGCGAGTCGATTATTCATTCACAATCGATAAATGCAGCTAAATTTTATATGTGTTACCAAAATTGTTTTAATGTTTAAATTGTAAATTAAAATTTTATGAATAATAATCAAATATTTCAAATTAATTATTCATTTTATTAATAAATTATAATAATTTTTTTTACGAAATAAAAAGAAATGTTCTTGTTTTTTTAATTAAAAAAAAGTAGGTAATTAATATTAACATGACATGATACATCCGGTATCTCTCGACCAATCATTTAATTTGAAAAAATCTGACGGAAGTAGCGTTACAAACGGATTTTTTAATGTATGATAGTATTTATTTCAGTAAATCATAAGATTTACATTTAAAAGTATTATTTTACAAGTTTGTATATTACTGTAATCTTCAATATATAGGTATATATTTTTATTTATTATTTTTTTTTTATTTTTTTTTTTTTTAGTTGGTTTTAAAAGAGGGTGCGCCTTGCGTTGCAGCAACATCACCCAGTCTACGTTTAGGCAAAGCTCGGGATCATTACATTGCTTGTTTCTGCTCCCGCCAGGAGCCGACGAATCGGCAGAACATCGGGTAGTCAGTTTCCGTCACCATCCGCCGTAGATCTAGTCCCAAATGCGATCTTGTCCCATGAATCAACTCCACCCTAGCTTGGTCGTACAGCGGGCATTCGAGGACCACATGTTCTGCAGTCTCGATACCGCCGCACGAACAGTTCGGGGTGTTCTTCCTGTGAAAGAAGAACAGCTTGGAGTTGAAATCACCATGACCTGATAATATTTGAGACGTCCAGTGATTAGGCTGTACCCATGTTGAGTCAAGGCGTACCCGGACGTCCGGGAAGTATGCGTACGTCGTTCGGCCATCCGGGCATCGTAACCAACATTGTTGCCATTTTTCCACAATTCAATTCTGGACGATGTCCTTGCAGCGCACTGGTCTGGACTGTCCGCGCATCTCTTCCTCTAGGGCTAGACGTAAGGGCTCATCAATATCTGCTCCTAAGGGCATGTTGCGTCTAGAGAAATACGAAGCGACAGCCCCATCCAAGATCAAGTCAATGGGGGCGGCTCCCGCTAGTACCTGTAGCGCAGCCGTAGAGACAGTACGATAAGCCCTTGTAACTCTTAAAAGGGCTGCTCTCTGGGCTTGCGTCAGAATCGTGCGCTGCCGATTCGTGGGACGATGCCACCAACCTGCAGCAGCGTACCTTGCTACAGCCACGAATACCCCTGTGTAGATGGTCCTACACGCGGAATAGTCGAGGCCCCACGTCGCGCGGGCTAGGCGACTCAGGGCGTTGAAAGTGGCTATCGTCTTTTCTTTAATGGCAACAACGTGGGGCGTCACTTTCAGGCCTCGTGCGATCCGCACCCCAAGGTACGTTATCACAGCTGGGCATTCAATGTGCCGCCCATGGACTGTCAAAACCAGGGGTTGTCGAGCATCGGGTCTCCCCCTCATCAGTAAGGCCGAGGTCTTACTCGGTGAGAGAGCCAGCTTATTGGCGCAGCACCAGCTGCCTATATCGTCTATTGCAGTTTGCGCGCGAAGGGTAAGGTTGGCATGACTATCAGCCTGAACTGTAACCACGAGATCGTCGACATAGGCGATTGCCTTATGCCCACGGTTCTCGAGGTCACGGAGCAACCCGTCAAAGAGTATATTCCACAGGGTTGGTCCGAGAACCGATCCCTGAGGACAGCCTCTAGTGACGTCCACTGTAGTACTAGTATACAGCTGGCTTATGGTGGCGGATCGATCGCAGAGGAAGCTAGATATCAGCGCAAATAAATTCCTAGGCAATTCCATAGTCCGCAGTCTCGTGAGGATGGCTGGCCACCAGGCGCAATCAAAGGCCGACGCAATATCGAAGAAAACGCAGGTCTTCAATATTTATCTAGAAATATTAGGAGGCGGATGAAACACAGACTGTACCAGTTATTCTTCCTATAAAGTATCTAGTACCTTCTTTTATATATTTGTGCATAGCATCATGTATTTTGTTGGTCCAAATAAATTTTGTTGTATCTAGAAATGCACTCAACACTAAGTGTTGATTGCATTTCTAGATACAACAAAATTTATTTTGTGTTTTAACAAGTCTTGTTAAAACTGATGCAACTCAGCTGTGCAAAAAAAAGTATCAAAAATATAACTAAAAGAGGGCGTGCTTGCTTGTTGAGCTCAAGATGACGGTTTCGAAACTCAAGGGCTTGATTTTTTTTTCTTCGAAATGAAAAAAACCTTGAGGACGCCGTCCTTTGGGTAGGACGTGTAGCGATGGTCTCGAGCCTGTACGATGAGGGGAATAATAATTTAGTAGTCGGGCTCATGTCCACCAGAGCGACGAAAAAAACGCTCTGTTAGTAAGCGATATGACCTCGTAGGTAAAGCCCGGGCATGTGTCACAATAACTAACTTATTAAACTAATGAAAAAACATTTTATTCTACAATATATTATAATATAATATATTGTATAAAATTAATCATAGTGAATACAATATTTAATTAAAAAATATATTAAATTATGTTATTAATTTCAGGTTTAGCATGGTGCGTTATTCCTAGTCGAGTACAAATTTCGCTGCCTGGTTTCACCTTTAATTCTTGGAGAATATTTTTAATGATCTGTTCCATACCTAGTTTTATAGTAGCTGGTTTATTGTATTTCCTGCCTGAAAGTCCAAAATTTCTTATTACTAGTGGACGTTACGACAAAGCATTGAAAGTTTTTCAACATATATACGCCATAAATACTGGGCGAAAAGAGGAAACCTATCCAGTAAGTAATAGTATTAAATTTTAATTTTTTCTATATGTTTCCACTTTTTGTTCTCACAATGTTTTCTTATTACAGATAGTAAGTTTGGTTAAAATTGATCTGGAGAATCATGAGAAGAATATTGAAGTAAAAGTCGATAAACAAGAAAAATCGTTGAAGGTTATGTTGCATGAAATCATTTTGAACACAAGGAGACTGTTTCTCCCCCCGATTCTACGTTATACTATCATTTCGATCACTATCAACTTGACATTTCATATTGGGTAATTTTGTAGTATCATATATTTGTGGTTAAACTTATTGATATTTACAATTGTATAAAAAATGTATGGTGTGTGTACTCTCTAGGCACTAATTTGCACTCATTTGTGGCTAATAACTGTCACTGCAATGGTCTCTAGGCCATTGGCGATTAAGGCGTCGTTTGGCAATTGTGGAAGGGAGGACACGAACTAGAGGACATGGATACTAAAGGAAGAAAATAATTTTTTGTGCCTGGATTTAGCTAATTCAGTGATAAAGGGAATATTGAAATCAGTGCAAGGGTTTTGCTGGAGATTATGATTTTCCTGTCTTAGTTTCCACAATAATCCTCTAGTGTGCCCTCCATTCTGCCACACTTCCCTAACGAAAGTGTCAATGGCCTAGAGACCTCCTTAGCATCAGTACACAGACATTGTTATTATCTCTCTCTTAATATATAAATATTTATTTACGTAAATATTTAGTTGTAAATATTTATTAAAATAAATAACAAAAATGTAATAAGTCAAGTACATTATTCCCGATTTTCCAATGACGGATCAATAGTATCGTATATATAATGATTATAATATATAAAATGATGGTATTTTAAGTATATACAATTATGATTACAATAAATGAAAAAAATAATATCGTAATAATGTGATGAAGATTAGCAAGACCATACTTTCCATTTCACAGAAGAAAAGATGGCGTCGGGAGAAAAAAAGACTTAAGATTCCAGTAAGAGAAAGATTCTATTATAGGATGAATATTTTTCAGCCCTGGATTCTATAAGTATTATTTCTCATCATTATTGAAGCTCAAATCCACGTTTACTTTAGATTTTGGGTTAACCGTGATTTTGCTTTATCCGAGTTAATCGTCCCCATCATTACCCCGGATAATCGGGAGTAGAGTATAGTTCATCTATTTATTATATTTTCACCAAAAATTTATTTAAATTGTTTACATATGTGCGGAAACGGTTTTTGACGGAGGGCTACGTCTTTTGTCGAACTGAGCAAGATTGCAACGAATGTCACACTTTGAAAGCATATATTTTCGAAACTAATAATCGTAAAGTAATAAATAGTACATCATTAGATAGTTTATAACAAAACAGTTTCAACCCTTCACCCTTAACCCTTGGCTAACAGTAGACTTGCAAAATGAAGCTAAATTTCGCTCGATTTTTGTTTTGCACGCGATTTCAAGGTTATGACAAGTAAATAAATTAAGATAGTAATATTTGACGTAGTCTTAAGTTATAGGTTGCGACATAGTTGCTACTAGTTTTTACAAAAGTGCTCACACTTTAACTTATTGTTTTATTTTATATATTATACATATATCGATCAATTTTTGGGAAATCAAAAAAAATTATGTTTTTTATCTAGTAGACTAGGTTAATCTATTTCAGAATACACTTCTGCGACATGTGTCGATATAGTGAAAAGCTAATAAAATAATAATTATTTTATTTCAATTATTGAAAACAAAGAACTTGTTTAATTTTTATATTGTCAAATTCCAAAAAATATGTATGTGCCCGTTTCGGCTTACGCCATCGTCAGCACTAAGTTCATAATTCACTTTGAAAACTGTAACAAAATACAAGAAAACAAAACTGAAAAATAATAAATATATTATAATCAGTAAAAATTAATTTATTGAATGTATTTTAATAATAATAATAATAATAGCCTTTTTATTTCCTCCTTAGTATAGTAATATAACAATAGTATTTCTAGATATTTATATAAATTGGAAACTAGGCCCACCTTTGGGCATAGGCCTCTCCCATTTTCTTCCATGCACTCCTGTCCCAGGCCGATCCGTGCCAGAGACTCCCCACTATCCTGTCCAGATCGTCCCGCCACCTCACCAGTTGTCTTCCCCTTCTTCTCTTCAGGTATATCGGGTACCACTCTGTCGTCCTCTTGGCCCATCTTCCTTCTTCAATCCTCGCCACATGTCCTGCCCATTTCCACTTTTGTTGCAGCACCACTTCCTTCACGTCCCGTACTCCTGTCTTTCTTCTTATTTCGGAGTTCCGTATTTTATCCTTTTTCTTTATTCCCAGCATGCTTCTCTCCATTGCTCTTTGAGTAACCTCTAAGC
Source organism: Aradus depressus (assembly GCA_963662175.1). NCBI lineage: Eukaryota > Metazoa > Arthropoda > Insecta > Hemiptera > Aradidae > Aradus > Aradus depressus. Next base: position 21,083,267 of record OY759224.1, read on the forward strand.
TCCTCAGCACATCTTGGGAGAGAGCCCAGGTTTGGGATCCGTACGTTAGACAAGGAGTGATGCAGCAGTCGAACACCTTTTTCTTCAGGTCCATGGCCATTCTGCTTTTGAAGATATATTTGTAGGACCAATATTTCTTCCATCCAAGTGCGATTCGCCGATTTAATTCCTTTTTTAGGCCATTCTTGAATGAAAGTAGTTGTCCTAGTAGTTATCCTCTAATTCCTAACGCCATTACTTTGTCCAATATAACACTATTGAGTTTATTATTTGTTCTAATATTGAAGAGTCTGGTTAGGTTGTGGGCGCAGGTCTGTGCATCTCCCAGGTATTTCTTCTCGGCTGAAGACTGTACACTCCCCCATGAAGAAGAGGTGGATGTCCTCAGGTCGCTCTTCGTTACAAAACCCAAATTTGTCCTCCTTGTTAAGATAAGACACTCTCTAGCGGTGCTCTCTGCACAGCTGTAACTGAGATATAACTCTCAGCTGTCCTCAGCCGCAAGTACTATAGTTCAGGATGTACTGAATGTCCCTGGAGGCCCCTATAGATCTCCTAAATTAGAGCATCCAGGAAAGGGATAAGAGAATTGAATTCTTACGTAGATGTACACACCATCTATATTGTTCACATTTAAATTTCGCGCTGACGATGGCTTAAGCTGAAACCACTTTATGTATATATTTTTGTGACAATAATAGACAATATAAAAATTAATCAAGATCTTTGTTTTTATTTATTAGTCTGGTTAAACTTTATAATTAATATTAGTAGTAAAGTCTTTATTCAATTAACATAATAGAAAATTACATACAAAACATATATACAATAATGTGACCTTTGATGAAGACAAACTCAATGGCCTAAGCCGTCTTGAGGAGTTTAGATTTACATAAATAATATTATCTTATAAACTTATAGTCTTATTTCTTATAAACTTATTAACAACAAATTTTTCTTTCTAAAATACGAATAAAAATAAAATAATATATATATCTTTGTTCCTATTTATTTAACTCACAGTTTCTGAAATCGTAAGCCTTTTTGCAATAATTTACCAGTAGTTGCCAATATTTACCATTTAATAATAAACTTTATAATTCTAAAATATATTAATATTTATATGTTATATTTCTAGATACTATGGTTTGATGATGTGGTTCCCCGAATTGTTCAATCGTTTTGACGAATTTTCACGATCACATGGCGGCCAGGAAGAGGCGTCCGTCTGTGAAGTGACATATTTTGTTGTCAATTCCGGCTCACAGGCTGAGAACAATGTCTGCGACGATCGGATGGAAAGTGGGGTTTTCCTTGAGTCTTTTATAACTGTGGCTGCGGCCGTTCCTAGCAATATTCTCGCAGTTCTTGGAATGGATTCTCTTGGAAGAAAATTTTTCCTAGGTAAAAAAAAAAAAAAAAAAAAAATCTTTAATTTTGATGTTTATTTTAGGGTTTTGTGAGTTGAACATCAAAAATTGTATTTCTTTTAGTGTCTGGCTCTCTAGAGCCCTAACTCTAATAAATATATAAACGACATCCTTCATCTACGGAACACTTCAATGTATGATCAGATCTCACATCTCTTTGATAATATTATTACATAATAAATTCAATAAGTTCAGAGCCTATCTAAATAAGATTTTATTTAAGAAATGTTACAGTGTTATAACTATTCACAAATAACAATTACTATTATAGTTTTCAGCACCTTAACGTCTGGGATTTGTGCCATTTTTATGTTTTTTGTGCACAATAAAACCCAAAATTTGATTGTATCAGCTATATTCAGTGGAGTAATCAGTTGTGGAAATGCTGCACTGGACTGTCTTATCACTGAAATTTTCCCAACAAATCTAAGGTATTATATACTACATAAACATTTTCAGGACTCTTATAAGATTCATATTTACATATTATTTTGAACCTTCTGACAACACGTCAAATCAAATAACGTTTTTTACATAGTAATGAAAAAACTATTAAATTTTATTTTACACTAAACAGAAAACTGACATGGAACCCTTATATACACTTCACCCCCCTGAGAGCGCCGGTAGCCCAGTGGTACACGTGCTTGCTTACTGAATTCAAGATCCCGCGTTCGAAACCCAGCTGAGGGCCTTAGTTTATTTCATCTGGTAGGCAAAGTAAACCTAAACATGCCGTCTTTCGGATGGGACGTTAAGCGATTACCTCGGCCCTGTACGATGTCAGGAACTCGTTTTATTCCCTTCTGAACAGACATTCAAAATTACCTTTAACACAAAAGTTACACATTCCTGACCACATTGGATACACGGCTCTCAAATTACGGTACGGCTAAAAGATCGAATCAAAAATTCAGGTTTTCCTATCAAAAACACTCATAATCATTACAAAATGAGCTCATGATAAACACAGTATCTTTGCAGAAGTTTCCATATCAAATTGCAGACTCAAATTGATGCATCTACTCACTTTCTTCACCACACTTGCCACTCAATCTCTCAGGTGACCCAAAATTACAACATTTTCTTGAAACTCAACTCATTCATTTTTTCAATTTCGCCCTGGGGAGCAACCACTGATTGGCCTTCCCCTCTCACCTCACTCCAGTCATTTATACAACAATTGCGACCAAATTTTCTAGGACAAAAAATAATTGTATTAATCAAAAATAAAAAAGGAGTACACAAACATTTATAGGATTATAAATGAGTTATTTATTGTGACTCATGCCCGGGCTTTTAAATACCAGCTCATATCACCTACTACCAGAGCCCTCTTTCGTCACTCCGGTGGACATGAGCCTGACACTACTGTGGGAGACCTAAATCTTGCCTTGCCAGGTTTATTCACCAAGGGTGTCTTTAACTATCTGACATCGTACAGGCTCGGGACCGTCGCTTCAAGTCCCGATCGAAGGATGGCGTGCTCAACGTTTTTTCACCACAGATGAAAAACCTAAGGGCTTTGGCCGGGTTTCGAACCCGCCATCTTGAGCTAAGACGGCAAACACGTTACCTCTGAGCTACCGGCACCCTCTTTTTTTTATATATATTTTGTCTAAGGATAATAACATCACTTTTAACTAAAAAAAGAGCTGCATTAAGAATGCAGAATTCCCTTAAATTGAATACTAATTTCTGAAAGACCGAATGCATTTTTTCACCAACTTCACTTAGGATGTCGTCCTCTTCTCCCTCATCTCCATAAGTATATCTTCTTGTTTCCAGAGCTACTGGGGTTGCAATCTCCATGGTGGCTGCAAGATTTGGTGGTATAGTGGGCAACATTGTTATCGCCTCTCTGATAGACATGTACTGTCCAGCGCCAACCTTCATTGTAGCTGCCTTACTTATAGGTAACTATAATTATATATATATATATAATTACACATATATATATAATGTATATATATATAAATATGTATGTAGATATATGACCTCGATCCCAGAATAAAATTTATTTTTATTTCAAGAACAGCAAAAGAAGATGAAAGTACCATTCGATTTAGTTTAGTGAATAGACCTGCCGCTAGTTGGTAGTGTATGATTTTTTTTTTTTTTTTGTGGCTTCATGTACGATGCATATTAACCATGACTCTAATAACGGTGTTACCTAGTTATTTATGAGTTCTATCAATTCGAATCCGCAAACCATGGTGAGACCATGCGACCATAGCCCTACGCTCTAGCCCGCACGGCCACCATGGCTCTCAAATCAATTTTATTTATATTGATTGACCAATATATACCTCTGTAAGCTGGAAGTAAAACTATACTCTTCCCGGTTATTTTATTATTATTATTATTTTCCAGTACTTTCTTATACGCATAACAACTCCTCTATAAACTACAATAATACTAATAAATTAAAAATGTTTGTTTAATTTCAGGAGGTGGACTTCTATGTCTAATCTTACCTAATACAACCAGGGTTCCACTCTCATAACGAAGATCTTTAATGATGATATTATTACAATTTTTATTTTCAATATCAAAACATTGAAATTGTGTACATACTACTTGTAAAATAGTCTTGAAAATAATATATATATATTTTATACGAATAGTTATTATTCGATTAATTATACATACTTTATTCATAAGTACTTAGCTTAAGAAAAATAAAAAAACAATTGTTCAACCGGTAAAGAAATGTATGTTAAAAATCAGTGAAAAATCACTAAAAATTTAAATTAGGAAGAGTAGAATTGACAGTATGTAATGTATCGTGTACATACTCTACCATTTTGTATTTTCATTAGTTTAGTCAAACTGAAGGATCTGAACTATATTATTTACTAAAGTTATATTATTTATGTCATATTTTTATTTATAATTTATTGTAACTTTAAAAATATTATGTTAATTGATGATGAATATAATATTTACCTAATGATCATTAGAAATCTTTTTGTTGTATAAGTAAAATTCATTTTTTCTCTAGTCTGTTTTAAATAGTTGATTATAGGATAGCCAATCAGAGATACTTCATTTTACCAATCAAAATTCTTAGAGGCTCCCTGTCTTCAGCAGACCTCAGCATTCAACTCTCGGGAATACGAGTATAGTTGTACCTAGGAAATTTTGAGTTCATTAAAAAAAAAAATAACAATTATTGATAGATGTACTGTTCCTACAAAATAAATTTAAAACATTCTGATTTGCGTAAAATAAAAATAATGTATATAGTGTTTGTAAAATAATGTTGAAAATATATATTTATTTTATAGAGACAATTTGTAAGTTCTCTATTAAATACATTAATAGTATTATATTGTAAAATAAATTGTCATTGTTAGTACATTGAATACATTATTTATTAATATACCTTCATATTCATTTACGTCTTGACTTACTCAAGTTTTACTGACGAAATAAATAGAACAACTTGTTATTTGAGTATCACATGAATTGACGAATTCTCTAACAGAATTAGGCCAAATTTTGACAAAAAAGGGTTACCAATTTCTCTTTATTTATTTATTTTTACTTCCGCAGCTACACAAAATATTGGGGAAGTTATATAATCGGTAAAAAATTTTCCAATGGAGTTTTATGTTTTCCAACCTCCTAGATTCCTGATATGAAAAAAAAAATCTATCTGTCTGTGTGTCTTTGAACACTATAACCCCCTATAGAATAAATATAACTACAAGAAATTTTATATGGGAACCCAACATCCTCTAACGACGACACATATTATTTTTCAGCTATATCGACCAAAGGGGAGGTTGGAGGAAGGCTTAACATAAAAACTAATAACTGCCGATAGAATGAATGCGTTGACACGAAATTTTATATATGTGACAAGATTCTATAAGGAGAGGTCTACTCAAAAACTCTAATAATTGCATTTGTAATCAATGTAGCGACACATATTTCAGATGTGAATTCAAAATTTCATAAGGGCGACAGTTGCTCACGACCGAATTCATAAGGTTTTTTTTGGTCTTTGACCTATAAAATCCTAAAAAGGAGGCGCCTTTAGCTCAGTGGTATGCGTGCTTGCCTTCTGAGCTCAAGGTCGTGGGTTCGAAACCCGACCGAAGCCTTTTAGTTTATTTTATTTGGGAGGTAAAATAAACTTAAGCACGCCGTCCTTCGGATGGGACATTAAGCGATGGTCCCGAGCCTGTACGATCTCAGGTACTCGTTAAAGACCCCTGCCCTAGGTGAATAAAAATTTAGGGTAGGCAAAATTTAGGACTCCCATAGAAGAAGAGGGCTCATGTCCACCAGAGTGACGAAAGAGCGCTCTGGTAGTAGGCGATATCACCCCGTAGTTAAATCCTGTACATGACTAATAATAACTAACTCCTAAAAAGGGATTTTTTTTTGTTTTATTTTCAGACATTTATAACACTGACTGAATTTTTTCATACGTACACCAGAGAGCACTGACGTTGGGTCAGGTTAATACTGGAGGTTACGTTCAGGCTCTCTTAATAAATATGTCGTATTGCTTGATAAATTCTTTTCAAAGACATGTTCCCCTCACCGTTAATTGTGCTGTGAGCGCATTAAGGTCTTATAGCGATACAGCAAAGGATACAGATGTAACCAAATTGAAAAAAGATAAGGGACTCTTACGAAAGACTCCTTTAGGTAAGTAAAGAAAAAATAAATTAACTTACATATTACGAAGTCCTGTAATAAATAATTGTATAATATCCCGTTTAATTTATAACTAGGAAAACTAGATGAATTTTCTGGAAAACATCCATATGAAGAAAAAGAACCATTACCTGAGTTTAAAGATGGTGTTAATCCTTCAACTGGTGAGATAGGCGGTCCAAAAGGTCCGGAACCAACAAGATACGGAGATTGGGAAAGGAAGGGTCGTGTTTCTGACTTTTGAAATGTTAAATATCATCATATTCAGTGTATATAAGACATCACTTCTTAGTTGCATTGGTACTTATAAGACATCTGTATCGTTAATAAAACAAAATGAACACCAAATGTCCTTTGTAAATAACATAAAATCTATCTATGTACATAAAAAAGCAATAATGTTTTTTCCGTATTTTTTTTTTAACTTTTAATGTATTTGTTGTTTCAGAAAATATAAATTGTATTTTATTATGAAATTTGTAGTTTTCTATAAGCCTGCATAAGCTCAGTATAGTTAGCGGATTTCCACAGATGGTATTCACTGTTACTTCTCCAGCTATACGAAGTATGAGGAAATTAATGTATTCGGCCGAAAATTTTATTTGTAGTTTTAAACAGAATTTCATGTTTGGCGACATGAAAAAAAAAAAAAAAAATCTATCTGTGTGTCTTCTTATTGCTCTTTATTGTTTCGTATGCACCTTGCTTTTGTGCAACATGACCTGGTCTTTGTATGTAGAGGGATTTCGGGATCTGATTAGTGCTTAAAGTGTGGTTACGGTGGGCCGGGGGCGACCAACGTATGGCGATCGGTGGTCGCCCCAGCCCGTTACACCGCCCTTCTTTGCTCTCAAAAAAATCTAAAAGACTAGAGAACGGGGCTCGCCTCAAATACCTTATAACTGCCATAAGGATTCAGAAGCCACTATGTAAATCAAATATTGAATACTCAATATTTCTTATTTATTTAAACTCAAACGGTCGATCGGCTTTGGAGGGAGAGCGAAAACGTAATTGATTAATTCTAGCTGGGGAAGTACATATCGCGTGTTTCACCGTCTTCTTTTTTCAACATAAGAAGGCGGGAAATGCGAAAGTGAGTATTTACTAATAAATAAAAAGAATCTTTTAGAGGTAAGGCACTAATATTCTTGCCGCCATATCTTCATATGAATTTAATCTTCATGGCCTAAATGACATTGTACTGAATCCGAGATTGTATCGCAAAAGTCCGATTTTCTTTTTGAATCAGGTAGTCTGCTTTTTAACGAATATCTTCCTTGGTAGTTGTGAGATCACAAAATATAAATATATTTGTATATTGACAAAACATCGGATTTTGAGTTATGCATGCAGTCATTTTGTAAAATCATTAAGCTTCAATATGGTTTAATTTGCAAAAATGTGTTAAGAAAATTAAAACGTTTTGCGATATGGAATCATGAACAGACACGCAAGAAAAATACTTCTTTCACTCAACTTTAAAATGAGCTCAAGGTCGTGGGTTCGTAGCCCGACCGAGGCCCTTAGTTTATTTTATCTGGGAGGTAAAATAAACTTAAGCACGCCGTCCTTCGGATGGGACGTTAAGCGATGGTCCCGAGCCTGTACGATGTCAGGTACTCGTTAAAGACCCCTGCCCTAGGTGAATAAAAATTTAGGGTAGGCAAAATTTAGGACTCCCACAGTAGAGTCGGGCTCATGTCCACCAGAGTGACGATAGAGCGCTCTGGTAGTAGGCGATATGACCTCGTAGTTAAAGCCCGGGCATGAGTCATAAAACCTAACCTAACCTAACTTTAAAATTAATAAATATTAAAGTGAACTTGAAAAACATAATTTTTACACTCTCAGAGATTAATTAATAGATTTCAAACTTATTAATTAATATCTATTCATTATTGTTGCTACTAGGTTAGGTTTTATGACTCATGCCCGGGCTTTAACTACGAGGTCATATCGCCTACTACCAGAGCGCTCTTTCGTCACTCTGGTGGACATGAGCCCGACTCTACTGTGGGAGTCCTAAATTTTGCCTACCCTAAATTTTTATTCATCTAGGGTAGGGGTCTTTAACGAGTACCTGACATCGCACAGGCTCGGGACCATCGCTTAACGTCCCATCCGAAAGACGGCGTGCTTAAGTTTATTTTACCTCCCAGATAAAATAAACTAAGGGCCTCGGTCGGGCTACGAACCCACGACCTTGAGCTCAGAAGTCAAGCACGCATACCACTGAGCTACCGGCGCCCTCAATTGTTGCTACTATAAAGATGTTAAAAAACCAATGTTAAAAATTATATTAGTTTTTTTTTTACTTTCAATAATTGGATAGGCCCTCAGCGCTAACTCCTCTGGGTGAAATGTGAAAATGATGAATAGTGGAGTCTGGATGTTCTCTTAAGCCTCCTAGGAGGATCGTATGGCATGTGTGGGATGTATGGATTTATATGTGTGTAGAAACGCCTATACGGATCCTAGACCGTGTGTTTATCATGAGTGGAGTGTTCTGTTGCTTACATATGGTGGCCATTGTTTAATCAGTGTAAATCTCGTGACTGGAAAACCTGAAAATGTTTTAAACCGTAAATTTGTAAGCCAGACATCCAGAGATCTTTAATTAGGAATTTTTAGCAGTTCCATTTTTGTTCCAAATGTTGAATGTTCAGAAAATAATAAACTTTAAGTCGGCATTGGAGGAAGGTGCTTGTTGATAAAACAGGCAGAGCATGTAATCATGTCTTAGTGTAAATGTTATTTGTTGTCTTATGTATGGCAGTAGAATCCTCGTGTGTAGCAATCAATGTGCGTGGTGGAATGAGCATTTCTGAGGTGTGAAGCGTATATAACAGAAACAAAGTATCTATGCAAAATATGATTGTAAGATGAGAAAAGTAATGGATCAATTTATAAAGAAGTCCCGCTCGAAGCCAAACTCGAATCAAAAAGGCCCCTGTTGCATACAATTCACGACAAAAGCTATGAAATCCACAACCTTGTGTAAATAATCTGTTGTCGAATGTGGACGAAAGCCGAACTGATGATCTGGGAGTGCTTGTGAGAAAGTTATGATTTTTACTAGCCTTTTGTACAGTCATTTTTCGAAACGTTTTGAGCACAGAGGAAGATATATGATGTGTTTTCATTGAATGGAGACAATTATGCTAAGTATGCAGTTAATAAGTATATAAGCTAAAAATGTGTAGGTCTATATGTCTCGTATGAGTTGTTTTGTATACAAAACAATTGAGTATACTCTATGTTACTACAAACATATCTCTATAAGTGAAAACTGACATTATTGCAGAGATATTGTGAAAATAATTCAAATGAACTTGAATGAAATAAAACTCTTAGTCTTATCTCTTATACTTTTGGCTGAGGATAGTAGAAATATCGAAAGTACTCCCATGTATATATATTCTGTGAAATTAGACAATACCACAAGTAAACGAGTTTTATTTCATTCAAGCTCATATATCTCTAAGTGACTTCTCCGAATTCCATCATCCTGTGATCCCTCAGGATAACCTGAAATTACTATATTTTTTCGCTTATTATTTCCTTTCTACCCAATTACTTGTTCGTTATACTTCAACTTCTTGCAAAAATTCAACAATATACCTTCATTAGTTACCAATAGGAGTGTGGGAGACGTCTAACATTCGACAGGATTTACGTAGACCTACAAAACCACAAAAAATAGTTTTTAAAATATTAAAATTTACAACATAATATAATTTATTCTCTTCCATTCCTTCGTTTCATTTTCAACGATAATAAGATAGGGGCCATAAATAAAATAATTTATTTCCTTGAAAAAAATTTATTGAATCATTAATTTATGGAATATAAAAGAATTCTGTATATTGTACAGAACTAAAAACCTAAGTTACTAAAGGAATTTATTATATTTCATAATTATATTTAATTAACTATTCTTTATTAGTAATAATTTTTGATATACATATTTTAAACTTTATACGTTTGTACATAAGATCTTTTACATAAATATAATTCTTTCTTAATATAATTCTAACCGTTAAAAAAAAAAGATAATTTACATGTAGGCTACTAAGGAGTATACTTATATTTCAATAGTAGCTATAGGAATAAAATAAGAATACATAAATAAAAATATAATAGATCTAATCTACAGAAGAGCTAAGGCGAAAATCCGCTATACACTTGACAAAATTGTGTGATATACGGAGTGTTCAAACTGAACCAACCCCATATATGCAGAGATAAATATATAGTCAGATATTGTGGGTCATGCCCGAGCTTTAACTACGAGGTCATATCGCCTACTTCCAAAGCGCTCTTGAGGGCATGAGCCCGATTCTGCCTATCTAATTTTATTCATCTAGGGTAGGGGTCTTTAACTGAATAACAGACATCGCACAGATTAGGTACCATCGCTCGTCCCATCCGAAAGACAGCATGCTCAAGGCTTTTTCACCTCCCAGATAAAAAAAACTTAAGGGCCTAGGCAGGATTTCGAACCCGCGATCTTAGGCTAGCATGCTACCTCTGAGCCACCGGCGCCCTCAAAAGATACATTATTTCATTATTTGTTTAGAGGGCTTACCTGAGCTCAAGATCGCCCTTAATTTATTTCATCTGGGTGGTAAAATAAACTTAAGCACGCCGTCCTTTGGATGGGACGTTAAGCGATGGTCCCGAGCCTTTACGATGTCAGGTACTCGTTGAAGACCCCTACTATCCTAGGTGAATAAAAATTTAGGACTCCCATAGTAGAGTCGGGCTCATGTCCACCAGAGTGATGAAATAGCGCTCTGGTAGTAGGCGATACGACCTTGTAGTTAAAAGGGTCATGAGTCATAATAACTATTATCTGTTTTGATGATTGTGAAAAATACATATAAATGGCAACATAAAGACCTAAATCATATTAAAAGAACTTGAGAAAAAAAAAATATTTTTCTGCCCACAGATTTTAAATAATAAAATATTTCTTATTTTGGTGATATATACTTTTGATTTTGGTGATTATACACTATATTCATTAGAAATAACCATCACTATAAAGGATTATTGATATTTCCTATATTGTATCTCTGATTGGATTTGTTTGTCTGAGTATTCAACTACAGACTTAATTGATATCGACCATACAGAGCTGAAAACAATAATAGATGTCCAAAAAAATATATCTATAAAAATAAAACGAACCAGGTCCATGTACATGTATTTTTTAAATGTATTGTCCGTTATCCTTTAAACATAAATAATAATAATAATAATAATATCATTGTACAAAAGAGAACAATACTGCCGTTTCCATGGCAATGAAATTATGGAGGTTTAACGGAGTTACATGAATGAACCGTGAACTATTCATAACTCAATAACCTTATTTAAAGAAAATAATAAATATTTGCATCAAAGCACGATCATAAAAAAGAATAAAAATAGTCTAAATAGAATAAATAGTCACGAACAGTTATTAATTATCCTAAAATAAAAAAAACTATACTCGGTTAGTTGAGAGGTTGACCACAGCTAGGATGAGGAGCGCCCTCACATTGGGCTCTAGTAATTGCCAAGTATATCAGAGTGTAATCTCAAGAGGCCGCAATTTTTCATTTTATACTTTAATAGTTGTCTCTGCTTTATTCTTTAATTAATTACTTCAAAAGAAAATTATCATTTACAATTTTCATGTTTTCATTTGAATTTTGATTTATTAGTGAGTTTTGCTTGATTGTCACACGCCTAATTAAATAACCACTGAATTAGGATTTTTATGAAACTTTGTACAAATGTTCAGATGGTCCCATTAAAAAAAATAAATTCCAAAATCGGATAACAACGGATAGTAAAAATAAATTTTTTGTTGAAAGGCTATATTTTAATCACACAAAATTTGTAATGACCAAGCGGTTTCCTCAACAAAATGAATTTTAGTTATTTTTACAATTCAAACCCTTAAAGGCCGAACGTCATTTAAATTCGTGAAGACACATAGTGCCTGAAAAAATATCATATAAAATACACAATACACAATAACAAAATTAATACACAATTATAATATCAAAAAGTATTATTATTTCTTTATTGCATTTTCTCAGAAGTAAGGTGAAGCAACGCCTATGTACTTCCTCAGCTCGAATTATTTGTAACCAATTGAGTTTACGCTATTCACTAGAGTGCGCCGATAGCTCAGTGGTATCCGTGCTTGCTTTCTGAGCTCAAGTTCGCGGGTTAAAAACCCGGGCGAAGCCCTTATTTTGTCTGGGAGGTGAAAAAACCTTGAGCAAGCCGTCCTTCGAATGGAACGAAGACCCCTAAAAATTTAGGGTAAGCAAAATTTAAGACTCCTATAATAGAGTCGGGCCCATGTCCAGCGCAGTGACAAAAGAGCGCTCTGGTGGTAGGCGATATAACCGCGCAGTGAAAGTGTGAGTCATAATAACTAACTATATTCATTCTGTCCGGAGTTATTCATGTTTACTTTTTTTTTTTTTTTTTTCTTTCTTTTCAAATTTTGGATTGCGGTGGTCGGAAAACATTAAATTCCAATGAAAACTCAGATTTGAAAAAAGTATAACTCATAAAGGAATTAATCTCTTTAATGCCCTTCCCCACTTCCCCAAGACAGTAGAAACAATAAGACAATTTAAACTTCAACTAAAAATGTTTATATTAGAAGAAACTTTCTATTCGAAAAATAATTTTTTTCTCATGTTTATTTTGTTTGGCAGAGTTCCTCCATAGACATCCTCCTTTAAGGTCTGTCGAATCTACGTCTTAATCATCATTTTTTATTATTTATATACTAATTTATTTTTATTTTTTCCTCTGTTATATATTTTTATTAGCATTTTATTTATATATATAATTGTTATTTTGTCTTCTTTCTTTTTTTATATTTCGCACATAGTGACCTGAGGATGCGACGTGAGAACTTTCCGAAATGTCGTCGTAAAAAGACACTTCTGGAAAAGTTATCAACAAATATTATCTTAACTTTAATTTAATTTTAAAAAAAATTATCTATTATGTATTTATTATATACTTTATCTACTGTATAAAATTATTATTTCTGTACTTATATTTTCAAGTATTTATTTATTAATTTCTTTTTACTTTTTAGCAGGGCCGTCGCGTGGGTGGGCCGCGAAAGCGAAAGCGAAAAGTAATACAAAAAAATTTGAAAAAATTAAGTTAGATGTACATAACGTATTTTGGAAAGTTATGTATAACTGCATTTTGAATATTACGTTGTATGCATTTATTGAACAAATACATATTTGACACCAATCACTTTATATACATATTTGCAACGTTTTCCCAAATTAAATATTTCATCAAAATTGAGTAGCTGGATTTGCTTGTATACTACTTTTAGTTTAGTAATAACAGCCTAATAATGAACTCCATTCATTCATTTCAACCGGGAGTTGAAGGCCCGGTCCCCAACTTAATTATCTTAATATAAATCAATATTGCAATGTCGCATAGTGTCGTGTCGCTCTGTACACACGAGTCACTGCCGTGTTCTATTTTTATTTCGCCCGACCGACCGTTGCCATCATGTCGATTGAAAACGATGAGGCTAGAAAAATAGACTTTAAAGACATTCTCAAGACATTTGCTCGAGCAAAATCCAGGCGAGTGCCATTTAATGTTTAGGATCTTATATCAAAATGTGATAACGTGGTTTTCTTTTATTCTGTATATTCTATTCAGAGTAGTTTTGGTTTGAGGTTTTGCACACCATTGCATTAATTTCTATTTGTATTGTATTAATTAATAACATATATATAGTACTTTTCATGGGTGTTAATATTTTCTTACATTATTTGTATGGATTTGATTATCATCAATTGAAAAAGATTTTCATCAAAAATTTAAGTAATTTAATTCCTGACTCTAGTATTTTTGTAAGGTAATTCAATCCGTTTAGGTGTCTCTTGTTGGGCATTAAAACGCAGACAGCGACGCAACCCGCCACGCAACTTTGTATAACGAGCGTCGCTCATTGTGTGTTTAGGAGGCGGGGCGGCTGACAACATCTCGCCCCGGGCGCCAATAAACCACGCGACGGCCCTGCTTTTTAGTAGTATTGCTAATTCTAATCCATGTGTGTCAGACTCCAAGAGTTAATATCTGTTTAAGTATCTAAATTATAAGTTATCTTAATGTAAATATGTTTAAGACTTATCCCATTACCATGTTATGGTTTCACGGAAATAAAATATATATATTTGCACTTAGCTGTGTTCAAACTCTCAAGAAACCTGGTATATAATACTATGATTCCTTCCTAGCTAACTGTAAGTATAGTTATTATAAATGTTTTGATATCCCGAGTGCATCGCGGAACATGAAATGACGGAGAGTCCAGAGTGCAGAAAGGACAGTTCCATGACTGCCCGGGTTCCTGTTGTTCAGCCAGTGTTCAGGCAGCTTGGATGGGTCCGGTCCTGGTTCTACCCTCTCTTGGGTCGCTCGCAGCTGTTTGTCCCAATTGCTAATATTTCTGTTTTCAGCGTTTAAACCCTCAATGTATCTGAAAAGAAACAAAATAAATAAATATAAGAATGGTAAACCCAGCTGGACAATTTTTAGGTCATTACGAAGGCTAGAAGCAGACACATTTTGGAGAAAACATTTTTACTGAATATGTACGTATAGACTTTAGATGTACAATTAATTTTTTTATACAGTAAAACCCCTCTGCAACGGGCCAAAAAAATGTCCGTTACAGAAGAAGGGTGTCCGTTTAGGAGTTTATAAATAAAAAAAAACTTCATTATACATATATAGTTGTAGAAGGAATTCGAGGTTCTGTCGTGTAAATGAAAAATTCAAAATTTGACCGTTTCGAAAACTATTTCTTTCTTTCTTCAGGGCCTTATAATGACTTGAGTGGATGTGTGTGGTGAAGGTGTAGTGAGTTTGTGTGAAACACCACACACATCCACTCAAGTCATTATAAGGCCCTGAAAAAGGAAATAGTTTTCGAAACGTTGGCCAAATTTTGAATTTTTCATTTACACGACAGAACCTCGAATTCCTTCTACATTGAAAAGATACTGTCGACTCTATTAACCATTATGAACATGGCGAGTAACCAGACTACATACGTATAAAGGTTACATATGCCTGTTTCACAAACTGCGAATTCTACGAATAATAAAAAACATTGAAAATGACATTTTTCAGATGAATTCTTTTATAAGTGTCCGCATAGGAGAGGTAAATTTATCTCTTGTGACGAAAAATTGGTTGTCCGCGTCCGTTATAATTAATTATATTATATTCTATAATATAATGCTATTATTATATTACCCAAAAAGAAAAGCACTTACTTGGCTAACTTCTATTTATTTTTCTCAAAAACTATATATATGGAAAATGTATTGTTTAATAGAGTGAACTAATTGTTTAACTAATAACTGACTAATTAGTACAGGTCGTCCAAAGAACTGTTGAATGAACTCGACGATATCGAGTCCAAAATCTAATTTTCTGAAACTAAACTCATTTCCATTTTTTTTTATGGATCCACCGCAATACTGAAAAGTAAAAACAACCAACTTACTTGATATATGCTTCAGAATGAAGAAGCCTCTGAGTTCTTGGAGGCACTGCGACGAACAGTGGGTCCATAACTCTCCCATTGCTTCCTATCACAGGTCCCGTCCCTGACACATTAAAACAATTTTAGCGGATTATTGTACATCCATTATTTCGCGTTACACTTTTGTTTTCGTCAACTTTGAAAAAAATATAATATACCACTGTACTGTTTTCTTTTAATTGAGCCAAAGAAAGTATATCTACGTCAGTTACAAGCTGAGATATACCGCGCGGAATTGCAGTGTCCCAACTATACAACAGCTGTTGTTTAGTAAATACTAAGTCCTGTCTTTCCCGCACTTGTGTCTGACAAATGCGACTTATCTCTGGGCAAAACAATAGTAAATACTAAAGGAATCCGCCAAACAAGTCTTCTAAATTCTACAGGAAAGTTGACGTTGAATCACCGGCATCTATTTGCCCAGCAAGAATTAATCAATAAAGTTTTTCATAAAAATCAGTAGTTTACTTACACGGAGACTTCTGAAACATGCTAAATTTCGTGTCGATACATTTATTACATCGGCAGTTATTAGTTTTGTGTTAAGCACAATCCCCAGCCCAAATTCCCCTTTCTCTTTAGTCGATTTGGCTGAACACCAATACACACAAAATGTCGGGTTGATACATTCATTCTATCAGAATCTATCATGTTCACGGACATATACACAGGCAGAAATTCATTTTCTTTGAACCAGTGGATCAGAAGACATGAAATTCCGATGAAAAATCAACATCGAATTTCTGACTGATTATATATAACTTCCACTATACTTCGTATAGCTGGGGAAGTAATTTCAGGATCATTAATTATTTATCATCATATTTAATGTAATAATTACCTCCATTTTGAGACAAAGGAGATGGTGTACTTCTCGAAAAATTAGCAGACAATCCAGCTACAGCGGCTACAAGAAAAAAATACATTAATTAGGTAGGTACTTATTTTCTTAAAGCTATAGCTAAAAAGCAAAAACTAGACTTCAAACTCGAAATCATAACTTTAAAATACAAAAAAATACAATACTACTTCAGAAAAAATCTAATTTGAAATAAGCTTTGCACTAAATACACACCTACATATGAGGTGTTTACATATGAATATAGAGAATAGGTTAGGATGCCCGGGCTTGAACAACGAGGTCAGGTCGCTCTTTCGTCACTCTGGTGGACATGAGCCCGACTCTACTAGGGGAGATCTAAATTTTACCAACCATAAACTTTTTATTCACCTAGGGTAGGGGTCTTTAACGAGTACCTGACATCGTACAGGCTCGGGACCATCGCTTAACGTCCCATCCGAAGGACGGCGTGCTTAAGTTTATTTTACCTCCCAGATAAAATAAAGTAAGGGCCTCGGTCGGGTTACGAACCCACGACCTTGAGCTCAGAAGTCAAGCATGCATACCACTGAGCTACCGGCGCCCTCGATATAGAGAATATACAGCGAAAAACAAACTTCAATTTAAGATTTTCTTTTTTTAATTTAAAATTTAGAAACTATTTTTACTCATGCAAATGTTTTTATAAAATTTTCAGAGAAAACCTTCAGAAGAAAGAATATTCAAATAGAAAAAAAATATATACACAAATACAGTCGAACTTCTATAAATCGAAATAGAAAAAAATTGACAAATAGAAACTTGAAAACACAGAAACGTGATTTTTTCTTATTATTTGTAGTATAACTCATTTTCTTAGTATAATATAAAGTACAGTTTGTGCTCTTCAAGGAACGTTTTTTGTCACCCAAAATATAGATAATATCAGAAATATTATGATTCTGGGAGAAATAAACTAATGTAATAGACTGAACTAATTTGATAGTGAAACTAATATTAATTAATTAAACTAAACTAATACTAATTAATCAAACTAAACTAATACTAATTAATTAAACTAAACTAATACTAATTAATTAAACTAAACTAATACTAATTAATTAAACTAAATTAATACTAATTAATTAAAAGCCAAACCACATGCTTTAATATTTTCTTTAAAACTAATAATAGTAAAATAAAGTATAGCAATGACATTACTTACAAGCTGCATGCAATGTTACCCCTGGGATAGGGCTGGCAGCTAAAGCTTTCAGGGCGGCTGCAGCCTTTCGTGAAGGCAAATAGTGCCTGGGAAAACGGCATGCCATTATATATAATACATAATACACACTTCAAACTTCAATGTACAATATAATAATAAAAAATAATATTTTTTCAATGGAGGGATGTACTACCCCAGTTCCGAACTATTTGTAACAAATTGAGCTTAGTATCTTTAGTGTGCAGCTTTTCCCGATTAGACTGAACATCAAAGAGGTCTGAGGTTTGAATCCACGTATAAAATTTCGTTTCGAAACATCAAATTCCAGTAAATATTCAAATTATTGACCAAACTCATAACATCATTAAAAATGTCAATGTTTATCTCCGATTCGAAATTATGTATAATATCACGACAGAACAATTGACTAAGGTTTTGTGCGCAAAGCTATTAAGTTAATGTTTTGCCTCTTAATTACCATAGGGCGCATTAGTTCAGAGGTGGCATGATTGCCTAGAAAATCGCGGATTTGAAACCCGATCGAGGCCCTTACTTTTTTTTTATCTGGAAAGCAACGTTGTGTGATGGTCCCGAGCCTGTACAATGTCAGATACTCGTTACACAACCCTATCCTAGGAAACTAAACCTGGGAAGGCCACATTTAAGACTCTCACAGTTAAGAAGTAAGCGTTATGACCAGACCTCGCATAGTCAAAATAACTATCCTCCTCTTTACCACAAAAAGTATCGGTGTCTTAATCTGCAGACTGGCATCACATAATATAAAATTTCAGGTTAATATATGTAATAATTTGGACATATTACGTTTTACGAATATTCTATAATAAATCCCCCTTCCTCCTTTTTTTTGGTAATCTACTATATTCAAGCTACTATTTCAGGTAATATATAATGAATAATAAATACATACATAAAGCAATTAAAATACAAAACACATGCCCTCTCAGCTGTTCAACTGGAAGTAAGTACACAAACGGGAGGATTTGGATAGCGCAATCCATGCCAAATACAGGAATATCAAAACAAATTAAAACAGAGTTAAAGATAAACAAACCGGTGATGGTCTCAGAGAGCGTGGAACTAGGAGGAGGCGGTGGTGGAGGTTTCGGCTTCGGTAAAAAGTTCCTGAAAATACCACCTTTGGTAATAGCAAACTGTCTACAATTGTGGCGTTTCTTTCCACCACTCACTAACTTTGAACGTATCTTCATAATAAGTTCATAAGTTGAGGAGATATCTTCTCTTTGTTATCAGAGATAGATTCAAAATTGTGTCTGCTATTTACCATTTAAACATAGCCGAAATAACTTTGCGAAATAAACCAACTTCTCAATTACTCCATTTGACAAAAAAAAAATTACGCAACTTAATGTTTACTATCTAGGCCTTCGAGCTTATAATCTAATACCTCTTGCCTACAAAAATTGTAATATTCAAAACTTAAAATGCTGGATGAATAAAATCAATGATGAAGAATTTTTAAAACTAATATCATTTTAATACACTATACATAAGTATTGTCTAACTCCATTAGCGATCATTTCATGTCAAAACTTTAGTTAGCCATCTTTTCATCTTTCATATATCTCTTTTAAATTGTTTTCCCGCGCTCAGGCCTAGGCCTTATGGGATTTTCCCTCAAATTTTACCTTGTTATTTTGTTTGTAAACTGTATATATTATTATATCAATAATTGTCTCACTGTACATATAATACTGTATAATTTGGAAAAAATAAAACTTTTTATTTAAAAAAAAAATTAATTATGTAATTCTTCTAGGTTTTAAAAATATGGACATTTTCAAGAGTATCCTGTACAAGTTAAATATATATTTATTTGATTCCTCTTAAATCGTTTGCTTGGGTATGATTTAGTCCCAAGTACAAAAAAAAACCGCTGAATCTAATGTGATATTTTTCATTTTCGTGGTTGAAACTTTTTCAAAACTCGCTAATTTTAAGCTCAAAATACGTAATTTCTAGTTCAAAACTCACTGAGATATATTCATACGAAAACTCAATATTACACCTGATATATAGGCGTTTACATCGGAGTGTAAATGTTCTTTCTCGAACAATACGTATTACTGCATTCTTATTATAACTCACAGATCGCACTTATTGATTTTATCTAGTCAATTCTAGTCTATACTATTAACTTTTATGACAGAAGAAAAAAAAAATAACAGGAAAAACTAATACAGTGAAACCTCTTCTAACGGACACCTCTAGATAGCGAATAACTCTATTAACGGACAAAATGTCTATGGCCCCGGCAGCAGACTACTCAAATCAATGCTTAGTTTACCTCTCGATAACGGGCCCTCTCTTAACGGACAGCCTTAAATGGCCTACCGTGCGAAAAATCTACCTCCCGAAAGCGGACAGCAGTCTCTTGGTTTCTTGGAACATAGAGAGGCACGGCTGGGAAGAGTTCAGGGATGATTAAAAAAATAACAAACGTTTTCTAAACATCCCAATAATTATGGAAATGTTTTGTTTCGTTTTCGTTCGCAATTCGCAAGATTTTATTCCGTTTGCTTCCCACCTTGTCTCAAAACAGAATTAGGCAAACGCTCAAAAATAAAATAAAAGTAATTAAAGCTTATAATCGAGAAAAGCCCGGCGTCAGGGACTTAGCGGAAAAGTTTAAGGTGGGAAAGACGCAGATCTCGACCATTTTAAAAGAAAGGAACTTTTACTAAAATGGCAGGAACATGGAAATGAAGAAACGAAAACGGATTTCACAAAAAAAACACGGTAAGGGTTTTGAAATTGATCGCCATTGTAAGAGCCAAAAATCTCCCTTTTTCTGGTTCTTTGATACAGGAAAAAGCATCCGAAATTTTGGTAATTTTAAATTTCAAAGCGTCAAACAAATGGTTGCTCGAAAAATTTAGAATATACTTATAATTATATTTTACTAATTTTTATCATGTATTATTTTTTTCAAATCAACCTTTTCATTTAATTTTTTTCCTCTCGATAAAGTACAAAAACGGTAGACCCCGACGATGTCCGCTATGGAGAGGTTTCACTGTATTGGCGTATCTCAAACATACTGTGGGTCATGACGATTACACACTGGTATTCAAAACGATTACACATTTTTCAAAAACAAAATTGACAAAATAGTGAAATTATTTTTGTCTAGTACAGCAATAATACTAATTATAAGTCAATATAGTTTGAAGAGGATGAACGGACTGAGTAGTGCAACTCACTTGCTCTTCTGGTCGGGTGTGATGACTCGCCCGGTGCTCTTCAAGAGATGAACCTCCCTCACGTGCCGCCCTAGCCGCTGGATGTTGGGAAACGGTGGAATACTATTCTTTCGGGTCCTCGTACAGCCTCTCCACTGACATTGATACTCAATTTCTTGAAAGAAACAAATAAAATAATACATAATCAATAATTACATAAATAATAAAATTAAAATAAATAAAGTCATATATGAATTTTTGGCAATGTACTTCCTCAGAGCGAATTAATCAACTGTTTCCACTCTCCTTCTGATACAAATTTAACGGATTTGGTTGAAAATCAATCGGTGTCATTCTCAGGGACTTCTGAACCTTTTTACTAAATTTCGCGTCGATACATTCATTACTTCAGCAGTTATTGGAGTTTTTGTGTTAAGCCCTTCCTAATCCCCCTCTTCCCTTTGATCAATTTGGCTAAAAATCAATAGGTCTCGTCTTCATGGGGCTCTGGATACAAAATATACAATTTCGTGCCGATATATTCATTTTATCAGGAGTTATCAGCTATTAAGACATAATGACATAGAATTTCTGACAGATTACTTTTTCTTTACTTTGGGTAATGTGCGTCATGAGGAATCGAACCCATTAGAGCAAAAGAGGCCTCAAAACCTGGCCAAAATACAAAAAAACAGATGCAGATTTTAAGGAGGGAGTGAAGGTGGGTTTACTTCCATACACCTGTGCAAACATTAACAAGACCATTGCAGCCTTTTAATACCCTCTACATTACCTCAGTCTATATTTATAACGTGTTAAAACCCAATCTTTTAAATTATTTTATTGTCTTAAATATGGAGATCTCTTCTCAAGGTAAGTGTACTGAATTATAATTTCTATCATTAGCGTAACTGCTTAACAACAACACATTTCGAAGGAAAACTGAAAGAATTTACGCATTTTCTAATGTAGTTTCACCTTCTTAAAGTATTTTCATCAGATAACCATAAAATGAAATCCGTTTTTGCGAAAATTTGAGACAAACTTAATTTTAAAGTTATAAATTCGTCGAAGAAAATGAAGCTGTTGCAATTTCTAATTTCAGTTACCTAATATGAATTGTATATTTCTCATAAGCTGTATGAGCTACAACACGTGTTCACCTCCTCTTGAGGAGCTGATGTATTTGTCAAAATACAGTACTCAATGAAGAGTCGGGGAAGTTTTTAAGTATTGTTTTCGTGTTCATTTTGCCCCAGTGTGCCCTGCCTCTCTAGCTACTAAGAGGGACTGCCTACCTGTGGGGGGCACGAGATTAGCCTGGAGGTTGCCAAAGTACTGGTAGATGTGTCCTGTAGAGTCCGTGACGGCATGGTCTATTGCATCTGCCAGGTCCTCAAACTGCCAGTCGCAGCTCTCCCAGTTGCACTCGTACACAGTCTCTGTGACCGGGGGCGGCCCTGGGGAGGAGGCCTCATCTGGCTTGTTGTTCATCGTCTCCTCGTTGATCCGAGCCGCTCGTTCCTCCCAGGCAGCCTTTTCTGAGGCAGCCAGCTTCCTCCACTACAAACACACACATTAGTCATTAGGACTAGGGCGCCAGCAGCTCAAAGGTAACGTGCTAGTCTACTGAGCTCAAGATCGCGGGTTCGAAACCCGGCCGAGGCCCTTGGGTTTTCATCTGGGAGGTGAATAAACCTAGGTAGGTAAAATTTTGGTCCACAGTAGAGTCGATCTCATGTTCACCAGAGCGACGAAATAGCACTCTGGTAGTAGGCAATATGACCTCGTAGTTAAAGCCCGGGCATGAGCCACAATAACTAACTAGTTATCAACTTTCTCTCATAAAGATTTACGATATACACTACCCAAAAAAATTAAGTAGTCACTACTTCATATTTGAAGAACTCCCATCATCTGAAAATCATAATCTGCTGATATTCATGTAAACATTTTTTTTTTTTTAAATGTTCATTATATTCAACTCGGGAAGAAACGACACATTAAAAGTAGAAGTAATCGTATTTTTATTTATTATTATATATTTTTTTTTAGTTAATGAAATACAGAAAACATGAAATTTCAGTGAAAACTTGAAATCGAACTATTGACAAATTACATTAATGTATTTGCGGATTTAAAATAAGAAAAAATGGGTACATGAAGAGTTTATATGAAACATAACGGGACTCCATTGAGAGAGGTGAATGGACTAAAATTAATAGACTCTGGCAACTGGTTCTGAGTAATTCTATATATATCTTGCCATGTTTATAGTATTCAATCTACAATAGGTTCACCATCTTGTTTCATTTTTCTAGGTTACAAAGATTATATAGGCATAGTTAATATAATAATTCATCATAAATAGAGGGGATGAACCCGGTTCTGTTTGAATATGAATTTTCATTTTCTATTTTTTTTATTATACCTTTCTTGAGTATACTAATATGTATAATTTTATTTTTATATGTATAATTGTATTAATATAATTTTTTTTCATATTAATTATTAATATCCTTTATATTTGTGAGAATCAGTGTGTAATATTAAGGTTTGTTACACTAGGCGTATGTATATAATTACACTTATGGGTTAATAATAAATAAATGAAACATTCGTTAACGAAATTTAAAAAAAAAAAGTCGGCGGTCAGTGCATCACACTTTATGTACTGCCTCAGTTCAAATTATATGCAACTGTTTACCGGTTCTTCAAGTGTTTTACTTACGAGCTTTTGAATCCAAATGCAAAATTTCGTATCGATAAATTCAATCCATGCTATTATTGGGGTTATAGAGTTATGTCCCCCTCTTCCCTTTCGTTGATTTGGCTGAAAATCAATAGGCGTCGTCCTTATGGATCCTCATAGAAACTTTCGTATCGATATATACAAACCATTGGGAGTTATTGTATATCAAAAACTCCATAAGGACGACACCTTATGCCGAATCAGCAGAAAGAGTTCACTCAAAAAATCCATTAATTATCCATGTAATGAATGTTTATGAAAATGTTATATATAAGTCCGGGACCAAAGAAGAACGAAAACTAATACAGTAAAACCCCTCTGCAACGGACAGTCACGGGACCAAGAAAATTGTCCGTTGCAGAAGGGTGTCCGTTATAGGAAAGTATATATACTATATACAAAAAACAAAATTCATAATATGTATGTAGGTATATATACGAAACGTTTAATATGCTTTTATGTTTATTACTACATATATAGATAACGAACAATAGATAATTAGAAAATCACACATAATAATAGTTATTACAGATTTTAACTAAATAAACCAAACAATAGGCATGTTTCACAAACAACGAATAATAAAAAGCATTCAAAATTACATTTTTCAAATGAATTATTTTGTAAATGTCCGCTAAGGAGAAGTAAATGTATCTCTTCATGACGAAAAATTGGTTGTCCGCGTCCGTTGCGAGGGGGGTAAAAATACATTGTTTTTCTATACTTCGGAGCGGGACATTGCAAAATTGTCCGTAAGGATAGGTATCCGTTGGAGAGGGGCTGTACTGTATTTTAAGCAAAATCGGCCTAAGGGATGGGGGAAAAATCGGAGGAAAACTCAGCCCAAAAAAAAAAAAAAATTCATTTTCGCATTCAGATATCAAATCAATAATCATGAAATTACGGGGAAAACTCGACATCGAATATCTGATTATTTCCCCCAAATTACGTATAACACTAATAATCGTAATAACTACTCATTTACTATCAACTGGCTAACATTTATAATAGCATATTTATTCTTCAGCCAAAACATTTTTTTCCACAACCAACCACATTTTGAATATAATTTTTTAATCAGATTATTCACAATGTATAATTGTATAATTAAATCAAATACATGTTCTGACATTCCGACCCAGATGAACAATGTACAAAACTTTACGAAATATTGTTTGAGAGAAAAGTTCAATTATTAATTAGATTCAAGACGCCTTATTCGCTTTTATAGACGAAAAATAATAAATAAATTGTCAATTAATAAAATTAAAACATTAAATAATAAAGAAAATGATGAATAAAATCAAACAATGTTCTGTTCTCAGTATGAAAAATGTTTATGTATTATTATTATATTGTTTTAATAATTTTGAGAGTTCAAGAAAAAAAAGGCTTATTTATTATCAGTAAGTAGCGATGTTACTGGATGCTTATTAATTAGAGAACAGGTTTTAAAACCGGTATTTTTTTATTCATTTCTTCAAGCCTTATGTTCGAATATATTTTCTAAAATCAAACCATAACTGAGTAGTTTACAAATCCAATATTCCAAGTATTTTTCGACTAAGAACGAACTGCTGTAAATAAAATAAGCGTACTATTAATTAAAGAAAGTTTGGATTTACTCAAAATTTGACAAACATTTTCAACACAAACAATATATTTACTATACATTACATTTCGAACTATCTTAAGAAATTCATTAAAAGTTTATTTAGACAAACATTAATATATTCTAACATTGTTATCAAGTTATAGTCATGTCACACTACGATTTTCTATAAAGCGTAATAATAATAATAATATGAAATGATAATAATAAGACTTACCTCATTGCCAACAATTCTGCTCACTTCTCCAAAATTGCATTCAGGATTGCTTTGTGTAATTGCTTTTCGAACATCCCCTGAATAAAGTATGTAGCCGGTGACTAATTTTTTACCAGTTCCCTTAGCCTAAAAAAGTTTATCAAAAATTAATAAATATTTAATTTTAAAATAAAAAATATATAAAACATATCTAAAAAAAGGAAAGTGATAATAATTATAACTTTCTAATAAAAATATTGTTTGATTTTTGATTTAAATTCTGAACTTTTTTTCTGTTATTTTTTTCCTAAAAAGATTCTATATGAATGAAAAATTGTGATGAAAAAATTAAAATGTATTCAATTTTTGATTGAAAATATTATTTTATACTGTAAAAGTAAAATGCACCTTCTCCAAGATGGTCTTTTAATAAACTGATGGTAGACTCAAGGTCATCAGAAGATGGTGGAGGGAGTAGACAAAAAAAAAAAAGGGAAAAAACCTAATAAAAAGAAGGGGAAAAACGAACAGAAATGGAACCTAATGAAAGGTTAGGTGAAGAAAGGTTGAAGAAAATAAACATATAAATCAGTAGAGCCGGAAAATAATTGTAAAAATTATATTTATAACAAGTTGTTTTTTTATAAATAAACGAAAATATCTAACTACCACATTGAATTATTTATTGGTATTTATTAAATTTTGTATTTCCTTTAAAGATTTTTTTAAAAATTTTTTCACCAAAATTGGTGGTCGGTAAACAACACTTAATTTGACTTAAGATCTCCCAAATATATTTATTTTTTACATATAGGTTAACGTTTCGTCCACTGAGGCATTTTCAAAAACAAAACTTGGCCAAATTTATGAGTTTCTTATTTAAATGACAGAACCTCGAATTCCATCATAATACCCAATATACAATTTAATTTTCCGTCTTCTTGATACATTTTTTCCCCGTGGCTAAAATATATATTTATTAATTACGTTCATTTTACGTTATTTTGCGGCCATTTTTTATTAAAAGTCTGGCTTACTTCGTAGACTTTTAACAAAAATTACCTCAAAATCAAATAAAAAGCAATGTAATATATAAATTTTATCAATGGTCACATATTGGATACATTTTGGCTACGGATGTGGCTAACTGTCAATAGCTGTTAATTCTTGTTTATAGTACTGATAACGCCCGAATGGGTAAAACGTTAAATTAAATATATTTTGGAAACCGTAAGGCGTAATTTAGTATTGTTTATCAACCACATTTTTTTATCTATTGAAATTACAACTGGACTAAAATCTCTAATCCTTTCTCCATCATAGAATAATTTTAAAAATAAAATAAATTTCAATTTAGAAGAGGTTGATGAAATATTTATGTGTGTATTTAGAATCTTTCTTAGTTCATTTAAGATGATTTTGAAATACTATTAATATGTAATATTTATAAGCTGTAATACACGGCCCAGGGCCTCACAAAACTATAGGTAAGTTGGATAGTTTGTGGAGCTAGCCATAGTGTCGCTATGCAGTCACCAATTGTAATAGGTTCGCAAATCCCTCACCTCTGAGGTTAAGATAATGTAGTGCTGCAAACCTCCAACATGACATAAATTATAATTTTTTACGACACAGACACTTTAAATTAGATGATTCTAAAAATAAGTTGACATTTTAATTCTGTCATGTCACTTACCCATCACCCTCGGTATAAATAAAAATTTCGTATGCACATTTTCTGCGTTAGATAATTCTCAAGATATTCTGTGAATTTCAATAATTTAGTGGCCTTTGAACAGCCCTTTACCGGGCCTGGTAGCTCAGTGGTATGCGTGCTTGTCTTCTGAGCTCAAGAACGTGGGTTCGAAACCCGACCGAGGCTCTTGGTTTATTTTATCTGGGAGGTAAAATAAACTTAAGCACGCCCGCCTTCGGATGGGACATTAAGCGATGGTTCCGAGCCTGTACGATGTCAGGTACTCGTTAAAGACCCTTACCCTAGGTGAATAAAAATTTAGGGTAGGCAAAATTTAGGACTCCCATAGAAGAGTCGGGCTCATGTCCACCAGAGTGATGAAAGAGCCCTCTGGTGACTTCGTAGTTAAAGCTCGGGCATGAGTCATAATAATAACTAAGAGTGACGTGTCACCTATTAACCCCCCCCCCCCCCCCCCCCACCCCCTCCCCTCGGTTTAGAACAGTCCTTGTGTCTATGTTTTAAGACAAAAACTCTAGAGGTCTGCAAAATGTTTCAATATTTTTGGGTCATTGAAGGGGCGATTCATTTACAGCAACGCCGTGTATTACATCTAATATCAATATATCTGTCTGTTTTGTATCAATATACATTTTTTTGCATTTAGCTGCATACAGAAAAAAAGTTCAAAATTGATAAAATCGTTTGATGGAAATTTCATAAGGGCTTTTTTTTGTTGTTGTTTCATGGACAACTTTTATATATGATTATGAAATATAAGTTAGGTTGTTTCTTGGAAATTTAATGCAAAAGCTAAAGCTTTCATTATTTTTTACTGGCTTTTGTACAATGCATATTAGCATATTTATGAAGATGCATATTAGCATATTTATGTACGATGCATATTAGTCATGCCTTTATAACGGTGTTATTGGTTATTTATACAACACCCATGGCCCCGGGAGGGAGTTCTATCTACGAAATAAAACTCTTTCCCGGGCGGGATTCGAATCCGCAACTATGGTGAGACCATGCGACCAAAGCCCTACGACCATCATGGCTTTTTTTTGTCTAACGAATTTCCTATTTGACATTTCTACTCATCTGTTATGATTAGGTAGAAACAGTATTTCAGTCATTTGTTACTTCTTGAGTGCATGAACGTCTCAAACCTTCACGAAAATATAAATAAATAATCTAAATGGCATCAAAAAAATTAAAAAAACATTTAAAAATAAATGTACACAATATTCATCATTTTCACATCAACAAGAGTTAAATTTCTATGCCAGTTAATATCATTCAAACCACTAGCTACTTAAAAAAACAAAAACAAAAAAACCAGCTCATTACAAAAAGTATTTAAAAAAAAAAAACAGTTGAGCAAACCAAAAACCAAGAACAACAAACATCACAGGAGAATAGCAAACGAAAAATATGTGTAAAATAGAGTTGTAAGAAATCAATTTCCTGCTTTTATTAAAAATGGTAAAAAATACATCCCACCTTCATGAATAAACTGTCTTCACTTCACAAAAATTGATTTTTTGATTTTTTTTTCGACACCAAAATCAATCTCATAACTTCATATAGTCCTTAAATATACTAGGAATAATGTCGTTGAGAGATTGACTACGGATAGCGCAGCTGGGTGGAGCTAAACTCCAATGAAACATATATTAAGCATAGGCACCAACGATTTGACAAAATATATTTAATAATGAAGACATAAATTAAAATTATAACAAAATAATTTGTTAATCTATATTTTTTATCGTCATTTTATTATTTTAATTTATATATTTACTATTATTCATTTATTTACTTTAAATACGAAAAGCTTCAGATTTTAATTTTATTAATAATATCAATTTGAATTTAATATACCTTACTTTTTATGATCATTCAATATGGTAATTTGAGGCAATTAAGGTATATTTTTTTTTAACAGAATAATTCTATTATTTCATAAGACGTTTCGACTTCTTGTAATTTTCAATTCTAAATACAGAAATGATCCATAATTTACTATTCCAATCATATTCTACAACTAGATTGTCGTCAAATTTTATACTATTTCACATTTTGTCAAAATTTCATCCTTACATTTTTCAAAAATCAATATATATTGTTTTATATTGAATTTTATTAATATCTTCTTCATGATATCAGTAATCATTTTGTTAAATACACAAACATCAGTCTACGCGAATCAAAAAGAAATTAGTTTATCTTGTTAGAATGTAATAATGTTATCTTTAATTTCAATTTTACCATTGTTATTGAAAAAAGTGGATAAATTATTTCAGAACCAACAAATTTCTAACAGTAAAGAAAGTTGACAATCCCAATTGATATATATATACTTAATAAATAAAAACAAAGCGGTCTACGCCATCAGCACAAAATTCAAAAGTGAAGATTTTATAATAAAACCGGTACACTATATATATTTTTGTGAATTAGACAATATAGAAGTTAAACAATTCTTTGGTTTTTATTTATTTTATTAGCTTTCCACAATATTGACACATTGTAGAAATGTATTCGGAGCTTCCTTGTCTACCTGACGGACTATAAGTACGCCGCACTCAGCAAAACTTGTCTAAATCTGACAATGTCGTAATGCTGAAACAGGTTGTTTGTGTTTTCTTGTATACATCTCAATGAATCTAGTATAATCAGAATTTTGATTGATTCGAAGTTGGGACAGTTTATCCAGTGAGGATGAGATGATAATGGTATGTTTACCTTTTTGGTGGATGTGAGGGGTGTAGAGAGAAGAGCAGAATGAGGAATGTCACCAGATCCTACAGAAGGAGGTGCGTCCATCGAGTCTTCCTGGAGCATATCCGAATCCACCTAACCAACCACAATACTAGATCAAAAAAAAAAAGTAACAATAAACTAGAGACTAGTAGCTAGCCCCAACACGACCAGTCCACCTGTCATAACTGTTGTCTGCATTCGCCAATAATTCTACAATACAGGTTATGCAGTATAGACACCTTCCCAGTAAAACGTCGTACAGTTTGTGCTAAATATTCATACAAAATATCATACAACATTTTGTGTCGATATATTCATTACTTCGGCAGTTACAGTGGAATCCGCTTATTAGAATCACATCGGGACCACCGTTCTTTGAACCTAATAAACGGACGATTCTAATAAACGGATTGGGGAGGGGGGGGGGGGGGGGGAAGAAAGAAAAATGTAAAAATTAGGTAGGCCTGAAATCTTTCTACGCCCACTTGCATTTTCCTGAACGGAAAATTCAGTTTCGTACCGGTTCTTTAGTAGTCTGCATAGTACTGACTGGGAAATTTCAAGACGTTCTGCAGCCTCTCATTGCGTCATTTTAGGCAGGGCATCATACGATTTTAAAATGTCAATATTTTCCGACAAGGAAAGATCGCGTCGTTTGTGACTCATAGCATCTTTTTAACAAACAACACGCACTCCACAATGACCCGAGTACAACTGAATAGCTTACTGTTTAAAACTCGCGGGGGTTCGGTTCAAAAATCGAAGTCTTCTGAGAATTATGTAATTATGGCTTTACTCCTTTCCGTTTTTCAGAGAATAGTCAGAAACTAAAACTGTTTACGCAAGTGTTATTTTTCCCCGAATACCGACCTTCCGAGAAACATCCTATTTTCCTATCTCGAAACCTCATTCTGCGTTCATAATTGAACCCTTAAACCGGACATTCATTGCTAATAAGCGGACAAAACTCAATGTATTTTACCGATCCGGTCCGTTCCAGCGTGTTTTGATGCTAATGTGCGGATATTCCTATTAAGCGAATTGCTAATAAGCGGATTCCACTGTATTAGTTTTTGAGTTGAATCCCCCTTCTCTGATCGCCCTTTTCGGCCGATATCGGGAAAAATTAACAGTTGTCGTCCTCATGAAGTTTTGAATTTAAATATAAAATTTCACGTCGATACATTCATAACATCAGCAGTGATTATACTTTTTGTGTTAAACCAAACATTGAGCTGATCCTGCACTATACTGTCCGTGTCAAAAACATTTATTTGTTACTTCACAACACTAAAGATAAGCTGTCATTATTATTCACCAATATTGTTAATTTTTACATGAAACTATTTTAAAATACATACTTTTTTTTAATACAAATTAAGTAAAAGCATTTTTTTTTAATTTGGAGAAATTTAGTATTTTCTAAAAGAAAATCTGGGGAAATTTTAAACTGGTTTTATTGGAAAGGTATGTTAAAGTCATGGCCTGACAACATTGATATTGCTACTGCTTCACTTTTATTTATGGGTTATCTTTTCCATAGGTTTTTAACTTCTGATTCCTTGTTCATTATTCTTTTATTAACAATAATAAATGTTTATTGTTACAATAATAAATAGTATTTAATGAATGAATGAGTATTAAAAAATGAAATTCATAATTGATAGGTCAGGTAAATGGAAAATAAGTGCATCTGGCTTGGTGTTTTCATCTCAGACAGTACAATACGACCGAATTGAACCTCATCAAAATTAAAGTTTCACACCAACTAGGATGCCGACCGAGAACCTCAAACGGGTGAGAAAAAAAAAAGGGCATTTTACAAAAAACATCAATAAAATGCACCAAGCATTCGAGGCGAGAACCAATTACTGCAGAGATAAAGAGGGACGCATAATAAGAGTCAAACCAGGGATACCTGACTTACGAGAACAATTTGATGAACTCCTGAACCCTAGCGATGATGGCGGGCTAGATAATGATGCCAACCTACACGACGAAGAGGGAGCAAGTGAGCAGGAGATGCTTCCATCATATGATGAGACCCTCAGCAGCTATGATGAGTGCCTGAAGAGGTTCACCGAACTGCTGGATGAAGTGTGGACCCAGGAATCGAGGCCGAAAGAGTGCGGAAACTCTTTGGCTCTGCCATCGAAATCTGCCTCTTCGTATTCTTGTTGAAATCCACAATTGGAGGTTACGAGTGTTAGTTCCGAAGAGGATAGTCTACAATGGATCAGATCGTAGAAAAAATCCTGGAGTTCGGCACTGAAGTTTACCAACACTTCTCGGACATCAAAGCAGCCTGTGACAAGGTAAAATGGTCCTGACTCTATGTTGCTGTAGTGGACCTAGAAGTGCTTCGCAAGCTGGTTTGTATGTTGGACCTCATCATTGCGGAGGTGAAATACCTTGTAGGATACAGGCGGACATCTCTGAACCTCAGAAGACCAGAAGACATTGGCGTGTCTTTTCTTAAAACTGTTTTTGGAAAAGGCATTGAGTGAGTTCCACATCCAGATTGCCGGCCATGTATTCAATAAGTCTCAAAAAGTCAAATTTCGAAACAGAACAGCAGGAAACTGAGAATTAGGGAGGGACAAAGAAAATGTATGGAAAAGACAATATAAAAACCTTCTGTACGTAGGTGGCATTCATTTTAGAGTTTCGACAAGTTCACCTACCTTGGCGTCTGCGTAACCAGGGATAATAACATCAGCTAAGATATTGACAGACGAATCGAAAGAAGAGAAGATACTGAGGCGAATATATGGGACACTGAGAGGGGGAAGCGTGAAGGTCCAGGTGTACCCGAAACTTTTCACTCTCGAAGAGGAGAAGATAACCAAATATACATAAGACTGCAGAGCCTCCGTTGTGCTGGCAATGTCCAGAAGATGAAGGGTGCCGCGCAGAAGAAGGTGATGAACCTCAGATGGAGGGCTGAGGATGAGGAGCTGGTGGAAGATGGCAGAGACAGATGGAGTCATTGCAGGACTGTCGCGCCGAAGAGTATGACTTTGAAATGCTCTACAGCTTTTGTAATTTTATTGAAATGAACATATTTAGCTTGGCAGAAATTCTATGAGTTTGTTATTATCGATCACAAGCCTGATCTCTTCCCCTTCCTATTACATCCTTGGTCAATCCTTCCTAAAAATTAAGAAGTAATTCAAACGAATCGTTTTTTAAAAATCTTTGTTGCTTAATATATAACCTCGAAAAATAAAATATCAGAAATTGAATCCCTCTTCTCTAACTAACTTTAAAGAGATATTAACAAAAATGTAAGCCTTCAAGTGGTCTTCGTTTGATATATTAATGAAAAATGGTATGACAAATGTTTGCAAAAATGTTAAATGACAATTTGCGTAACACTAATTGGTTGGAGTCAATGATGTGATCCTTCAAGAATGAGCAACATTCTTCAGAGGATTAATTGTTCAATAGAACTCAAAGTTTTCGCACAAATCAAGCATATGTCTCAATAAGTTCTGTCCTTTATCTTGTAAACATCTTGTATAATTGTACGTTTTACTGGAGGTAATTACACTGGACTGGATTTATGATAACACAACAGGACTGCTAGATAACAATAACTTACCATTTAACATTAAGTAACTGTATTATAAGATGGGCCTAGTATAATTATATATTTATCTGGTCATACATTGTCATCAACGTTACTGAAAAAAAGCATCCCGGTTGGGTATCCGTCAGTCAGGAGTATCTTAACGGAGGAGATACATATATTATTGTAAACAACTGTTCTGATCTAGTTATTGTCATGACGGTGTGAAATACAAGACATCCAGACATGATAAGAACTTTGAATGATATTTAATATTCCGCAAAGTGCCCCAGACAGACTACAGACTACAAATAGTCGTTTTAAAGGTTCTTGTTTTGACATCTACGACCTATGGAATATTAATTATACTAAAAACGGTATTAGCACTATATGTATAAATGTGTTTAAAAAATAAAATGAGAAGACTCCTCCTGAAGCTCAGTTACAGACCTCTAAAAAATTTTAAAAGAAGAACATAAATAAAACATCAATTTAAAAAATGCATAAATATCAATAAAATGCACAGCTTAATCAAAGTGACATCAATATTTCAAAATAGAACAGCAGGAAACTGATCAAACTACAGAACCAGAAAAGAACAAAAGACAAATACACCACACTATCCATCTAAAAATTAAATTACCTCAAACAATATCTAACTCATTCATATATTCTGTTTTTCTCAATTTAAAATTGTTAACAAATTAATAACAATTATTTTTGAAATATTATTTGTTCCAAAAATATATATATACATACACTAGCAGTATCGGCATTGCTTTATCAAGTTTAGTTACAATTTAGCTGAAACCGGTAGTACATTTTTTGTGGAACTAACAATAATTCCAAAAGGATTTGTTCAATTTATTTATTGATATTTCCAAAATCTGCATTATTCTACTTTGCAGTTGAAAAAAAATCATCTTTATCTGTATTATTTAAGGAAAAAATTATTTATTCAACATGCCATATTCAACAATTCAATTTTTCAGATATATTTTCTTTTCCATTACCATCTAATAATTTTGCTTGAACAATAAATAATTTTGAATTTATTATTGTTATATTGTCTTGAGCCCCTTATTTTATAAAACAAATGGACCGGGCGATATAGTACAAAGTGAGATCTTAATCGAGCTTGGGAATGTCAAAAATCATCTTACCTCATACAGATGACTTTGCCCCATCCCCTCCTCCCGCCCCCAAGAAATGTATACTTTAAAAATTTAAAAAAAAAAGTGGAACTTTCTCCATATTTTCAAAAGAAAATCATATTTATTTATATATATTTATAAATAAAATTATATTGTTTACTACTGAATAAAATAAAACCAATAAGATCAACAATGGGAATAAATATAGTTAGCTATTGTGATTCATGACCGGGCCTTAACATCGAGGACATATCGCCTACTACCAGACCGCTCTTTCGTCTCTAGTGGACATGAGCACAATTCTACAGAGGGACTCCTATATTTTGTCTATTGAGGAACTAGTTTAGTAATCTGAGGTAAGATCTGATGTGACATCGCACAGGCTTGGGACCATCGTTTAACTTAATAAATTCGCATATATACTTTTATGATTTTTTTAAAATGTGTAACTTTATAAAATAATAATATTAATATGGTTACGTTGTATTCCCACGCGTTTTGTGTTTAAAATAAGTTTTCTTTATGTTTTTATGTTATTAGTTAAAACTTTTAGACGTTCCAGACAGTTCTAGTTCAATGAAATCTGACCAACATGGATTCATGGAATGTTTTAAACTTAAGTAAATCCAAGATATATTGGATAAGAGAGATGAAGCGATTTAGTTAACTCAGCTTTTTCAGTTCCATGTCCAAGTAGTTTTAGATCTACAATTTATGCCAATTGAGAGTAAGCTTGTTTCAGACAAAGTACTTTAATGAGACATCCTGATACATATTTTTTTTCGACTAAAACAACATTTTAATAGTACTACATACATAAACTTGTGTTCTGATAGAGTGATGTACTTACTTTCCACTTTACTTAACATGCAACAAGGCGAAGATAACAAATGCTAACAATCAATAAACATAGAAAAATAACTCTATATTTGACACAACTGCATACATCTAAAGGGGAATAATATGAGTGAATGGTAGAGTACTTACCGAGTTGTCAAACTGGTGGCTGATGTTGACACTGGAGGGTGCTACTGGAGTGGCGGTGATCACAGGCTGATTGTGAGAAGGAACTACCGCTATCGAGATGTGCGAATCCGTAGGCACCTTCAAAAACAATATTATATTGAATATATTTATATTATATTTATTCAAATATTGAATATTTGGTAGATTTTTAAAATACGCAAAATATTCGGGGAAGTCAAATCGCACGAGAAAATATGTTTAACTAAGGGCGCCGAGATAGCGTGCTAGTGTACAAAGCTCAAGAACGCGAGTTCGAAACCCGGCCGAGGCCTTTAGGTTTTTTATCTTTACACGCCGTCCTTCGAATGGGACATTAAGCGAAGGTCCCGAGCATGTATGATGTCAGATACTCGTTAAAGACCCCTATCCTTGGTGAATAAACCTGGTTAGGCAAAATTTCGGACTCGTAAGAGTTGAGTCGGGCCTATGTCCACTAGAGCGACGAAAGAGGGCTCTGGTAGTAGGCGATATGACCTCGTAGTTAAAGCCCGGGCATGAGTCATAAAACCTAACTGTAAAACTAACAGGATTCATATGATAACAGTAGCAATCAAAAATATTTTTATAGTTCTATCACAATAACGAGATCTGTGTCTCTCACTAACAATAATCAATATTTACCATGTCTAGTCTAGGATTTTTAAATTCTATTCGACTGAAAGTCAATACTTGTCCACACTATAGGATTCTGGATCCAAATATAAAATGCCGTTAACTAGTTATTTTGACTCATGCTTGGGCTTTAACTAATAGGTCTTGGAGCCTACTATCAGAGCGCTCATTCGTCGCTATGGTGAACCTGAGCCCAACTCTACAGTGGGAGTCCCATATTTTTATTCACCTAGGATAGGTACCGACTCGGGACCATCACTTAACGTCCAGAAGGACAACGTGCTCCAGGTTTTTATACCTCCCAGATAAAAAAAAAACCTAAGGGCCTTAGCCGAGTTTCTAATCCTCGATCTTGAGCTCAGTGAGCAACCATGCTACCTGTGAGCTACCAGCGCCATCTATACTAATGTATAAAGAGAGGTTTTATATATATTTAGAGCTATCATGTCTACTGAGGCACATACATAGAAACCATCGTTATTATAATATAATATCTTATGTACATTATACTTATATACGATAGTATAATATACTATCGTATATAAGATCATACTATCGTATATATAATAATGTACATAAGACACAATAGAAGCAATTCGGCTAAATCTGATCATTAACCAACTGTCACCACGCTGTCCGAGGCAAAATTCTTACTAAGGCCATCCATAAATTACGTCACGAAAAATTCACGCATTTTTAACCCGTTTGTCACGATGCATCACATTTTTTTCAACCCCCTACCTAAAAATACTGAACAAAACCTAGACCCCACCCAAATTAATGATTATTTTTATGATTAGTGCACTATATTAGTGCTATAGTGCACTAGGGTTGACTTACTTTGGGAGGGTTAATGAGTCTCCTGAAGAAGTATATTTCGTCCTGATGAACTGTGGAGGTGTGGGTATACTTTTTGACGCCCTCTGGAGGCAGGTCTTTCACACTCCGCCTCGCTTCGTCATACATACTCTCACAGATGTACGCATCCTCTTCAGCGTACTCTGTTGGACGAGCTGGACAAATTTCAACAAAAATTAGAAACTAAATTTGTAGTAAAATTTCATTTATATTAATATGCAAATATGTGTTAACAAGTTTCTCATCAATGATATGTACGAAAAACATGTTTCAGCCTGAAAAATAAAGAAAAACGTATGTTTTTAAAAATATTGTCTATTTCACAAAATATATATAATATATGAAGGACGCCGGTAACTGATTGGTATGTGTGCTTGCTTACTGAGCTCAAGATCCCGGATTCAAGACCCAGCCGAAGCCCTTACTTTATTTTATCTAAGAGGTCAAATAAACTTAAGCATGCCGTCCTTCGGATGGGACGTTAAGCGATGGTCCAGAGCCTGTACGATGTCAGATACTCGAAGAACCCTACCCTATATGAATAAACATTTAGGGTAGCCAAAATTTAGGACGCCCATAGCAGAGTCGGACTCATGTCCACCAGAGTGACGAAAGAGCTCCAACTTACTAATATATATATATATATATATATATATATATATATGTATATATATATATATATATATATATATATATATATATATATATGTATGTATTAATAAATACAGTCTACTAATAAATACAAGCTGAAGATGGTAGCAATGCTGAAAGTACTCCCATATATTATATATATTTTGTGAAATAGACAATATTTTTTAAAACATACGTTTTTACACAATATCTCTGCATCAAATGTGCTGAGTAGGTATCATGATTCAAATTGCAGATTAAATATGAAATTACGCAATTATTTATAAATCTTTATTATCTAACGCTATTATAATTATTTTAAATTGGCATTTTTCTGTAGTTAAAATTATAGTAAACAGTTGGAAAAATAAAATTATTGCGCGGACAGATTACAGGCAATGAAAATATGTTAGTAGTTCTTCAAATCAGAGCAATAATTAATGGGGATTCGTTTTCAATTTTTTTACTAGTATTTTACTGTTTCTAAAGGAAATTAATACCGTGAAGGTCTACAAAACTTTACGTTAAGAGGAAAGTAAAACTAGAAAACTTACATGATATGTACTCTCCATGTTCGAGAACGACACATTTGGAGGCCACATTGCCTATGGGATGTGTATCTTCAAGAGTACTAATGAAGACTTCTTGTTTGTAGAACAACCTGTTGGGGGAATGTGGTATGTCGGAAGGCATCACTATCCAGGGGCCTTTGAAGAATCCATCCCCACTAAAAATAACATATAAATATGATTATATAAAATGATAGCAGGTCACCTGACGTTGTCCGGCAGTCAATTTGCATTGTATTACATTACTAGAAGCTGGCGATTGCAGCTAGCGCTGCGTGGCGACACTCGGACAGAGAATATAAAGATCGTTGTTCCATTCCCTCCCCCACACAAAAACATTTTATTTATATCCGTTAATTTCATCTTTAGCGGAAAAATGTAGAGGGCAGACAATTTTACAACTTTTTTGTGTAGGATAACTAAGAAAATATGAAATCGAAGTTTTTCTTTCTCCAAGTAATTCTCTATTCAGTGATTTTGATGATCATATGTATTCTAAATACATCATAATATGATATATAATATAACAATAAAAAGTAGTTTGTTTGAAATAAACTTTTCTAGACCAATTCGACCTAGGCAAATGATATTAATAGCCTAAAAATGTGTGGAATAACTATTTACCTGCCTATGAAATAAACAAAGATGGTCCGCTATTTTTGTCATGACTTTTCCTTTTAATCAACTTCTAGTTTCTATTTTCCTTAATATACGTTTCGGATGGGACGTTAAGCGGTTGTTTTGAGTCTGTACAATATCAGGACCCCCTCATTACACCTTCCACTCCCACTTTCACTCCCTTCTAAACCATTCACTCCGGCCGAAGTGACATACGAAATTCAACAACTGCCCAGAAAGAAGTCCCCGGGATAGGACCTCATTACGGCTGAAATTCTCAAATAATTGCCCCGTAAGGCTATCTGAGTGGTTTAAACGGTTTATATGTACTAGCTAAACCCGCCATGCGTTGCAATGGGCTATTTTTGTAATAAAAAAAAAAATTAAAATTATAAGTTGTCAAACCACTTTTTCCAGTTCCAGTGATGTGTCAAACATAATCCATAAGTTTGAGCGCAATAACTTCGACAGTTTCACATCCTATAAGCCTCACACAGATTTTAAGTATCCTAAATATATCATATGTATCCTGAATGAGTCAAAATAACCAACTGGAGATAATGTTACACCACAATAAATATAAATAATGAGTTAACATACTCTTTGTTGGTCCAGATGGAGTCTGCCTGAGCTATCAACTGTCGCACTGAGTCTGTTTTCATATATACACAATCCCCAGTTCTTATCACGCAGGACGGGGCGTTGAACTGTTCATAGTACGTGATCCCTTCGTCATTCGGGGGATGCAGAGGAACATTCTGTAAGAAAATATGTACGTTAATGTATTTAGGCCATTATTCATGGTCACGGATTAGGAAAATGACCTCATAAAAAAAATGGTATTCGTAAACATCCACTCATGTGAGTCCCAGGGGGATTTGTTTGTAGAGACTCGCATTCAAGGGTACCTCAACGCATGAGCATTTTTATATTTGTGACTATATTTTTTGACTGAGTGCCTCCCACTGTAGAGTCCGACTCACGTTCATCAGAGTGACGAAAGAGCGTTCTAATAGTAGGCCTCGTATGACCTCATAATAACTGCTGTAAAAATCATCTCAAATTTGTCAGTGGGTCATTTCATGTATTAATTGTTGATTTAGAATAGCTCGAGTCATGTTTCAATTTGTAACCTTACATACTGTTCATCAATTTATTAAGTGTAGTCATATTTTAATCTGTTTATCTTTGTTAAAATAATATGTTCAGTTTGTTTTCTGTTTATAAGTAGTTTTCATGTTGTTATTCATCTAAAAGATTGTTTTAGTTCAAGTTATCCCTTTTATACCTGGTTAGTTCTAGGGTTGTAAAATCTGACCAATGTCATTAAATGAAGTTAGTCTTTATTTGATGCACATTTAATTGTTTTACCGATTACTTTTATTTATAGAGTGATTTTAATAGTTATATGGAGACGGTTGTGTTTTTTTCTTTCACATACTACTAGTGAATAAAGAATTACTTAAGTGCGGAATATTAATTATGTCACAAGTACACTCAGAAGTCTGTGACAATTAGCTTTGTACAATATTCATGTAATCAGTGTCATATACAAATCTCTACAGAAACTTGCTTTCAGTAATTCAACACACTTGAAATCATTCTGTTAAAAACCTTAATGCAACAATAACTTATATGACATCTTCTCATTATATCAATAATAATAGGAATACCACTACGAATTTTATTCTTTTCGAAAAAAAAAACTCAGTTGAAGAAACAACTTGGCCGCCCTTAATATCGAAAATCGGTGTCATTTTTTAAATTCCAAAGGGTTTTCTAGATCTCTAAAGTTAAGGCCTGAGAGGGAGGGTCATAGAGCTCTGAGAGGGAGGGTCATAGGAGGGGGCCTAATTCAAAAATCCTAAAAACTGTCGAAGTAATGAATGGATCAACTCAAAATTTCGTATGATGATTCAGAAGTCCCTGAGTGTGACATCTATTAATTTTCAACCTTATATATAGTTAAAGAGGGCGCCAGTAGCTCAGTGGTATGCGTGCTTGACTTCTGAGCTCAAGAACGTGGGTTCGTAACCCGACCGAGGCCTTTAGTTTATTTTATCTGGGAGGTAAAATAAACTTAAGCACGCCGTCCTTCGGATGGGACGTTAACCGATGGTCCCGAGCCTGTACAATGTCAGGTACTCGATAAAGACCCCTACCCTAGGTGAATAAAAATTTAGGGTAGGCAAAATTTAGGACTCCCACAGTAGAGTCGGGCTCATGTCCACCAGTGACGAAAGAGCACTCTGGTAGTAGGCGATATGACCCCGTAGTTAAAGCCCGGGCATGAGTCATAAAACGTAACCTATAAAGTTAAATTGGGTTCAAGGTCGGAAAACATAAAATTTCGGACAAAACTCAATATCAAAATTTTGACTGACTACACAATTTACTAGATACATCTGGGGAAATGAAAGTACATATATACTAGATAAGTGAATATTACCGGTTTCTGCTTGTCGACCAGTTTCTCCTGCTCTTCCAGCTCTGCGATCTCCTCCATGTGTTTCTCCACTCTTTGTCTGAAGACAGACATGACCCTCTTCGGCTCCAGAGGCTCATCTCTCAGGATCAATTTGTAACCAGTCATCAGACTTTGGGGCCAATTCTGATACGTGTCACCGATAAATAAATCAAGAATATTATTATTATTTTACATTTTATAATAACTTCATTGAAAAAATATCCGATGTGGCAATTACAGGACTTTCTTATGCTTAAAGATACAGGCTTGACTGGATATATGAAAGTAATGAGAGTGACTTTCTTATACCCAGTAATGCCAGTATGAAATGATTTTGAGAAGAGGAGGGTAGGAGAGAGTGGTTGGTTTAAGTCTTGTAATGGCCACATCACATATATTTTATTATTTTGCATAAAAACTAACAATAATAATTTTAAAAAATCGTTTATAATTCTTTGCTACGCGATACGCTTTCGTCTTATCTCAAATTTGAGGATACATTAGTGGATGAATTAAAATCACGATTTGCTTTCCATCTTACTAAAATATTTCCTCCTCACCCCGATATTGTTGATCCCCATCATTCTTCCTCAGTCGAAAGCGAGCTAGACAACTCACTTCCACTTTCTCTCCCCCCCCCCCCCCCCCCCCCCCCCCCAAGTGCTTCCATCCTTCGAACGTAAAATACAGAATTCAACACCTTCCCAAAAAGAAAGCCCCTGGTTATGATTTAATTACCTCTCCTATTCTGAAAAACCTCCCCAAGAAATACATTATTTTCCTTACCTACATTTACAACTCCATCCTCCGTACCACTTATTTCCCAAGGCCCTGGAAGCACTCTGTCATAAAAATTATAGCCAAAACAAACAAGGCCTCCCACCTCCCCAGTTCCTACAGGCCTATCAGCCTCCTTCCTCTTCTAGGAAAAGTTTTTGAGAAACTATTTCTAAGGAGAATCCTTTCCATACTGGATGGTCAAAACAACATCCCTGATCATCAGTTTGGTTTCCGAAAACACCACTCAACCATATACCAATGCCATCTCGTTGTAGACATCATTGGATCTACCCTGGAACAAAAGCAGTATTCCTCGGCGATCTTTCTACCTGCCCTACAATGTACCTTAACAAAAATCCCATCCCTTTAAAAAACGAAGTCCGGCATCTAGGCCTCATACTCGACAAACGACTAACCTGGAATCCTCACACAAGACTCAAAAGACAAAAAATGAACAGACCTTATAAACTTTTACTAAGACTACTAGACAAAAGATCCAAATTAACTTTGAAAACAAAACGACTTATATACAACGCAGTACTCAAACCTATGTGGACTTACGGACTCGAACTCTGAGGTTCTGCCAATGCTTCCAATCTCCAGCGCATCCAATCCTTTCAATCCAAAATCCTTCGTAAAATAGCCAATGCTCCTTATTACGTCTCCAACAAAACTCTTGACACTGACCTGTAGTCACCGAAGTCGCTAAATCCAAGTATAAAGAATTATTTTCTCTTCTTAGTTCCCACAATAATCTTCTAGTCCGTGTCCTCCATTCTGCCATACTTCCTCAACGACGGCTGAAACGTCAATGGCCTAGAGACCTCCTTACCAGCAGCAGTGACAATGATTAATTACAAATGAGAGGAAATCAGTGATTAGGGAGTGTCACCACTGAGTGATTTCTCCCCTCTTGACATTGCCATTATCTCTCTATTAGTACATTTGCTTGTTGTATTTATTTTTATACAGTTGTAAATATCTATTTGTAAATTTAAAAAAAAATTTAAAAAAAATGAATGTACTTACGCTCACCTTGATCTTTTTGAAGGCCCTCTGTCTCGAGGAGTAACGAGATTCACAGACATAAATGTCTTTTTCATTCACTCCTTCTGGTTTAGACCGGAAATAATCCTTGACGGAAAGAACACAACATCGCCCAAGAACTTGATTCAATGGGATAGCCACATTTTGATCCGTTTTGAATACTTCCTGAAAATAAAAATAAAAAAATTACGAAAGATTACGATTTGTATTTATTTACAAATAGTTAAATAATTAGCTCTATGTGCTACATCCTCCCCATTAAGCAGAAAATGCAAATGATTGCATTTATTTTACGTAACACAATCGTAGTACTTATATTCTTTTAGAAGGCAACAGTGGTTCAGAGGTATTGAGCTAAAAATCGCGAGTTCAAACTAGGTTTTTTTAGGCAATTTTAGGGTTATCAACTGGGAGATGACAAAACCTTGAAGAACCCGTCCTTCGGATTTATAAACAGCGATCCCGACCCTGCGCGACGTCAGATTCTCGTTATAGGGCTTTCAGGAAAGGTATGAACATTGGGTGCTTAGGCATCGTATCCATCCCAGTATATCTATCTAAAAGAACAATAGACGCGTTGGTGATGTTTGCTGTTCATTAAAATAAACCAGTAGAGCAATAGTTAGTTATTGTCACTCATGTCCTGGCTTCAACGACGAGGTCATATCGTCGACTACCAGAGCGCTCTTTCATCACTCTGGCGGACATGAGCTCGACTCGGTAATTATTCCAAATCGGGCCTCCACCCCGAATCGCGCCCAATTTTTCTTTATAACGTCGAATTGACTGTAGA
Organism: Aradus depressus; assembly: GCA_963662175.1. Classification (NCBI taxonomy): domain Eukaryota; kingdom Metazoa; phylum Arthropoda; class Insecta; order Hemiptera; family Aradidae; genus Aradus; species Aradus depressus. The sequence goes on from OY759224.1 coordinate 21,127,403, forward strand.
AGAAGTTCTATAATAATAGATAATTAAAATGCACAATTTCTTTGTCAAACTTCACTATATATTCTCAAATACTCAACTAGTTTCGCCGTGTTAAGGCATTATCAAGAGTCACTTACAAACTGACAGAATTGGTTGACAGGGTAGAAGGTACAGTTATGGAGGGGGTTTTTAGGTAATGACGGGGAATCCCTTGTTTTTGTTACTCTATACATTCCAATAAACAGATATTAACAAGATAATAATAAATATAAAATAAAAAAGAAAGAACATATATATATATAAATCTAATAAAGCGAATCTAACAGTAAAGTGTTGGTATTTATATAGGTATGACTCATGAATTATATAAATGTAAAATATAATAAATATTAAAGTGAATAAAAACAAATACATAGAATTTAAAGACAAATTAAAACATCAAATGAAAATTATAGTATTCTCTGAATGTCAGTTGGCAAAACATTTCTACAATCATCAGACTCTTAGCTACTTGATATTTAAATTAAGAAGGGGGGAATGGTTCAGTTCTATTTGTTCATTTAGCATTACAATATCGTTATTTTTGTTCAGTTTATTTATTTCTACCGCTTCCAGTAAATTCAAAAGTGGACCTTTTTGGCAGATATGTATTATAGTTGGTTTGTGTTGTGTGTCTATGGTATGTCCTGTTTCTGTGAGATGTTGGTGAAATGAGGAAGTGTTGGAGTTTGTATTTCTTGTGTGTTCCCTGTATCTAATCTTAAAGGATCTCCCTGTCTGTCCCGCGTATTTGGCATTACATTCTGGGCATTCCAATTGATACACTCCACATTTATCCATTAAATCTAATTTTTCTTTTGAATTAAATAATATTCTACCCAGATTGGGGTTGGATTTGAAGGCTGGATTTAAGTTATGCTTACTTAATTTCTTTTTTATTATTTGGGATAATATATGGGATAACAGGACATACCATAGACACACAACACAAACCAACTATAATACATATCTGCCAAAAAGGTCCACTTTTGAAGAACCTACCCAGGTTTATTCACCTAGGGCCTCGATCGTTTTCTTGTAATCTTAAGTCGTCGTCCTTTCCCCCTCCTTCTCCTGAAGTTCGTAACAATAACTAACCTTCTCCAAGAACTTCCTGGTGGTGACATGGTAGGTCTCATTAGGTCTGTAGTACTGGTTACCGTACAACATCTGTTGGCCCTCCTGGTTCGTCCAGAGTCGCTGGATGTTGAGGATGATAGGGTCCATCCCTCGTTCTTTGCCCTCTGCATAGACAAAGTCCCCGATCCGGTAGACCTGCTGGTTGTAGGAGAGGGCATTGTCAGCCGTCCCGGCCAGGCTCCCAGGCTCGTCCTACAGTGAACCATCACACTAATTACATTTACATCAACTTATTAGATTTGTCCGAATACATTTTTGCGATCTGTGTCGATATAGTGGAAAAACAAATAAAAACAAAGAATTATTTATATTATCTAATTTCACAAAAAGGATGATTAATAGAGTCGACAGTATCTTTTCAATGGAGGTTAGGTTAGGTTTTATGACTCATGCCCGGACTTTAACAACGAGGTCATATCGCCTACTACCAGAGCGCTCTTTCGTCACTCTGGTGGATATGAGCCCGACTCTACTGTGGGAGTCCTAAATTTTGCCTACCCTAAATTTTTATTCATCTAGGGTAGGGGTCTTTAACGAGTACCTGACATCGTACAGGCTCGGGACCATCGCTTAACGTCCCATCCGAAGGACGGCGTGCTTAAGTTTATTTTACCTCCCAGATAAAATAAACTAAGGGCCTCGGTCGGGTTACGAACCCACGTTCTTGAGCTCAGAAGACTCAGCTCTAAAAAATAAACTAAGCCCTTCATATAATAATGAAAAAAAAATTCAATTTATGGAAACAGTAATAAAAGTAAAAAAAAAAAAAAGCTTGTCCACCTCCGTTCCGACTCTATAGATCTTCATGTAACTATTTTTAAATCCAGCAGACGTCATAGGACTCGATATCGGCCACCGAGATTCTTTGATGTATTTTAAATGGATAAATTATCATGAAAGATTACCTTAAAAACTGGTTTAATATCAACTTCCTCCTCTGGTTGTTCAAGAATTTGCTTGGCTTGTCGAACAGTGTCAACGGCATTAGACAAATCCAATAAAGTATAATTTAAAGCAGGAGAATGCAGAAGATCACCATTTCGGCATAATTCATCCCTAAAAAATAAAAGTTTTCAAGTTTCTTAAGAATTAATACATTAATATATCCACTGAAACTAGTTTTGTACTCCATTTGAGTCTCTTCCAAAAACTTGAATTACTTTTTCAATGAAAATGAAACAAATCCAACCTTTGGATAAGGATCTATACCAACCTTTGTCTAATGAAGTGTGACTGAAGTTCAATGGAGTCTTCAAAAACTTGTGAATCAGTTCTTGTCAAATTTCTCGCTCTCTGAAGACAAGAGAATATATCTTCTTGAAATCGATCCAATCGTTTGTACTGTCCGCTGTCAAGACGGCGTTTGATCAAATCCAGCGAGAGTGCTCGAACCCTGATGAGAAAATATGACATAAACGTACATGATTATACGAAAACAGGAAAATAAAGCTTTGGTCAACTAAATGTAGACATCAATAGGGAGAAAGTTATGATTATGGTTAAGATTTTTATGTTTTTACATATTTTTTGCTATGTAAGATTTCGATGATTATGCACAAAATAAAAACTTTTTCAGTCACTTCTAATCAATTGGAGTCATTTTTATATTACATATTTCCCAATATTAACCGTATTTTACATATTTTAAAATATTTCAGTCTACGTTCAATATTTATCTCAATATTTCATTATTTTTGCTTTTTATTAGTCCTGTAAGCCTTTATTAGAAGTCATTAATGTGAATGTTTTTTTAGAATATATATATATATATATATATATATATATATATATATATATATATATATATATATATATATATGAAATAACGTATCATTTGTCACCGAAGTTGCTAAATCGAAGTATAAAAAATTATTTTCCTCGCCTCGCTTAGTTTCCACAATAATCCTAATAGGAGTCCGTGCCCTCCATTCTGCTACACTTCCACAACGACGACTTACCATTTAGTTCTATGTATCGACGGGGTCTTCAGACACAGTGGCTGTACACTGAGTGACTCGTGTGAAAGGGGTCTTAGAGACCACCTTAGCAGTGACAGTGCCACACTTCCACGACAGCTTAGAGACCTCATTAGCAGCAATGCCAATGCCACACTTCCACAATGACGGCTTAGAGACCTTATTAGCAGCAGTGACAGTGCCACACTTACACAACGACAGCTTAGAGACCTTCTTATTAGCAGCAGTGACAGTGCCACACTTCCACGACATCTTAGAGACCTCATTAGCAGCAATGCCAATGACACACTTCCACAATGACGGCTTTGAGACCTTATTAGCAGCAATGACGGTGCCACACTTCCACAACGACAGCTTAGAGACCTTCTTATTAGCAGCAGTGACAGTGATTAGTTACAAATGAGAGTAACTCAGTGATTAGGGAGTGTCACCACTGGGTGATTTCTTCCCACTTGACATTGCCATTATCTCTCTCTTAGCACATTTGCTTGTTGTATATGATTTTTATACAGTTGTAAATATCAACTGGTAAATAACAAAATTTTAAAAATATATAAACTAACTTTTTTCCGTCCACTTCATCATGCTCTGGGAGTTCCTGCATTGAATCAGAAAAACAACGTCCTTCCTCATCCTGGTGATTGTACACCGAGATAAAGAGTGACATGAGAAGTTCCTGTACAGCAGCGTGGACATCAGGAACACTCTGTTCGTCTTGTCGCAGCTGCAGTTTGGTTTGCATCAGCACCCGTTGCAATGTCAGTGCATCCTTACACAGAAACAATTTTAAAAATAAATACAAGCTCAGTTTGAACGGTAATAAGTCCAACCGAGAGGATTCTATGAAAGCTTGGAAATTGAAACTTCACGCAGATGCAATTCAGTAAATGACACAACTGTATTTTGAAGATGGTCTGCTTAGTTCGCTACAAGATTTTTTTATGAGTAAAACTGTCTTTTATTACCTTATATATTTGAGAGTCAGGTTCATTATATTTACAGGCATTGTCAAACATCAGGAAAAGATCGTTATACAAATCGTCTAAGCCTTCATACAGGTTTGCTTTCAATTTTTGAGATATTTCCACTAAATTGATAGGTTTTTTTATAACTTCATAATAATCTGGATATTCCTAAAAAATATAATTAATTTATTATTTATTTAAAAACATATATTTATATATATATTATATGTATAAGTATTACTTGGAAATATTTCCTACGGAAATTTACATTACAATTTCTGTGGCGCTATAACTCTTGTCGTATCGGTCCTATCTCAAATATGAGGACAAATTAGCGATTGAAAATTTAATAAGGAACATTTTTGGTTCTATCCAATTTTTCGATAGGACTAACAGTTTTCGGGTAAATCGAAGAATTGTCTAATAATATGGGTTTCAATACATTTCAGAACGGTTTTCAGCATACGAGGTGTGTTCAAAAAGTAACGGGAATTTAGTAATTCCGCGGGTTGTATTAAGTCCGATTCGCGCGATTTTTTCATTGAGTTGGTAAATAGTTTTGAAAAGTATCTGTACATTGTCAGCCAAACCGGATGTTTAGTCTGCTGTCAGTTGTCAAAGAGGTTACATGTGCTTTGGTACGATCAGCAATTATTTATTTGTTTACAAAAAGCATCAGAGAATTTGCATTAAACTTTGCTATAATATAGCATATTATCATATACGTAATATCATATTAAGATTGGAATAAAGTGCAGCAAAGTTTTAGAAATGTTAAATATTGCTTTTTGTGAGTCTGCTATGAGTAATACTAGGATCGCCAATATCAAAAAAAGCTCGACAAGTGCGGTCGAATGTGAAGCTGTGTTTTTCGATTTTAACGGCATAGTGCACTATGAGTTCTTGCCACAAGGTCAAACGATCAATAAGGAGTACTACCTACAAGTGCAACGCCGTTTGGGTGAAGCAATCCGAAAAAAAAATGAAACAATTCATGGCTTTTGCATCACGATAATGCACCTGCTCACACTTGATTGCTTGTTAGTGAATTTTTGGCCAAAAACAACACTATAATGATACCCCAGCCTCCATATTCGCCAGACTTGGCTCCGTGTGACTTTTTTCTGTTCTCTACAATAAAGAGAACCTTAAAGCGCCTTTCACAAGCATAGATGAGATTAAAAGCGCATTGCTGAGAGAGCTAAATGATATCCCAAAGATCGAGTTCCAGAAGTGTTTCGGGGATTGGAAGAAGCGCTGGCATAAGTGTATAATAACTAATGGCGACTATTTTGCGAGGGATAACATTGATGTAGACGAATAAATAAAATTATTTTCAAAAACCGAAAATTCCCGCTATTTTTTTAACACACCTCATATATCTCGAAAACCGGACGACCTGAGAAAAATAATAATTTATATAAAATATGTATTTTAGTTTTCTCTACAACATTTACTTACAAGCTTTTTTTGATTAGGTAATAAATATAAGTGGTATGTTGTAAAATGTATTTATGCCCTGAAGTAAAGTGGACGCAATATCTAATCAGATTTAAATTAGCACATGTGACTTCACCATTACAAATTCGCGCGCTCACAACTTTCTATCACATAGATGCACCGACATCATCGCGAAAATTGTCAAAACTTATTCAGGGGGCTTCCTGAAACGTTGAATCCTTTGAAAAGTCGATCTCGGATTTTCGCACGATTACAATACATTCTTATACTATTGGTAATAAAAGTAATAATAAAATTGATATAAATAATGAAAGACAAAACGAAACTTACCACCTTGGAAGGAAGTTTATGAAATATCTGCGACAACTGACGAGCTTTTTGGTCTTTGAAGTCTCTAATTGCCAAATATAGAGTGCGCATTTTTTTAAATGTTTCTGGCTCTACCCGAATTGTGTTTACATTTTGTGAAGGCATAGATGGTTTTTTTATTTTTGGAGTAGTATTTGGCCTGAAGAAAATTGTTAAATATATTTACCAGAATAATAAACAATAAAACAAAATAATAATATTTGGAAAAACAAACGTTTTTAGAAGTTTCTTTTCAGGTAGCTTGGACGCAGGCGTCGCTGGTTCTAAAGGACCAAGTTCTTTCACTTTATCCATTAAAATTTTCTCTAATTTTATTGCATCCTCATAAATCATTGATCCTTCTTCGTTAAATTTACGACAGTTTGAGAACATTAACTAAAATAATAAATAAATAAAATAAGAAGGAAGGAAAAACATTTTTATTTCTAATTACTACAGTATACTTCCCCAGAACGAATTAATCAATTATATTTTCGCTACCCCTCATAAACCAATCAACAGTTTGTGTTCATCCTTATGGTGTTATGATTATAAATATAAATTTGCATGTCGATATAGTATATCGACAGTTATTGGAATTTTTGAGTTGATTCAGGGGCTTAAAACAAAAACTCTAATAACTGCCGAAATAATGCATGTGTCGACATGAAATTTTAAATGTAAATCAAAAAGTACATAAGGACATCACCTATCAAATTTCAGCCGAATCGGTCTAGGGAAAGAGTGAGTGGGCAGAGGGGCCGTTTTCCAATCTCCTCCGAAGATAGAAAGAATTAACATTCCTGTATGTAAGTGTCTATGAACATTTCGACACAAAATTTTATGTATGTATCCAGGACCCAATACAGACAAGTTAGGGGGCGTTTAAGTATTACGTAACGCAATTTTTGAAGATTTTTGACCCTCTCTCCCCCCCATGTAACGCGCCGTAACGTTTTTCTGTACCCCCCTCCCCCTCCCTAAACGTTACGTAACACCCAAGTGACCATTTTTACCTAAAAGTCACAATTATGTTGCGCAAAGTACCGGAAAGTCGCTAAAATACCTTTGTTATTGTTTTAATCGCGTTTGCGGTAATAATAAATAAAACAAGAGATTTTCAACTCGCAATTCATGCGTATGTTGTTTATTTTATTTATTCATATTGTTATTTAATAAACAATCAAACATAACGTAATAAAAATTTGCTTAAGTTTAAAATATGTTAAAATGGACTCAAATTTGTCCTAATAAACTTTTACTATTAATCTTACATTTAATTTCGCCGTTTTCCTGACTTGGCCCTGTCCTTACATACATTTTTGGCTTCATCCACCATTGTTCTTCTCAATCATTCTCCTATTTTAGATTTTTTTTACTAATAAACTCTTATTAGTATTAATACAGTCGAGGGATTCCCCGTAAAACATAAACGAAAAGGGTTGCCAACTTGGGAGATTTTAATTCCCTAGTTTCCCCCCTCCCGCTCCTCTAACGCATCGTAACGTTTTACAAAACCCTCCTCCCCCTCAAATTGCGTTACGTAATACTTGAACGCTCCCTTATCTAGTATGTAAATTCAAAACCCCATAAGGACGATACATATTAATTTTCAGCCAAATCGGTCTAAGGAAAGGTGGGAGGGATGAGAGAGGAGCACAATTCAAAAACTCCATTAACTGCCAATGTAGTGAATGTATCGTATCGATACATTTAGTATGAGGATTAAGAAGCCCCTGTGTAAGCCAACAATGGATTCTTAGCCAAAACGGTCAATTGGTTTAGAGGAAGCTTAAAAACAGAGTGCTGGATACACATACAAAATTTCGTCTCGATATGTTCATAGACATCAAGAATGTTTTTTTTTTCCAAATTTCTGACCGATTACATAAATTCACAATACTAAACACGTTTTCAAGACAAAATTCTACTCATAATGTACATAAATTAAAAATTTGAAAACGAATTATAAAAAATATGTTAGGAACAAAAGTTACCTTAAAATCAGATAAAATCTCTTCTTCGCATGTATACTTTTCCCCTTTAATATTCGATTCGATTGTAAGCATATCGATTGGGTGGTCTATAACTTTGTAGTAATCAGGGTATAATTTCTTTGAAGGTTTCTCCATAAACATAAGCATTGGTTGTCGGCCATCTTGACACTATAAATTAACACATATTTTAAAAAATATATACAATAATGTAAATCATAGCCTCGATTGTAAAAAAACAATTTGATCTAAACCACCGTTGCACAACGTTACATCATATATTCAAGTAAAAAAATATATATATAAAGAAAAACGTATGTTTTTAAAAGTATTTATTTCACAGTATTTCACAAAATATATGGGAGTACTACTATCGGTATTGCTACCATCTTCAGCCATTACTTAACAAATACTGTATTTGTATACTCTCATATATATTTTGTGAAATAGACAATATTTTAAAACATACGTTTTTCCTTACAATTTTTACTTTTCATGATAAAAAAAAAGGATAAATATATATGATGTGGCCATAACAGGACTACCTTACATCAACCACGCTTTTAATAATAATAAAAAAATTGTTTCATATTCAAAAATTATATTTACAGTAGACTCTCCCTTATCCGGCGTTGCCGGGACCGACGTGACGTCGGATAACGGAAATCATCAATTAATGAGAAAAAATATATCAATTAATAAAAAATAAAACACGTATATAATTTGTTGATAACATTTATTAAATTGACAAATATGTACATACTGAACACTGATTTATTATATGTACGTACATATATTTATCCAAGCATTAAAAAGATATTTTGAAATCTGCGTTTAATTAAGTGAAGTAATAAAATATTGTATTAGCGTTCCCTTCATTATAAATACAATGTACATAATATGAAGGGAACGCTATATTATATTATGTATGTATGTACAATAAAAATACATAAAAGATTCGTGAGTTAAGGAATCATTATGTATGCTCGTAAATACACGTGGCTCATATAATTGATAATCTAATAATTGAATGGTAATTTTAGTAAATATTTAGTAAATTTGATATTATTTTGCGAGCGCCGGATAAGGGAGCGCGCCGGTTAACAGAACGCCGGATAAGGGAGAGTCTACTGTAATACATATAATTCATTTTTATTTTTTTGGCAGTGTTCCTCCACAGATATCCTCTTTAAGATCTGTCGAATCTAATTTTTGTTTAATCTTTTCATTACAAATATCATTATTTTTTATTACTTATATACTAATTTATTCTATTTCTCTTCTATATTTATTATTATTTTATCTACATTTTTTCTCTCTTTTTTAAATATTTCGTACATTGTGTGTGACCTGATAAAGAGACGTAAGAATGTCCCGAATTGTCGTCATAACAAAAAAAGAGATTAAAACGTGAAAATCCATTGAAAACTACATCTCGGACTTTCGTACGATTACAATATTTCCATATACTTTAGGCACAATAAAGTAATAACAAATTATACTTACAACATAATTCATAAGGCACTTGCAAAGTGAATAAAGTCTTTTCTTCAAAGGTATATTATCGAGATACTTTCCCCGGGTGAGGATCTTGTTGATGGGGGTGCCCGGCGGTGCTGGGGGAGCGCTACTGGTAGAGATCCCACTCGCCTTCTTCTTGGTAGGAGGTTCATCCACTGAATCGTCCTCACTCGCCGAATACTGACACACAAACACATTTTAGTTATAATATTAAAAGTTGAAAGGGTAGCTGTAATAAAATCGTCAAGCACAACTCCATTTGCAAACACGAGGGTTCCCATAGGTAAGATAATAGTTTATAAAGTGTCAATGACAACTGCAGTGTCAAAACCAATACAACTAATCCTAATCAGATCAAAAAATAAGTGAATTAATCAATTACGTTTTCGCTCTCCCTCTAAAACCAAATGGGCCAAAAATCAATAGATGACTTACATAGGGGCTTCTGAATCCCCAATCTAAATTTTATGTTGATATATTCATTACATCGGCAGTTATTAGTGTTTGGTCGATTTGGCTAAAAAGCAATTGGTGACGTTCTTACAGGGTTCTGGATACACATATAAAATTCTTCCCATCAGAAGTTATGGTGTTACGCGCACAGACAGAATTCTTTTTTCATTATTTTAAATAAGTGGTTTGAAAAACATGAAATTTCATTGAAAACTCTGCTTCGAATTTTAGACCGATTACATAACTTCCTCCATACTTCGGATAGCAGTGGAAGTAAAAATGTGGTCTCGTAAATTGTTTTGACGTGACAATTTCTCTAATTTTATTGAAACCTCATAAATTATTGATCTTCCTTCGTTAATTTTACGACAGTTTGAGTAATTTAACTACTATAATGAAAAAAATATAGTAACAAAATTAAATTACGAACGAAAGCCTGTATAAATAAAATTGAATGACTTCCATATCCGGGCATAAAAAAAAAATATAATTGTTATAAAGCTTTCGCATGCGTCAACCTATAGAATTCTAATCAAAGAACATGAACATAATGATAATTCCTTATCAACTGATGCCATTGGTTTTTTTCTTCAGTACGCCGTCCTTCGGATGGGAAGTTAAGCGATGGTCCCGAGCCTGTACGATGTCAGATATTCGTTAAGACCCCCTATCCTAGTTGAATAAAAATTTTAAGTTGACAAAATTTAGGACTCCCCTAGTAGTCAGGTTTAGGTCCACCAGAGTGACGAAAGAGCGGTCTGGTAGTAGGTGATATGATTTTATAGTTGAAGCCCGGACATGAGTCATAGTAACAAACTATTACCTGATGGTCAAATTCAAGAAGTTCCTGTACTCTGCTCTGCATTAACTTTTGTAACCTTACAGCATCCTGGAAAAGTAGAAACCAATTAATACAACAGTTGTAACAACAAAAATAATCTACAAATAATATCAATAAATGCAAACCTTATACAGTTTTGAATCAGGTCTATTGTACTTCTTGGCATTTTCAAACATAATATTCATATCTCCAGCTACCTCACTCACCGTTCCATAAAGTCCTTTCTGAAATTATTATTGAACAATATAAAACAATTATTTTAAAAAATAAATAAACTTAATGGACTTAAACTATGGATTTCTGGCAAAGTTTCCAATCTTCAGCGCATTCAATCCCTGCAATGCAAAATCCTTCGTAAAAGGATGCCCTTTAGTATGTTTTCAACAAGACCCTCCGTACTGACCAGAGAGAGCATTATGCACGTCACCAAAGTAATTAAATCCAGGCACAAAAAGTTATTTTCCTCCCTTAGTTCCCAGTTATCCTCTAGTCCGTGGCCTCCTTCTGCCATACTTCCCCAACAACGCCTTAAACGCCAACGGCCTAGAGATCTCAGATCATGCAATGACAGTGAATAGTCTTAAAAGAGTGCAACTCAGTGCCTAAGGAGGGTCACCGGGGTGATTTCTCCTCTTGACATTTTAACATTGGCATTTTGTTTTCCATAGCACATTGGCTTGTTGTATATATTCTTTATACAGTTGTAAATATCTCTTTTTAAATAAAAATAAATAAAGAATCAAATAAATTATTAAAAATTCATGTATTTTTTGGAAATGGATCATGTATAAAAAATTGCGACACCTTGTATGCCGTCTATAATCTAACAAGATCGCCCGACCACAAATAGTGAGGCGCTCCGGGTGGTATGTGCTGGGTAACAACCGGCACTCCAACTAGTATGTACTGGACAACAGCCGGCACTCCAGCTAGTATCTACGGGGCAATAGCCAGCACCTCGGGTAGTATGTGATGGATAACAGCCGGCACTCCAGGTATTATGCACTGGGCAACAACTGGCACTCCAAATAGTATGTGCTGGACAACAACCGGCACACCAACTAGTATGTGTTGGACAACAACCGGCACACCAACTAGTATGTGCTGGACAACAACCGGCACTCCAACTGGTATGTACTGGACAACAACCGGCACTCCAAATAGTATGTGCTGGACAACAACCGGCACACCAACTAGTATGTGCTGGACAACAACCGGCACTCCAACTAGTATGTGTTGGACAACAACCGGCACTCCAACTAGTATGTGCTGGACAACAGCCGGCAACAACCTTCATGAATATAAGAGTTTAAATGTTAATATAACAAACTTTCCTTAAAGGGTTTCCTTAAAGACATATCTACTTATAAAAAAACAATTTAATTATGAGACAGATGAACTGAATTAAATAAATATATTAATAAAAATAAAAACTTACTTGAAGCTTTTTGCTAATTTGAGCTAAAGCAATAGGATTCCTAATTTCCTTATAATAATCTGGATAATATCGCCTTGAAGGTAATTTGATAAAAGGTTCGCACAAGGTTTGTCCTAAAATATTAAATATTTCATTAATTATATATTTAAAATGCGTTTTATTACAATGAAACACAACTATGAAAAACGGAGAACTCATACTTTCTGTAACTTGGAAAATTATTGGTCATTGAGAGTGGAATGATAGGGCTTAAAGACACATGTCATCATCTATTGCCTCTGGCTTCAAAAGCTTTAAGAGAAGAGACATTATGACTTCCAAGATCATTCGAGTATCTTCATTGTATATATACCGTAAGTATTCATGAAAAAATATAATTGTCTTTCTTCAAATGTACTAGAATTTTGCGTACACAAAACATCCATTGGTGAGAATTAAAAAAATATATATTAAAAAGTCGGCGGTGTATCACCGGCAAAATATTCCCAGAGCGCGAATTAATACTAAGTTTTCGCGCTCCCACTGAAACCAATATACCGATTTGATAGAAAATATATAGGGGTCTTATTCAGGGGATTCTGAATTCTCATATTAAATTTTGTTAATATACATTCATTACATCAACAATAATTACTGTTTCTGAGTTGATTTCCTTGAAAATCTGGGTGTCTTGGATCCAGATATTAAATTTCGTGTCTATTACCTCATTACATAGGCAGTTATTTTTTAGTACAACTCATCTGGTCTGCCTCTTCCCTTAAGCCGATTCGGCTGAAAATTGATAGGTGTCGTCCTTAATGGGTTTTGGATATATATATACAATAGGGTGTCCGTTATTTTGTAAAAGTTAAAATTTCTTTGCTTTCACCCCAGAAACTGGTTCATGAATATCAAAAAAATATTGCCTGAATTTTTTCAGATTTTTCCATGGTATTAAACCGTGCCGGTAAGTAATCGAACACGGGATTTAAACGGGGTTTTCGAACTTTTAACGATTTTTGAATATATTTTCAAGTCTTTTAGACCTAAAAATCTGAAAAATCACATATTTACTTTTTTGGGGTCGCTGAATTCGAATTCACTATCAGAATTTAATTTGTGACTGTTGCAACTGTCAAAAAACTGTCAATTTATCAATTTTTAGTGAAAATACCATTGTTTGGTACGATTTTATATGTTTTTCAGGTCGCTGATTGCAAATTTTTAGTCAAAATTTACTTTTTTACAGTAGCAGCGGTCAAAAACTGTCATTAGTCTTTTGTTGTTGATTATTTTTTTTGTTTTCGCATTGAAAAATGTGATTTTTCAGATTTTTAGGTCTAAAAGACTTGAAAATATATTCAAAAATCGTTAAAAGTTCGAAAATCCCGTGTTAAAATCGAGCGTCTTACCGGCACGGTTTATTATATCAGAAAAAATTCATGCAATATTTTTTCGATATTCTGAACCAGTTTCTGGGGTGAGAGCAAAGAAAATTCAACTTTTACAAAATAACGGACATCCTAATATACACATAAAATTGCATACATTTTTTACATCCAGGAATTGTAGTATTCACAGGCATAGACACACAGTAATACGAAGTATAGGGGAAGTTATGTAATGTAAAATGGTCAAAAATTAGTTTTAAAAAAAATTCCATATTTTCCGACCTTCATATTCCAAAAATTTTAAAAAAATGTCTGAGTCTGTGAACAATAACTCCCTATAGAACGAATATATTGTTATGAAATGTTATATGATCCGGAAGCCTCTAACTACTATTAGTTTCAGATGAACAGAAGCTTCATCATATTTATTTGTTTGTCCTAACAAGCTTCAAGTTGAGAAAAATTCTAAAAGACTAAAGTTATCTGTGGCTTTATTTTAATTTAACCCTTACATTAGTATTTAATTATATTTTATTTTAGTATTAAAAAATCATTGTTTTGCTTGTTAATATTATCTGCTGTTTTATTTTTTTTTTTTTTCCTTAATATTCGGAAATTTTGTATTTATGACAACATATTGTATCTATTTCGCATATTGTGACCTGATGAAGGGAAGGAAGAACGTCCCGAAATTATTATCTTAATTTTAATATTTAAAAAAAAAATATCTACTGTATTTATTAATATTATTATTTGTGTACGCATATTTTTAAGTATTTATTTGTTGAACATTGTGCTGACGATGGCGTAAGCCGAAACCGGTACACAATTAAGTATATGTTTGTGGAATTAGACAATATAAGTGTTCAAAAAAGTGTTTTATCTATCATTTTATTTTATTTTATGATTATTAGTTCAAATGGTCGACTGGTTTTGAAGGGGGAGAAAGTTAACTCGCCCCGGGGAAGTATATTGCCAGTGATTCACCGATAACTTTTTTTTGTTAATTTTGAAATCATAATGTAATTTCTACAACATATAACTTCTCCTAAACATAGTATAGCAATAGAAGTTAGTTAAAATAATAAAAATACCTTGAGGATTGGTGGCATTTTTGACACAGTCGAAGAGCTGCCAGCAGGGATTGTCCGGATCCTCCATGTCGACCATGCTACCTCCATCCTCATCCTCCTCCTCTTCCTCAGTCTTCAGGGCCGCTGTGATGGCCGACATCGTCTGACCACTCTTCATTCGTTTCACACGGATCCGTTCACTTGTCTTGTTTGGCGGGATGTATGTACCTTTTTCTATTTCCACTTTCTTCGATTGAACAAATTTCCTCAATACTTTGGCATCTTTGTATATCTGAGATCCTGGTTCGTTGAAGGTGCATGCGTTTTTCGTCATTAGAATCAGATCTTTTTCCATTTCTCCAACGGTTGAGTATTTGTTTCCTTGAATTTTACGTGCTATTAAACGTAAATCAATTGGATTGTCTATAACCTCGTAATATTTTGGGTATCTCTGAAATATAGACAAAATATTATTGAAATAAAATATATTTCACAGAACAGAAATGAGTATTTGTATAGTGAGGCCGGTGAATCATGTCCCTCCTGTTGGAGGTAAAAGGGGAATGACGGGCCTTAGGTTTTTTTATCTGGGAGGAGAAAAAACCTTGAACAAGCCGTCTTTCGGATAAGACGTTAAGCGATGGTCCCGAGCCTGTACGATGTCTGATACTCCCAGACCCCTAGCCTAGCTGAATAAACCTGGGTATGAGTGACAATAACTAACTATAATTACAACAACAACAACATTTATTTGGACCAGCAAGATGCTTTACACAAATATATAAAATAAAGGGTTTAAAATAGGAAGTCCTGGTAGAGTCTTTGTTTGAGTTGCCTCCCAAGAGTAGGCGCACCAAGACTGTAATGTACAATCCCGGAACAATTCACAATTTCGTGGTGATTTTTCACAAGCTTCTCAATATGAGCTGCAAATAGAGAAACTCCCAGTTCTTCGTGGATTTTGTGATTCCTGACAAACCAGGGTGCGTTTGTTGCTATTCAGAGTACCTTGTTTTGAAACGTTTATAGTCGATTCATGTTAGTGATGCTGGTACCGATCCAGACTGGACAGGTGTATGTTAGAAGTGGAAGTAGGATTGTCTTGTATAGCAGAATGGCACATGTGTGTGAATATGCTTGATGCAGTTTTCTGTTAATGTGCAGTTTCCATGTGAGTCGTGTATCCAAAAGTACTCCAAGATAGCGCACACCCTGGTCCTTAGGATTCCAGAGAATCGGGAGATCATTAATTTGCAGCTGGCTTTGTTCTTCTATGGAGAATCTGCGGAGAGCGAAGATTTTGGCTTCGGTCTTCCCTACGTTCAGTTTGAGCCTCCATTTAGAAAACCAGTGAGAAAAGTCTGTTAGGGCTTCCTGGAGCTGTTCAATGGCGACGGAGAGGGCACTTAACTGTAATTAAAATACATTTACCTTAAGAAATGTATCAGCACCCACAAATAGGCATTCTTAGTACATGAGCAAGAGTCAATACGTGCATTCCCTCCAAACTATCGTAGATATTACCATGAATTATAAGTAGTATAATTTTATACAAATACTTCCAAGGAATATGACACAGGATTGTTTTACTATAACAATTTTCATAGCGTATTATACTTTGAGTAGACCGTCCTACGGATGGTCCCGAGCTGAGGGATGTCAGATACTCGTTAAAGACTCCTTACCCTAGGTAAATAAACCTGGGTAAACGTAAACTTCACTTTTTTCTTCTCTTTTAGTTTGGTCTTGTTGAGATGTTTGTATATTGTATTATTTGTTCTGAAAACTACCCGAAAATCCTATTTTTTACGTATATTGCCTATTTATTCGGAAATTTTCCCAAAATATGGTAATCCCACCCATTTCTTAGTCCCTGTATTATTTGTGTCTAATTTTGAAATTTCTTTTAAATCTATTTCGTTAATGACTTAACGTTTTATATTTCGCTATACTATTAATGACTCCTAACTCTTTGTTGTCTTCGTTTATTGGTATTGGGCTCTGTGAAGTAGTGAGAATATTGCGTGTTTGTGTTATGGGTGCGTTTGATGTATTGTGTACGACGGAGTCTGTGGTTGTTGGTTTTCTGTGAATGTTGTATTTCAGTTTGTTTACTATTCTTAAATTTAAATCCAAAAAGTTTAAGTTGTTCCCTCCAATTTTTATGGTAAATTTTATTTTTTCATGTTTATTGCTAACGAAATCAAATAGTAGTTTTATTTGTCTATTTGAGCCGCTAAACAGTATGCATATATCATCGACGAAACGATACCAAAATATTATTTTCGTTTTATTGGGAGTTTTATCTTCTCTAATTGATTAATAAAGGTGCGTCCAGATTAGCGAAAACTAGGCAGTTCAGAAATTATAAAAGACTTAAAATTTCAGCATATTAGTGGGCAATACAAAAATTGTATGTCTCCTTCAGACTTTGAACATTTAATAACTCTAGTTGGCAACACGTATTTACTGTATATAATATAACCCTAATGCAAACAATTATTTAGAAGGTTGCAAGACTGTTACAATCCACGGTCTGCTCGGCTCCATGCTCATTGAGCGTCCACACACCATCGCAGGCCGAACACCCTTCGATGTTTCGTCAAAAAATCGACAACTCGCGGATCGGGGGACGAACATGGCTTGCTTGTCCGGCGCATGCGCAGAGATCAATGCTCGGCTGGTTGTTCGTTTCGTGTTCGCTAATCTGGACGCCACTTAACAGTTCAACGTTGCCCCCTACCCACTCCTCATTTAAATTTTTTTTCAATTTATAGCTACAATCTTTTTTGAGTTACAGCGCTCACAAAATTACATATACAAACAGACTTCAACGCAAAAAAGTCAAAAAATATTCAGGGGACCTTGAAATTTCGTTGATACCTCAGATTTCTGCAGGGTTACAATACTTTCTCATTCTAAAGGTATATAAGAATGTATAAATAAATACCCTTTTTGAAGGAAGCAGCTGAAAGACTGTATGGAGAGATCGGTTGTCTTCAGAGGTGGCACTCATGACTGCGGTGAACAGATCCTCACACATGTTGAGTTCCTCATCCAGGGACACCGAACCCTCCGAGGTGTCCTCTGTCTCATCCGATTTCTTAGAGTCTGTCGAATGACCTCCTTTTTTGGACTGGAAAATATACATACATGGGTTGCTCAGAGACCAATCGAAACAGAAAAACTTTCAGTGAAAATATATGAAGTTTGCAATTATAAAAATAAAATAATACTAAACAAAAAAAAACGTAACCCGAAAAAATAGAAAATAATAAACGAATAACCACAAAATAAGACAAATCCAAAACGCAGTACAGAAATTTACATAAATTTTAAAAAAAGTCCAGCCCCAGCACGAATTTATCAATTATGTTTTCGCTCTCCCTCCAATGCCAATCGACTGTTGGGCTAAAATTGAATATATGACTAACATGGCTTCTGAATCCTCATACTAAATTTTGTGACTATACATTCATTACATTGCTAGTTTTAGGGCATTTTAAAAATTAATAGGTGACATCGTTATAATTTTGAATTTAAATATAAAATTTAGAGTTAAAAGACAAGAACTTAATCGACGATACAAACTCTTATAACGACTTTTAGACAACAGTTCAAAACTTACATTAAGTAATAAAAGACTCATTAACAAGCAATTACTGAAGCCAATATGGGCGTATAGAGCTGAACTCTGTGGCTCAACTAAACCTTCGAATTCTTATAGAATCCAAACCCTACAATCCCGTATCCTTCGTAAAATTACAAACGCTCCATTCTACGTCTCTAATGCTATCCTTCACAATATATATATATATATATATATATATATAGTTGTATATACAAAATTAAAATTTAAAAACAAAATATATATATATATAAAATTTCTTGTTGATACATTCATTACATCGACAGTTATTGAGATTTTTGATTTGAGCCCCCGTCTGATCACCCCTCCCATTGGCTGATTCCCCTGAAAATCGATAGATGTCGTCCTCGTTGGGGCTTTGAATTCACACATGAAATTTTGTATCAATATATTGATTACAACGGCAGTTATTAGAGTTTTTGTTTTAAGCTTCTCTCCTAATCTCCCGAATCCCTTTGGCCGATTTGGCTGAAAATCAATAGGAGTCGTCCTTAGAGGTTTCTGGATACAAATATAAAATTGCTTGTCGATATATTCATTCTATTGCGAATTATCGTGTCCACAGAAACATAACAATTTTTCATAGAAATGAAAGACGTCTTCCCCACTGTTTTATTTTAGACCTGAACCGGTTTTCAACGCAACAGCGTCATCATCAGTGGTTCATCCACAGGCCAGGTGTCCTTTAACCGCTGTGCTGTGTGGATGGGATGAACCACTAATGAATACGCTGTTGCGTTGAAAACCGGCTCTGGTTTAAAATAAAACAGTGGGAAGACAACGTATTTTATTTTTATGAGAAATCTCGTCCCACATCTTACTATCGCATATAACAATTTTTCTTTTCATTTTCGGAATCAGATGTTCGTAAAATATGAAATTCCGTTCAAAACTCCGCATCGAATCGGACCAATTATAAAACTTCTACTATACAGTTCTCAGATTTTTTGACGATAACGTTTCAAGGAACCATCTGCGGATCCATGTTTATAGGAAGGTTTATTCTTATTATTTTGGCCTCAAGAATACAGCTCACGTATTGCACAAAATTTTGGTTAAACCTAATATATCCATTTAAATGCGTGTTATTAGAGAGTTAAGCCTCCAATGAAACTGTCCCTCTCCTTCGGCTGACTTGACTGAATACCTCAACAAGACCTGTTGCAATGTTAATTCATTAATAGTTATTCAAGATGAATATAATAATTATTATTATACTTATGTTGGATGATACTAAGAATAAGCACAAAGCAAAATAAATAATAAAATAAATAAAGAAAAGCAAAACACAGAATATCTAACCGATTTTCCTACTTTCAGTATTATCTTCCCCTTTGATTCTTCTTCCGGAGATGGTTCATCCAGGAGTTTGGCTTTGGTGGACAATAGAAGTTCCCAGAGCTCACAGGCGTCTTTGAACTCCTGAGAGTTACGCTAGAAAACAAAGAAATTTATGAATTTCAATTTAAATAAATAGAAAAGCTTTATAAGAAAGTCACTCTCAGAACTACGCTGTACAATGAAACAAAAAAATACCACTCACGCCAACTCATTACTTCCATATACCCAGTAATGCCAGTATGCATTGAATTTGAGTAGGAGGGGGGGAGTGATATGTAAGCGTTGTTACTATAAAAAAATCAAGTAATGACCACATCACATATATTTTTAATTTATTGACGTGAAAACGTCTATTCGCACTTTAAGCACAGTGATAGCCGGTCAAACTTTCTTATGATACAAAATACCGTCAGATTTCAATCAATAATAACTACGAGACTTGGTCGGCTGCAACCACAACACAAACATATGTAAGAGTTACCGTGTACCATTTTAAATAAGAAAACAATAGGAACATCGTTTGTCCATTGTTGAGAAATAAATTGAAATAGAGTAGAATTAAGAAGAGAAAATATGTGAATAATGTGGGGGAAGAAGAGCGTAGGAGGTCTCTCTCCTCAATCACAACTATCGCCAGAGTTGAGCCAACAAATGGAAAATACAAAGTGTTTATATAAGAGAATAGATAGCAACTTTTTTGACATGAAAACGTCTATTCGCTCGTTAAGCACAGCGATAGCCGGTCAAACTTTCTTGTGTTACAAAATACCGTCAGATTTCAATCGATAATAACTACGAGACTAATAATGCGATAACAACGGTTGAGGTCACAATGGGTAGAGCACGTCTGTACGTGTTTGTTGTGCAGTGTTTGTTTTGCCTGTGACGTTATCGGGCTAGTGTGGGCGCCGGCGGATGAATGTTGCGAATTAGCGTTGTGTAAAATTAGAAATTAGTGTAGCGTGATAACGCGTTTAGATAGGACGTTGATTCGGGTGTCATTGTAAAGAGCTTGAGGAGCACTACTAGGACTCAAAGTGAAACAATAAAAATATTCGCCAAAATATTTGTAAAAATCGGTTTTAAATTGAAAATTGCAAAAAAATTAAAGATGTCTCATTTGAATCGTAAATATGCGCGGAATATTAGAAAACGCAAATCAGAGGAAAGCTCGCATCAAAAGGAATTTAAAAAACCTAAAAAGTCTAGTTCCGAGCAAATGCAAGAGCTACGAAAAGAAAAGAAAATGAAAAATGATTTTATCCCGACGTTTTCATGGAAAATCTACAGCGTGGACCTTGACTATGCCTTAATGTTTTTTTGTTGTTTGATTTTAGTTTTAATTTTATTATTATAATTTCAAATATCATATCATATAGAAATACATTTTCCTGTGCGAAACAAGTTTGTAAGGTAAATTTTTTGAGAAGACAGAAAATAAATCGTGATACTGTAATAATTTATTATATATAAATATTGAGTTACATCTTCGGTCGAAAGAAAAAATGTATAGCTCATTTTTGATAGAATTAACCCTCATTGCTCTGAAATTCAATGATACTGCACCCTAAGATAGAATTCACATGCAACAACGTTATATAACATGAAATATATAGGATTACCTTATAGAATGTTTTGGTGTTGTTGACCAACAGTTCAATGTCACCAGTGAATTCATCCATATCTTCATACTCATCAGTTTTCAGTTTCTGCTGAACTTTCAGTAAATCTATAGGATTTGATACTACCTGAAAGAAAAAAACAAAATTATTCAAATTTTATTTAAAAAAATAAAAAATATTGTGGAGGAAGATGTCCGTGATTTGAGAGCAGACTTCAATAGTAAAAGGTTACAATCGGTTAACGTTTCACACAATTCGTCCATTTTCAAATCTATAAACAATAATTTGTTACTATATACAATAGGGTGTCCGTTATTTTGTAAAAGTTAAAATTTCTTTGCTCTCACTCCAGAAACTGGTTCATGAATATCGGAAAAATATTGCCTGAATTTTTTCAGATTTTTTCCATTTCAATAAACCGTGCCGGTAAGGCGCTCGACTTTAACACGGGATTTAAACGGGGTTTTCGAACTTTTAACGATTTTTGAATATATTTTCAAGTCTTTTAGACCTAAAAATCTGAAAAATCAGAATTTAATTTGTGACTGTTGCAACTGTCAAAAAACTGTCATTTATTAACAAAAAATTCAACTCATCAATTTTCAGTAAAAATACCATTGTTTGGTACGATTTTATATGTTTTTCAGGTCGCTGATTGCAAATTTTTAGTCAAAATTTACTTTTTAACAGTAGCAGCGGTCAAAAACTGTCATTAGTCTTTTGTTGTTGATTATTTTTTTGTTTTCGCATTGAAAAAGGGGGTTTAATGGTTTTTTTTTCAGATTTTTAGGTCTAAGACTCGAAAATATATTAAAAAATCGTTAAAAGTTCGAAAACCCCGTTTAAATCCCGTGTTAAAATCGAGCGCCTTACCGTCACGGTTTATTACAATGGAAAAAATCTGAAAAAATTCAGACAATATTTTTTCGATATTCTGAACCAGTTTTTGGAGTGAGAGCAAAGAAATTTCAACTTTTACAAAATAACGAACATCCTAATGTACATCTAACGATATACCTTATTTGTTTTCTGTGTCTAAATACGTATGTCAATTATAGTATACAATTAATATTTACGTATATTTTTTTTTAATTTCCAGACAAATCGAGCAAAGGGAAGGGGGGGCAACTGTAATAAGTGCCGATGTAATGAATGTATCGATAAGTTCGTATGAGGATTCACTCACTGTAATATTGAGTTTTAGCCCAAATGGTCAATTGGCTTTGGAGGGAGAGCGGAAACGTAATTAGGGAAGTACACAGCTGATGTTTCACCGATGACTTTTTTTTAAATAAATAAATATCTGTAGTCACAGGGAATAAATTGGTAAGTCTACATTCGTAACTTTTCAGGGCAGCACTTATTTACTTTTGCATTAATCGTGTAAATCCAATGAAAATTAATATTGTTAATCCTTTCTTGGATTTTCCCTTAGTTAACTAATCATTCCCTATCACTTACCTAATTATTGATCACACCTAATTATTTACCATACTTTTTGGAACACTCGTGAATGATGCCTCTCTAAAGTTGATTTAACCTAAAACGCCCTTGGAATAGTCTGCCTTAGTGAATAAATGGTTAAATCAGTCTCGTGAATGATTCCTCAAAGAAGTAGATTAAGTTGATTGCTCGGGAAGGTTGTCAATTACAATTTATTTATTTATTGAGAATCCTCTCAGAGAAAGCAAACAATTTGATATCTGTCTCGATAAACGATGCGTATTTTTCGAGATATTTGAGTGAAAATGATTTTAAAAAATTGCACATTCTTAAAATAAATATTTATTGCAACAAAAGATTGTTGACAAACTGAATATTTAAAACAAAAATCATTAAACTCGGTTCCCCCAACTCAATAACTTCCGAATAGGTCGAGAATTTGAACATATTTTGACTGAGCTAGCTGGGATTTTTATGAGAATATAATGGATGAAAAAATTCCCTGACATTTCCCAGTTTTCCAGAAAGTGGCCACTCTGCATATATAATAATAATATAGATATATAATAAATAATACATAAATAAATACATTAATTTTACCTCATAGTAAGCTGGTTCTTGCCTTCTTTTAGGAGCTCGAATAAAGGAGTCGCAAAGCAAACTTCCATCTTCTTTTTTATAATTTCTAATTGTATCGTACAATTGGTGGACAAGTTCCGACTAAAATAAAATATAATTATAGTAAACAAAATATAGAAACCTCATTAATTAATTAATAGTGTTAAATAGAAATATAGAAACCTCATTAATTAATTAATAGTGTTAAATAGAAATATAGAAACCTCATTAATTAATTAATAGTGTTAAATAGAAATATTTATAAAGCGAATATAATTTTCCCTCTACTGTCCTCTTCATTGGATATAAGTGTGTGTCGGAGGGGGGGTGAGCAAGAAAAAATCAAATAAATACAGACAAAGAACTTGTTTAATTTTTATATTGTTTAATCTCACAAGAATATATACATAAAGTTCATAGTCAGTTACATTTCTTAAGGTGGGTACTCACTTGAGCATTCGTCCTGAATGAGCATGACGTTCGGGGATAGGGAGGCGAACAGTCCGAACAACGAGACTCCCCGAATGAGCGCAGTGCCACCCATTCGGGGCAACGTGAAGTCCAGGCTTTGTCCGCCAAGCTCATGGTACGTAACAAACTAGCTATTGCTAGCTTTAGTTTTTTTTTTTAATTTTATTTAATACTTTAAAAGAGTAAAAAAGGAAAAGGCGATGGTTGCAGAAAAAAATTTATCTGGAAAGAAGCAACGCGGAGTTTTTAAAAACAATAAATTTTGAAACTGACTAAACTTTCGGAAAAGTCAGTAGGATATCGCAAAGGATTTTGATTTTTTATTGAATAGTATGTGTTCAAAAATTGAATGGCAAGATACCGCATCTAGAAATTTCAGGCGACTCCTACTCCAGCTTGCAGTACCTTTTTAAAACTTAAAACAAGTAATTTCCTCCATCATACTCGAAGTGTGTCAATCCATCATTAACTGCTTAAAGGGCTATGTGAAGGTAAGACAATAAATAATTAAATTTTTTGTGTCCCAAAGTATGGGTAAACTTTGAAAATTCCCCAACTTCGTCCTGCGACCACTCCATTTTTGAAACTGAGATGGGAGAGAAGGGGGAATAAAAAAAAACCGTGTCCATTCTGAGCACGAACAGAAGGCGTGCTCACTTTGATGTACCGAGATCTCTCGGATCGGGCTCAGCGCATTCGAATTCGAAGGCTTATCCAGTACACAACTGAGCATTTGAGTGGAGAACGTATGCTCAAGTGAGTACCCACCTTTACATTGGCAGTTATACGGGTTTTTGAGTTTAACACCGTCCATCCCTTCACTGCTCCATCCATTTATTTTGGCCGATTCGGCTGAAACTCAGTAGATGTCATCCTTATTTAGATCAATATACAGTAGAACCCCTCTTAACCGGCCTATCCCATAGAACAGTTTTCATCTCTCTCTTTCTGCGTATAATAGCTGGTAAGTGACTCAAACATTGGTTGTTTGATGAGCCTTTCCTGGAAAGTAGCAACCATTCAGAGAATGAAGAAATCGAAAATCTAGCCATTTTACACGATCTGCAGTCGTTACCTGGTGGGAAGCAAATGCAGTTTGAGGACGTGGAAGAATGGACGACAAAAAGTGAAGAAGGACTCGAAAACAATTTTTTTACGGACGAGGAAATAATCGGTATCGCCAGTAAAAATGATTGCGAATGCGAAGACGATGGCAAAAATGCAGACGTGTAGGACTTGCAAAAAATAGGTCACGAAGAAGGAAAAAAAGCTGCAGAAATTTTATTGCAATGTTGAGCAGCAACAAGATTCAACGTCATTGGACGTGATGAACGTACAAAAATGGAGACTTGGCTTCCAAAAAATCTTTGAAAGGTAAAAAACAGAAAGAAGTAGGTGATTCTTTCAAACAATGATATGTACATACGTACAATGTACATAAAGTTTTCAAAGTTTATGTAAGATCGTTATGTTTAATTTTTTCGTGTTCGTTAATGTCTGTAGATACATAATTTACAATAAAATGAGTTGCAATAACATCTTATTAGCTTGTTTATTCATGATACCTCATGAAATATGTACATATGTAGGTTCTTTTTAAACGAAAATTGATGTTTCACGGAACCTCGGATTAACACGCCAAACGGGTAACCTCCATGGTCTCGGTCCCGACCAGACCGGTTAAGAGGGGTTCTACTGTATAAACATTTTTGTGATGATAAATTCTTTACACCGGCAGTTATCAGTATTTTTGAGTGAACGGTTTCATACCACTGGCGCATTATTTTAATTGAATCGTTATTTACTGTTTTGTTACAAGAAAATTCTTATTTGCCTAATTAAAAACAAAGTTAATTTTGAAGTTTGTGCTGACGATGGCATAAAGCGAAACCGGCACACTTTATGTACATATATACTTCTCTGGAATTATTCAATATAAATATTTGAAGTTCTTTATTTTTTATGTTGTAAGCTTTCCACCGTATCGAAACATATCGCAGAATGTATTCGGACAAGAAAAAAATTGATGAAAGGTGATATTTTGAAGAAAAAAAAGTCTTATAAACAGATTTTTCATGAAACAAAAGTAAACTTACTGGATCAAGCTTCTTCTTTTTCCTCGAAGGCTCAGAAGTTAGTTGAGAGTCTTCATCATCATCTATCCCACGACTAGCAACTGAAGATGCTCTTCTTCTCTTACTCATTTTAGACAAACTATAAATCAGAACTGAGATGTTTTAATATAATCGACAGAAACAATGCAAATATATGGAACCAATTTTCTCACCATACAATATTGTTATTAAACAAGTTAAATAAAATATTGGAGGGTTACAAATCACATATATACCTTTGGTAGACTTGGATTTAACTAAAATTTATTTTACAGAGATTACAAAAAAAATAATAAAAATGCCGGATAGAGCTCTGCGATTATTACAACATTATTAACTATTAATTAAATAATTATAATCACCTTTTAAAATGCACTTTTCCTTAGATGTATTTATAAAAACATAAAACTGAAAAAATAACTTAGCACTAAGGTTAGGGTCAAGCAGAGACTAAACTTAAGTGAAATACAACCATCTTGTTTGTAGTCAGTCAATGTTACCAACGTAATGTTTCGTCTGACGAAACTTATAAATTATTTTTCCATAGTTTTTAAAATTTCACTTAAAATTACCTGATTTAAAATCAATTATAATCTTTATTAAATGATAGAATTGGAGTTGAATGCCAACGTACTCTAAAGAAGATTTACGGAAATAAAAAAAAACAAAATAGGGCGTCCCCTCTTCTTTTTTTTGTTTAAATGCTATTCAGAATACTAATTAGAGTTCAAATGTATGCAAATTACTAATTAGAATAAGAGCTATACACTCGTCTGTTTCTATTATTGGGCGTGCTCTATACATTAAATTAACTGAGTTTAATTTCATAATGCTTCAACAAATCTGATTTCTTTAGGGACAGGAAAATTCTTTGATAATTTCGAAACTTGGGTACTATAGGATTCAAAGCAGCAGTCGAAAACCTTCCTAACAAATGAAATAACAGGCTTGAACATTTATTCTTTTGATGTTAGTATCATCTATATGTTGATTTATACCTAGTACCTTCCATGATAACTTTTAGGCAAGGTCTACCTATATGGAACAAAAATACCATATTTCCTATTCGAAAATTTTTTGTCAAAAACTGATAAAATTCATTTTGAAACTGATGAAGATTCGAAACCATGAAATCGTCTAATTTTCATGGCTCTGGGAACTGGCGTACGCAGGAAATACATTAAATGTTTCAATTAAAACATTAATCACAAAGTATCTTTTTGATACCCCATTTATTTAAATTACTTTGAAAAAGAAAGAAAATGAAAAATGTTTTTGAAGCAATTGATAAATGTAACATCAAACGTGTATTTCTGATGCTTCAATGTACATCGTCATGAGAGGGGATGTCTGTAGCTGAGGCGAGGTTCAGAAGCCGCAGGGACTTATATGCTCTGTGGTTAGTATCCCAGAACCCAGATGTGTCAACAGCAGTGGAAGCTCTACAGAAGTGATGTACATGTCTTGATGGACTAGAAGGAGGAGAAGGGAGTAGGAGGAGAAGGCAGTAGGAGGAGAAGGCAGTAGAAGGAGAAGGGAGTGGGAGGAGGAGAAGGCAGTAGGAGGAGAAGGCAGTAGGAGGAGGAAAAGGGAGTGGGAGGAGAGGAAAAGGGAGTGGGAGGAGGAGGCAGTAGCAGGAGGAGAAGGCAGTAGCATCTTCTTTGATCGCATGCATGCTACTTTTTCATGTGCTGATGATTTTACAGGTTTTTTTTACCTTAGATATTAGGATATTCAATATTGATCTGGGCGTCTTTGCTGAATTTCCATACTTGAAACAATAGGATTGAACAACTGCCCTCCTAAAGTCGCAATAAGTTAGATTTGGTTGCTTCGATATTGTTTTTTGGTGCAACCACGCATTTTGACGCTGAGTCCAAGTCGAAAATAAACAGGAGGATACCACCATTTCCTTCCTTTTAATGGAACACCTAAGAGAATCAACATTCTCATCAAATCGGTCTGCGCCGCCCATGCAGCGGTTATATTTGACTATAGCTTGGGGACAGTGTCCACCTTAGTAATTGAACTCAATCCATGACAATTTTAAGCTACCGTGACAATGCTTTTGTCGTTTCACCTTATGAAACATAATATGTACTTACCTTATCAAACATAATATGATATATTATATCTTCGGGGTTTCTAATGGAATATGTTCCCCTCGGAGTTTTTAATTTCTGCAGTAGTAATTAGTGGACAACCTTCTACTCTGTTTTCTTTTATCGTACCAGTACTATATATACTTAATGTATTATTATATAACTATTATTAGTAAAAATCAAAATAAAAAATGCATATTTTATAAAACTTCTTCTTTAAACAAATAAAACACATAATACTTGACTAGAACCCTAATGGACCCTACAGGTGACGCCAAACTTCAACTCACCTCTGAAACTTTGTTATTGACTAGAAATGAAAGATTATTAGATTAATTGACACATATACTATCCTACTCATAAGATATGACAATATTGATTGATTACTTATCTTTTCGTTGACATGGTATAAAAAAAAATGAACGATAACTCTTGTTGAAAACAAAATTACTTGTAATGAAACATTTGGATGGTTATAAATATTGCTGTGATGAAACCCGGTTTCCCGCTAAACTGAGGCGTTAATTAGATCCTAAACTAGCTAGTAATTACGCAAACAGTGGCTGATGAGCTATATATGTAAGGGTTTAAAACAAATAAAAAAGGTATGCACCTTGGAGGGTGCATTAGGAACTGAAGGGTTAAACACTCCTCAACGGAAACCTTTCTGCAACGATCAATTTTCTTGGTCCCGTGACTGTCCGTTGCAAAGGGGTTTAAGTGTATATATTTTTTATCTCTTCTTCTGGTAGACTTTCATAAAACATTGTTTCTCAAACTTCTTTGGGATGTTAATACGTTGATTTTTCCGGCACTTTTTCCAGAGGTGTTTTATTTTTTTTGACAATATATCGAGACACTTCCATGTCCTTCTTCTGGCCACTATGAGGCCTCTCACATTTTTCAAATTTGGCTTTCATTTATGTACAAAAATGGCGTCCCAAAAAATGTTAAATTATTATCAAGAGTTAACTCGGGCAGGTCAAAAAATACAAGTTAAAACCAAGTGAAATGTTTTACCTATTCTTATAAAAGTGCATAAAACATGAATATAACTTAAACGAAATTAATAAAAAAATTAGTAACTAAATTAATTAAAATATAAGTTGAGTGTATGTTTTGAAACACGGCGGCACACACGACGAATGAGTTTAACACGATGGTCTCGTTTTTTACTGCATACTGCACATGTCCAAGTAGGATTCGCTTTTTTTTTTCGATAGGAGAAATTATTTCTACAATATTCACGAGTAGCGGGTTCACGAGTCCCGCCCTCTGTCGGCGATAGACTGTAACAACGAGCAAACACGGGATAGTACATCCAAATAAAAAAAAATTTAGAGAGAGTTACCCCGGGATAATATTCAGATTCAAATTTGCAAAACCAAAGATATCTCGTGATAATACGTCCGGGAGTTAATCACCTCTCATGGTAGTCTTTTATTACATATGGTTGAAGCCCTTGTACCAATATTACGGTATTGAAATGTTTTTCAGAAAATATGCCGAAATTAGTACCACCAGCTCGACTTACATCTTATAATCCTTCCACTATTATTTAGCAGAGAAATATTATAAAATATTTTTCATTCAATACTTCTGGTAAGCAATCAATAAACATGATGGAAGCAGATATTGCCATATTGAAGTGAATTTTCATATAATATTTGAAAATTCATGCCAAAAAGTAGATCTAGTCCCAACATCCCTTTCCCCATTATTTTAGCACGGAATAATAAGAAAATAATTGACACCTATCGATTCAGCCGAATCAGCTAATTGAAACGGGGATACCGGAGAAGAGGAGTTATACAAAAAAATCAAAAACATACGTGTTGTGGTCATAACAGAACTTTCTTATACCAACGAAGCTTCTTACAAAGGCCACTTTCTCTCCCTCCCCCCTCCAAAATTTATTTCATACTGTGTGTTGTACAGTTTAAATTAGAGTGACTTTCAACATTTTTATCCTTTTTAATAAAAAACTGGTACTAATAAAACTATATATATATATATATAATTCAATTACTATTTTGAAATAAAATACTTACTGATATTAATTTTTCATTTTTTGGGGCGCTATTACTTTTATTGTATTGGTCTTATCTCAAATTTTCATGATGGAAATAATAAATGTGGTTATTTTGTTTTTCAAAAAAGGGTAATTTTGTAGAGCTGAATCCACAGTTTTTATGTGGAAACACTGGTTCGAAAAGTGTGATTCACAGAACGTAAGTAATATATACTGGTCGCTTGTGTGTTTCACCATCTTTCGCTCTTTGTTCTTCGAAGTGATAGTACAACTTGAAAAGGTATTCCTTCTTTTCAATTATATTTTTACTTGATTTCTTCTTCTTATTATTATTATTATTTTGAGTCATTGAATAATATAATGTTCTATGTTGAATTCTGTAGATACATGCGGTAATTTTAAGTTAAAAAAACCTTAAAATAAAATTATAAGAAACGAGGGGTAACCTTTCGTTGTCTGCCATAATAAAAATTATATGTATTTTATTTATAAACGTTCGTTTGTTTGTATAAAAGAAAAATATTTTTATATTGACAATGTTCGGAGAAATTTCTGGATCAGATATTATTGTTTAATCTAATTTTGTTTTCTTGTTTAATTAATGGTGCTAAGTGTGTCATTTTTTAACAGTTGGATACAAATTGAAACTCGAATTGAAAAGTTACGATTTTTGAGTTATAATAAATACATTGAACAAAATTAGCTTTTTGAAATATTGTCTATTCCACATGAAAACATTTCTTGTGGGATATACAATATTTCAAAAAATGAAGTTTTATTTATTTAAAATAGTAATTTTTTTCTACATATCGTTACTGATTACATTCTTGTGACAATTTTCTGAATATTTATTCCTTAATTAAAAAGCCCTCTCTTTGCTAATTCCTATTTGTTTATCTTTCTAAGAATTGTAAATATTATTTCAAAAATTTGATAAAATTAATATACATTTTATTTATTAATCTTTTGGCCAATATGCACGGAACATCAGGCCAAGAGGTAAAAAAAAAAAAAAATCTTAGAAATGTTCTATTATTTATTTATCTATTTCATTCTCATAATTATTATCATTCATAACATATGTGTTCTTATATATAATATCAGTTGAACTATATAATTAATATACTATTTTCAAGTATAAAACAGTTCGACGTATCGGACGAAATAACAGATGTAAATATTATTTATTTATTTTATTTTATTTTATAATTGTTATTATTCCTCACATTTGTGATGGTACTCCAAGATTTTAATATCTTAGAAAAAAAAAAAATGTGTCATCTACACTGCCGTAGGTATTTTTACTTGACAACATCTATAGGTGGTTCTTGTCGACTAACTCGTAATTTTAAACTATTTTGGCTCATAATCTGCAGAGAAAATAATTATTGGT
This sequence comes from Aradus depressus, assembly GCA_963662175.1. Taxonomy (NCBI): domain Eukaryota; kingdom Metazoa; phylum Arthropoda; class Insecta; order Hemiptera; family Aradidae; genus Aradus; species Aradus depressus. The sequence goes on from OY759224.1 coordinate 21,158,786, forward strand.
TAGAAAGGCATTTATAATAATAAAAATGTCTTGTATTTCTTTTTACAGATGTACAATAATATTAACTAGGTGTGCAATGCGTTCTGCTGTTGGCAAAAACTGAGCTGAGTCAGTCTAAATTTATTGAATCATACTGTTAATGTGGTCGGTTAACATACAAGTAGTGCATTTGAAATGGGGCATATGAACTGGTTTGTGATCATTGGATGGATACGTAGGGTTTTCAAGTTTGCGAATTTTTACGGAACTTTTTCTCGGTGTTTAACGTGAACATCTGTTCGACCAAACTACACAATTTCTAAATCACCAATGATAGTTTTCTTAGGTTTGAAGTCAGTTGACATAGGCGTTATGGTGAACGGTTTGAGATGTGGCTGTGGTGCATGATTCCTTTGGATATCTGGCGAAGGAAGGATACGGCTCAAAAAAAGTGGTGTCCCATGGTAAATCGAAAAGGACTTCGTCCGAATTTTTACATTTGAAATCGGAAAATTCTATTTTGCGCGAGAATTTTGTCTGTCAATTGATTTCAATGGGGACTTCGTTTTTCGGTGATTATTCCTCCGTGGTATGTTCGATTTCAGATTTTTTTAATAGTAAACCATTGTCACCATATCCACTACCATCTTGGCGAATTTCAATGTAATCGGCTATAGATATAGGTATTGATAATATACATGATAAATATTGAACGAAAAATGTCGAATCAATGTGAACACTTCGACGCATGCGTCAACCTCTGTTCAACAAGGGCATGCAATGTTGAAAGATGAAAACGCAAGTTGAAACGCATGTTGAATTGAAAGGGGAAGACGAAAGCGGACCAATGTAGACGTACCCTAAGGGGTTTAGGAAGAGTACGAGTACAACGAAATACAGAGTCGCCTAAGAAAGAGCTTCGTAAACTCAGCTCAATAATAATATTGACAGACAATACTCATGGTCGAATTAACCGTCTGAGTGGGTTGTCTACTATTTCTATTCGACAATTTTTACAAATACAAAAAAACAATCCTGTTTATATATTATTAATAATTAAATTCTGAAACTAGTTCAACTCTATAATTCCAGGCATCTTTACAATAGTAAATAAAACATTTGTGACTTCCTCCATTTAGATATTCTATAAACGGATAAGAGCTTGATTCTATTTTGTTAAAATAGATAAGACGAAATTGTCTTAAGATGAGGCATACGGCAAACACATGTTCATGTTGCTTGTCATTGCACATGGAGCAAAGTTTGATTTCTTTAGTGTAGGAATACTTATTTAGGTAAACAAGTTTACCTCGTACCTTCAGCACCCAACTTATAGAGCTCGCATTCATCTCTGAGAAAATAACTTTTTTATCCGTAAATAACTGTTTATATGGTATGCGTGCTTGCCTTCTGAGCTCAAGGTTGTGGGTTCGAAACCCGGCCGAGGCACGCCGTCTCTTCGGATGGGAATGTTAAGCGATGGTCCCGAGCCTGTGCGATGTTAGGTACTCGTTAAAAACCCCTACCCCAGATGAATAAAAATTAAGGGTAGGCTAAATGTAGGACTCCCATTGTAGAGTTGGGCTCATGTCCACCACAGAGTGACGAAAGAGCACTTTGGTAGTAGGCGATATGACCTCGTAGTTGAAGCCCGGGCATGAGTCATAATAACTAACTATAAAGTATGTACTATTAATTGATTTTAATTTTTATTCATTAATAAATTCATACTTTACTTTATTTACATCATTCCCTTTTATTCCGTTAGAAAGCCACTGTGTGTTTATTATTTATGATTTTTGGTTGTTTTTTATTTCTGTTTTTTTACGCACAAAATGGCACCAGAAACTCTCCGATTGGATGAACTGTTTGGTCGTTATAGTGGTTTTAAGCATGCTAAACCAATCGAAATGAGAGGTTCGCAGCGCGGCGGGATGACGACAGAACGATAAGTTGTTCCAGCAAAATTTTATGATGCTCACTTTCTGAACATGAGGGGCTGAGTTGTAAGACGTGACGTCAATATTAACTTATTGGATAGATTACGAGTGTTTTGTCTGTTTTCTTGTCTTGCCCGTTTTTATCTTTAAGAATCGTTGGTTGAATCGACATTGTCAACAATAATATTTATTTCCGTTAAACCATAACATTGTAATACGATACATCAAGAATGTATACATTAAGATAGTATAGATTAGATATTTAAACAGATATTAACTCTTAGAGTCTGACACACACATGGATTATTAAAAATCACTGGTGTTTAGGCAAAAAGGCTTAAGTCAGAATAAGTCTTGTGACAAGTGCATTTGAATATTTTTACCATATGTGACTGATTCTTGTATTGTGATTTCAAGTAACATAAATATGTTTTTTTTACCTGATTTGCTGAAATTCCCCTCCTAAAATTCAGATTTCCTGACGAGTCCTTTTGCCCCAACACCCGAGAAATACAGTAGATAATTTTTTTTAACTTAATTAAAATTAAGATAATCATATTTTATAATTTTTCTTATTTTTCCTAATATCCATTAATGTTTCAAATATAAACAGCATAGACAAAGGCAGGATATTAGGTCATAATTTTGTAGAAAATAAGATATGGTGTTTGTGGAATGTTTATTTTCCCGCGAAGCAGATATTTGTTCAATAGCATAAGTTCAGCCGATTATTATTATTTCTGAGTATCCTAATCTGAGTAACTCTTTGTTTCGTTACAGAAATATGGGTTTCCTAGCCTATTTAGCTGTGACCGGTATCGGAGGTGCCACTCTTCTCATCGCTCCTCCCCTCGCTCCATTTGTGGCCTCCATGTTGGGATTTGGCACCACGGGGGTCGGTCTCGGGACGATGGCAGCTGGGGCGCAAGCCTATATAGGGGCTACTATCGCCAGTGGGAGCACGTTCGCTGCGCTCCAGAGCATTGCTATGCTCTCCCCTACTCCTTGAAAAAAATTCGGTCTTGTCTATCATAAACTGTTCATTGACATTTTATATATCAATTTTAAGTAATGTGGTTTACTGTTTTCGCATTTATTAAACATTTAAAATCAATTATATAACTTCATCATTCAATATATTTCTTTTGTAAAACTTTTTTTGTGGTACTTATATATTTGATTTCTATCATAAACTGTTCAATGACATTTAATATATCAATTTTAAGTAATGTGGTTTACTGTTTTCGCATTTATTAAACATTTAAAATCAATTATATTACTTCATCATTAAATATATTTCTTTTGTAAACGTTTTTGATACTTATATATATTTGATTTCTATAATAAACTGTTCATTGACATTTTATATATCAATTTTAAGTAATGTGTTTTACTGTTTTGGGCATTTAATAAACATTTAAAATCAATTATATAACTTCATCATTCTATATATTTGTTATGTAAAACTTTTTTGGTACTTATATATTTGATTTCTATCATAAACTGTCCAATGACATATTATATATCAATTTTAAGTAATGTGTTTTACTGTTTTGGGCATTTAATAAACATTTAAAATCAATTATATAACTTCATCATTCTATATATTTGTTATGTAAAACTTTTTTGGTACTTATATATTTGATTTCTATCATAAACTGTTCAATGACATATTATATATTAATTTTAAGTAATGTGTTTTACTGTTTTGGGCATTTAATAAACATTTAAAATCAATTATATAACTTCATCATTCAATATATTTCTTTTGTAAAACTTTTTTGGTACTTATATATTTGATTTCTATCATAAACTGTTCATTGACATTTTATATATCAATTTTAAGTAATGTGTTAAATGCCTGTTTTGGGCATTTAATAAACATTTAAAATCAATTATATAACTTCATCATTCAATATATTTCTTTTGTAAAACTTTTTTGGTACTTATATATTTGATTTCTATCATAAACTGTTCAATGACATATTATATATCAATTTTAAGTAATGTGTTTTACTGTTTTGGGCATTTAATAAACATTTAAAATCAATTATATAACTTCATCATTCTATATATTTGTTATGTAAAACTTTTTTGGTACTTATATATTTGATTTCTATCATAAACTGTTCAATGACATATTATATATCAATTTTAAGTAATGTGTTTTACTGTTTTGGGCATTTAATAAACATTTAAAATCAATTATATAACTTCATCATTCAATATATTTCTTTTGTAAAACTTTTTTGGTACTTATATATTTGATTTCTATCATAAACTGTTCATTGACATTTTATATATCAATTTTAAGTAATGTGTTTTACTGTTTTGGGCATTTAATAAACATTTAAAATCAATTATATAACTTCATCATTCAATATATTTCTTTTGTAAAAGTTTTTTGGTACTTATATATTTGATTTCTATCATAAACTGTTCATTGACATTTTATATATCAATTTTAAGTAATGTGTTCTACTGTTTTGGCATTTAATAAACATTTAAAATCAATTATATAACTTCATCATTCAATATATTTCTTTTGTAAAACTTTTTTGGTACTTATATATTTAATTTCTATCATAAACTGTTCATTGACATTTTATATATCAATTTTAAGTAATGTGTTCTACTGTTTTGGCATTTAATAAACATTTACAATAAATTTTATACTTTATCATTCAATACATTTCTTCTGTTACAAACCTTATGAACCCTTCAGTACAGTAGGGTTAGAAAGTGAAGATTTGTTTCACCGCACGTCCTTTGAAGGTAGCTAGTTAATAACTAGTGAATAAATACTGATAGTGCCATGAAGTGGTGACGTAGTTCTACGTTGTAAAAATGGGTACTGACAAGTTTTCAACGGAATTTCAAGGTCCCTTGAATATGTTTTGAATATTTTCGTGTGTATTTAACTGAAACTTTGTAGTAATGAACATGGAATTTGATATGAAGATGGTCACATGTGCTAAATAGAGACACCTAGGGACCTAAGCATTCAATAATTTTATCTCTTCCCTGTTAGCTCAAGTGTGGGAATCCTTAGTTTTGCCTACCAAGGTCTAATTAATAGGGGTCTTGAACGAGTACCTGATATTGCACAGGCTAGAGACCGCCGCTTTGCTTCTCATCCGAAGGAAGTCGTGCTTTTTACGCTGTAGATTTTCCGTGAAAACGTCGGGTTAAAATCATTTTTCATTTTCTTTTCGATGCTGTCGTAGCTCTTGCATTTGCTCGGCACTACACTATTTAAGTTTTTTAAACTCCTTTTGATGCGAGCTTTCCTCTGTTTTGCGTTTTCTTTAATTCCGCGCATATTTACGATTCATATGAGACATCTTTAATTTTTTTGCAATTTTCAATTTAATACAGATTTTTACATATATTTCGGCGAATATTTTTATTGTTTCACTTTGAGTTAGGACTCAAAGTGAAACAATAAGTATACAATACAATAAGTCCTAGTAGCGCTCCTCAAGCTCTTTACAAAGACACCCGAATCAACGTCCTATCTAAACTAGCCCGATAACGTCACAGGCAAAACAAACACGTACAGACATGCTCTATCCATTGTTACCTCAACCGTTATCGCATTATTTGTCTCGTAGTTATTATCGATTGAAGTCTGTCGTTATTTTGTAACACAAGAAAGATTGACCGGCTATCACTGTGCTTAACGAGCGAATAGACGTTTTCATGTCAAAAAGGACAAAATCCAATGAGGACATAACCTGACAAATGTCAGCGATATCGGCTGAAGGGAAAAAGGGTTGAGGGGAGAGGACCCAATTCAAAAACCCCAATAACTGCCGATCTAATAAATATATTCACCAGTTCATAACTAGACCTGACGATGGTGTAAGGCCGAAACCGCTAGTTATATATATTTATATCTTTAGTGGAATAGACAATATTTCAAAAATAAGTTTGTTTTATTTATTTAATAAATATATCGTCAGAAAATTTAGTAAGAGAATTTAAGAGCCCCAAATGTAAGTCAACTATTGAATCATAGCGCAAAAATTCGCAATCCTTTGTTTATAGAACTTCTAATATTCAGGTGTAAAATGGATGTTACTATATATATCTGTGGTCACAGGGAATGAATTGGTAAGTCTAAATTCGTAACTTTTCAGGGCAGCACTTTTTACTTTTTCATTATTCGTGTAAACCCAGTTTTTGGAATAAATAAATTATGTTTGGATCATTATTAATCTATATATAACTTCTAAATCTATAGGAATGAATGAAAATTGTTAATCCTTTCTTGAATTTTCCCTTAGTTACCTAATCATTCCCCATCACTTACCTAATTATTAACAATACTTTTTGAAATACTCATGAATGATGCCTCTCTAAAGTTGAGCAAGTTGATTTAACCGAAAACGCCCTCTTCACTTGGAATAGCCTGCCGTAGTGAATAATTGGTTAAATGCGTTATATCGTGAATGATTCCTCAAAGAAGTAGATTAAGTTAATTTAATCGAGAACATACACAATTTTACAAGATACCAAGAAACCCACATCTTTATAATTCCGAAAGTATTTAGAGTCCTGAGCTCCCAACGTCTTCACAGTTCGCAGATGGCTTGGGGGATGATCACAGTACACTTAACTTATTTTGGCCATTTTACGACTCAACAACTTATTTCCTGTGACCATAGATATTAAGATTTTAAAATAGTAAATCTAATATTTGAAAAATTGTTATGTTTATTTAAAATTCCTTATGCAAAATATATGTAGAAACAAATAATATGATGTGGCCATAACAGAACTTTCTTATGCCTACCTCCATTCACTATCTTCTGATACGATGTACTTTCACTTGTGTTGCTTGTACCGATCCAGACTGGATTGGCATATGTTAGAAGTGGAAGTAGGAGTGTCTTGTATAGCAGAATAGTATGTACGTGTGTTTAAGTGGCGTCTTGCTGTTTATGAGAGAGTAGATGATGAATATGCGAGGAATAGCGCACACCCTGGTCCTTAGGATTCCAGAGAATCGGGAGGTCATCAATTTGCAGCTGGCTATGTTTTTCTATGGAAATTTTTTTAAATTTAACAAACAGTTAAATTTAAAAAATAAACCTTTAAAAGGGAACAAATAATTTATATTCACTGGCTCAAGGGGAGCCGGTATCTCAGTGGTATCCGTGCTTGCCTTCCGAGCTCAAGATCGTGGGTTCGAAACTTGGCCGAGGCCCTTAGTTTATTTTATCTGGGAGGTAAAATAAACTTAGGCACGCCGTCCTTCGGATGGGACATTAAGCGATGGTGCCGAGCCTGTACCTAGGTGAATAAAAATTTAGGGTAGGCAACATTTAGGACCTCGATTAAGGCCCGGGCATGAGTCATAATAACTATTCACTGGCCCTGGCTATTTCTTTTTTAATGTAAATTTATTGTTAATAGTTATCAGGTAGATAGGTACATTATTTGTTTTACAACAAATATCATCCTTATTCGAAGAAAAATCATAAGTATGTCGGGGACCGCTGAAATGAACAACTCTCATACTTGCTAGAAGTATATAAGTAACATAATGCATAAATTCAAATATGTACCTATATGTAAAGTAAGTTTCTCATATATGGATATAGATAACAGCGGTCCCCGACGCACACATACATACACAGAAAGACCCGACTTTCATAAAACATGGCTAAGAACCATCTCACAAATATCAGCTTTTGAAACAAAAAAAACGCCTTTAAATCGGTTCAGCCGTCGTGGAACTATGATGCCACAGACAGACAAATGCTCCAAACTTGAAACACCCCTCCTTTTGCTTCGGGGGATTGAGGGGTGAGGACTCAGTTCAAAAACCATATAACTGCCCACGTAAAAGAATTTATCCTCAGAAAATTTAGTATGAGGATTTAGGAATTCCTAACAGTTGTACGTCAACTGTTGAATATTAGCGCAAACGGTCGTCTTGTTTCGGAGGTAGAGCAAAAAGTTAATTTATTCGTTCTGGGGAAGTAGATTCCCGGTGATTTACCATTTTTTTTAAAGTAAAAAAAAATCTTGCAAGTATATCATGGTAGCAGTGAAGGCAGAAACTACATTAGGGAATGATAAATTTATTAGTACATTAATGTTTTGGTGACTGACGGGGCCCTCCAATGTGACCCACACTTCTTTGCAAAATTTATTTAGTTTTATAAAACGTATATTTTTTTGAAAACGTGATATCCACAGTTAAGTTGGCAGTAAGGCGTTTTCAAATGGGACTATAAACAAATTAAGATTAGAAAACAGAAAATACTTAATATATAAATTGATTAAATTGTTTATAAACTTTGTATTTATTAATAAAAATGAGCAATGAGATTTTTTAAATTTTAAGTAACAGATAAAAAAAAATATTAAAATATTTATTTTATTTATAATATATGTATATAATTTAATTGTTTCAATTAAAAATTTGCGTTGTTTGCATCATATTACAACTAAATTCATATGTTGTAGACCTACAATTTATTGCTTGGTGCCATCAATTATAACATGGCGACATACCATATCAAATACAAATAAAAAGAAAAATTATAAAAAAAATTAAAATTGATAATTGTCATTCGAGGTCAAATCACACAAAGGAACAACAGTCATCACTTCTATTTTTGGAGAAATTGATGAAAATATATGTTTTTACTTTCTCAATTATAAGAAGTATAGAGGCAGTTATGTAAACAGTCATAAGTCTGATGTTGAATTTTCACCGCAATTTTATGTTTTTCGACTCCTTGAATTGAAAAAATATTAAAAAAATTGTTGCTTGTCGATGAACAACTTATAATTTTATATGTGTATTCAGAAACTCATAAGGACTATTAGGTTAGGTTTTATGACTCATGCCCGGGCTTTAACTACGAGGTCATATCGCCTACTACCGGAGCGCTCTTTCGCCATGAGCCCGACTCTACTGTGGGAGTACTGAATTTTGCCTACCCTAAATTTTTATTCACCTAGGGCAGGGACGAACCTGACATCGTACAGGCTCGGGACCATCGCTTAACGTCCCATCCGAAGGACGGCGTGCTATGACCTATTTTTAGTAAAATTATTTAGAGCTGGGTAGTACATCAAGTACATTACGATGATTAACAGACGATTTTTTGCACTAAAATTTATATCATTTAAGCTACATTGAATAAAAAAAAAAAAAAACATAGTTTTGCAGGAAATGACTACTATGAGACTAGTGACCAAACTCAACATAAGCTCCTTCGTACTCCTTTTTATTATTATTATTATTTTATAGTTGAATAATCATCATCACAGATATTTATAATACAATAAATATTATTTTTTGGGTTGTGTAAGATTCTTAATTCATATATAATATATTATTATAGCATCACTTTTCCCATTTATTTTTTTGTCTTCTTAAAAATTACAGAGGTTTCGGAAAGCACTCCTATCAGTATCTATAATACATGTGTTCTTTAGGTTAACTATTCCTTCTATCAATCAGAATGTTCCTTTTATAGAACGTATTTATTGTGTCAACCTCTATATTTAAAGACAGTCGAAAAAAATAAATAACTATACAATAAAACACATCAAAAATGCAATATATAGGGGTAGGTTTTAAGGTTTATGACTCATGCCCGGGCTTTAACTACGAGGTCATATCGCCTACTACCAGAGCACTTTTCGTCATGAGCCCGACTCTACTGTGGGAAATATATAAACAACAAATATATATTTGGGAGTGCTTCCCGAAAAGTTTGTAAATGCTATTTTTTGACAAGGGGGATGCTATGATAATAATAATTATATATGAATTAAGTATTTCCTTACACAACCTCAAAAAGATCTCATTTATTTTGTATTGTGTAATTTTTATATTTTTTTAATCCAATTTTAATCCCTGAGTGTTATTGAATCATCTTTTCAAATATTGTAGCTATAATTAACTTTTTATTGAAAATCTTTTGTTGTTTCTACTTTTAATTTTTTTTATTTTACTTTTCCCAAATGGATAATTATAGTTAAAAAATAAATTAAAATCAAAAATTAAAATATTTTCTTATTCTATTAAAAATAGCTCTTTCCACTAAGTTTATGATGAATGGATGTAGAAATATAGTAAGCCTCCTAACAATTGTAACAGAAAATAATTTTTTTTTAATACAATAATTGCTTAATGTTATTCATGAAATTTAACACACATTTTCATCAATTTTCGTGGAAATCGAAGTGATAAAATGCAATGAATCCAAAATGGTGTATGATTTATCGTGGAATGACTTAATGAAAAAAAAGAAAAAAAAAAGAAACATAACTATAATACATAGTTACTATAATTTAAAATATGATAAAATGTTATCACAATATGTATATTTTTTTAAATTACATTCCTTAAAATTATGACAACATTTTTTTTTCTTTTGAAATGTTCTTATACTTAAAATTGTTTTGCGATTGGACAATAATAAACATATAATATTTAAAATTAAATTACCAAATGAGCAAATACAATTTCATATACACTAAGCGCGTGCAATTGTTATTCTTGTAACAATGAAGTTATTCACGACTATATACAGTTAATTTTTTTTATTATTTTTTTAAATTTTACTCAATTATTTAAACAAGTTTAATTATTATACAAGATTCTTAACGTCTAGAAAATAAAAAAAAACAAAAAATGAAGTATGGACATTTTGATTTTACTATTTATACATTTTTTTAAAAATATTAATATTAGAAACAAAATAACAAAGAAATTAAAAAAAAAAAATTTCCAAACTACTGACTGTGGCCTGGGGTAAGTTCCAGTATTCACTGATAAAACTCTTCGATAGGACCAACAGTGGGAAATCTGCATATACAAAATGGCTATCCTTTATAATTGTTTTTATTAAAATTATAAAAACAATAACAGTATTTAATTTATTGTAAATATATACAATAAATTAAATAAAACATACCACTATTTACAAGGAAAGATTCCAAAGATGTAAATAGGACACATATTTTTGATACATTTTTCGCAGAGATATTGTGAAACACTTAATAACATTTTTTTTTTTTTTTTTTTTTTAATATTGTCTATTTCACAAAGTACATATAATATAGGAGTACTTTCGGTATTGCTACCATCTTCAGCCACGATTTAACAAATACTGAAGGTTGTAGCAATACCGAAAGTACTCCCCTATCATATATATTTTGTGAAATAGACAATTAAAAAAAAAAAAAAAACATTAGTTTTTCTTCATTTTTCATACTTATATTTCTATCAGCGTTAGTTAAGAGATGAAAAGGCACATCTAGATAAGTAAATAGTTTTGAATTTTCGCAAATTTCTCAGAAAAAAAGAGAACAGAAAAACATGGAAGCACATCCGAATACTATTTTGAAAGGAAAATGCAAAACCAAAACCAGAATTTTTGCAGTATTACTTCAGAATAAGAGGGACATGTATTTTGGGAAATCTTCAAAGTAAGATCAACTTTCATGGGGTAGTTTCAAGTCTATTCACTCTATGCTTACCTACTGAATTCAATATGTGCCCTTTAGGTTTTTTATGGGAGGTGAAAAAAAAACCTTAAGCATGTCGCTCTTCCTATGGAATGCTAAGCAATGGCCCTGGGCCTGTATGATTTCAGGTACTCGTAAAAGAACCCAAGAGAATAAAGACAGTTAAAATTTAAAACTGCCAGATTAAAAAAAAAAATTAAAATTTGCGCGCCACGTAGTTCCGCAGCCGCTAGTGCTGTGGCTTCAGCGCTTTCCTAAACCGCGCCTAAACGTAAACGCGCCAATTTGCATCAGAACTGACTGGGTTGATTAAAGAATCTTCAGGATTTGAAGAATGCGACCAGAAAAACATGCAAGTCTGGTTCGAATGCGATGTCGATGACCCTGGCTGTCAAGTATTGACTGACGATGAAATCATTGCCAGTGTCATCGACGATCAAGACACTTGCCACGACGACCGTGCTGAAAAAATACCATCCAGTGAGGAAGCTTTTCACTGCCTTGAGACGGCTATGAAGTGGTTAGAACAAGAAGAGATGCGATGATGTGATGCTCTCCCCGCTGTCTTTAACACGTGTGCAAGATTTAGGGGAAAAAAACGAGTCTCAGCTCTGAAGCAAAAGAAAATTTTGGACTTATTTTCCTAAATGTAGTACTACTTTATGTAAGGTATGTATTTGTAAGACGTCTGTTTTTTGTTTATTTTACCCATTTTGTAAAATTATCTCAATTATTTTTTTTATGGTTTTTGAGCAATTTACCAACTTTCGACGTACCTTTTCACCCACAAACCTTAACGGTTACTGATTAAAAAAATAAACATATAAATTGGAGGCCCACTGTGGCCTAGAATATTGGAACTAGCCCATTAAAGCAATACACCCCTCCCAATTAGATTTTTTTTCTTCAATTTTAGCATTTCACTTACCAATCATAGAAATCAAATTGTATTTTAAATACATTATTTTTACAAATATTGTTAATTTCATATTTAGTATATATTTTTATGTACAATGTTTCGTGATTGAGAGGTTAGAAAAAGAGAAGAAAATCTAAAAATTAAAATTAATAAAATATGTTATTTACAAACTGTTAATATTTCAACGACATTCAACTTCTTCCAGTTTTATATTTTCTGACCCGTGTTTTGTTTCTTTTTATTTATTTTTTTCAATTTTCATTTCTCATGGAGACAGATTTTTTTGTATTCAACAAATAGTAAAAAAAGAAATATATATATACAAATATACAATTGTTAAATTTTATATAATTTTCATTCCCCCTAAATTAAAAAAAATAATAATAAAAAATAATCAAAATGAATAATCAAGAAAATAAAATATATATATATGATAAAAATAAATAATTATTTCAGTTTTTCATACTAATATCACACTGAATGCTGACATGTTTAGGTACAGAAAGTAAATGAAAGCGCATTTCTTATGCAGTTTCGTCTCTGAATTAAATAAGGGAGAAAAAAATTGACAACTCTGGAAGTTCAGAATTTCAACTTTAGCTAAAAATGCGCAAAACTGTAAACATTTGATGAACCAAGACGCTATTGTAACCATATTTTGGTACTTAATGAGGAAAATTATATTACAAAATGTATAAGTGTGTAGTACTCTCCATCTATAATGCGCTTCAGGCGTCATCCCCTAATCTACGTCAGGTATTTTAAAAAGACTTTTATTAATTGTAACTTAAATTTAAAAATAAAATTCGTATAATATATCGTGGTTGCGTTAGAACAGGACAATAATCACATCTCCCCAAACCTGCATTATAACTGCGGAGTATGTACCTCAATTTCAAATTTAAAAAAAAAAATATATATATATATATTCTTGTTTAATGAATTAACAAGTTTACTTCGCCCAACTAAATCTCCTGTTAGTCCGTTTGTGAACACGATAACTACCGATATAATGAAATCTACATAAAGTTTTATGTGTGTATGCCCCCTAAGGACGACACCTAATGAATTTCACCGACTTAACTCAAAAACCCTAACAACTGTCGATGTAATGATTGTACTTACATGAGATTTTATGTGTGTATCCCCCTATGGACGACACCTAATGAATTTCACAGACTTAATCCTAAAACCCTAACAACTATCGATGTAATGAATGTACTAACATGAAATTTTATGTGTGTAGCCCCCTAAGGACGACACCTAATGAATTTCACCGACTTAACTCCAAAACCCTAACAACTGCCGATGTAATGAATGTACTAACATGAGATTTTATGTGTGTATCCCCCTATGGACGACACCTAATGAATTTCACCGACTTAATCCTAAAACCCTAACAACTGCCGATGTAATGAATGTACTAACATGAAATTTTATGTGTGTATCCCCCTAAGGACGATACCTAATGAATTTCACCGACTAACTCCAAAACCCTAACAACTGCCGATGTAATGAATGTAATAACATTAAATTTTATATTTAAATTCAGGAGGAAACAGTGAAGGGGAACTCAACTCAAAAATCCTAATAACTGCCAAAGTAATGAGTGTATCGACACAAAATTTAATATGAGGATTCAGATGTCCCTATTGACTTTTAGTCAAAACGGTTGATTGGTTTTGAAGGGTGAGCGAGAATGTAAATACATTGCTCAAAAATACTTTATTTTGTAGAAAAGTGCATGTGACAATAAATGATATTCGGCGAAATTAGACAAAGAGGGAGTCCGCAGGTCTCTCGCCTAAAGCCTATTGTACTGTCGCGAAAAAAAACAAAAAAAACTACTTTTCACAATTTTTCGCGAGGTTTCGATTTCTCATTATTAGTGAGACTCGAGTACTACACCGATCACTCTTTTAACCAGGTTTTCGCAGATAACATACGAAATATGAGATAACATAAATTAAAAAAAAAAAACTTGTTTAATTTTTATATTCTCTAATTTAGCATACATTTCAAAAAACACTTTTGAACTTTATTATTGATAAAAGAGATTTTCGAAATTATGCACCAAAAATAGAATAATGAATAATGTAACATGAGTTAAGAAATGACGGAGAGAAAGAAAATTACGATTTTCGCTACAACCAACCTATAATACGTTTTTAGGAGGCTGTAGATTTGCTGTGAGAAAATATTTTGTGATTGGCTAACTGCTGGTGAATTATTTTGAGGCAGGGATTTTTTCACCTTATTCGGCTAGACCCTTCGTTTATTGAAATTTTTAAAGAATAAAAAAGTAAAAATCAACTTTTTTTAATGGAAAATAACCAGTTTTTGTATACAGTGTCTTTTTTGGTGTTTCAAGAATTTAATTAGCCTTTTAAATAACGAAATACGCAACATTTCAGTTCCCTGAAACTATTTGTACATGCATCTTTCGCGGGTTAATTATTTGTGGGTTTAAGCATATTTTTCATAATAAAGGAAACTGTCCAACTAGATCTCGACAAAGTTTTACTCATATCGGTCAAGTTTAATCGAAATTATACAACTTAAAAGGGTGATGAAGCAGTAGTACACAATGTATATTTTTCGAGTGGGGGGAAGGACAGACATCCTAGCTCAGTGGATAGAGGCTGGTCTACCTTTCTGAAAACCTCTTCAAATCCAAAGTACACCCAATTAATTATACTGAAATTTGTTTATATACAATTATATACGCAAAAAGTTGCGACTTTCCTAAGCAACGTCGGCTACCACTGCTAGTAGCCAATATTTGCACATATGTGTAGAGTAATGGCTAGACACCAAAATTCATGAATTTAGGTGAAACAGTGTCCGCATCACGCAATCAGAATGCATTTTTTTTTTTTTTTAAATCCCCCCTCCCTTTCTCTATAATAGTTAAATAAATTCCATTACTATAAATCGCAATTAGAAATCAGAAAAGTAGTCATTCTCAGACGACGCCGGTTACCTCAACTAGTAGCCAATATTTCAGGACATGTAAGTCAAGCTGAATTCAGTTTATTCTGTCCCCCCCCCCCCCCCCCCCCCCCCCTCGTGTTATATTTCAGTAATGATTATTATAGTATTCTCATGCTGTCGAGAAAGAGCCATAGCAACAAATTAAACATTCTTTTTTCTATTTTACTCGAAACGACTCGAAATTTAGAAAGCGAGATTTGATTTGGGGTGTACAACTATGTATGTTATAAAAGAAAAATGTAATGGATAAATAGCGGAATTGGCCCACAAAAGTATACAGTCATTAGGTATGTATGTACAATTGATATTATTGTTAATTACACAAGGAACAAAGAAAAAAAATATATATAATATATATATGAAAAAAAGAAAAACATGATTTTTTTAAAAATTAATTTAATTAAGGAACAAATAATTATAATACACAACTAAAAGTAGATAAAAGTTGCTAAGAGCGCTAAAATTTGTGAAGGCACAATAAATTCTTGAGTGAGTAAATTCCTCCAAAAAGCACCTCTTTATGAAACATGAGAATTAAGGATAGTATTTTTATTTATTTTTTATAACCCTTATGAATCACGTTTTTATAATAACAAAAAAAAATATTAAGGTGAGATCTAGGCTCTTTTATTATTTTTCTATTTTTTCTGCGAGGAAAAAAAATAAATAAAAATAAAGATTAACTAAATCTACTTAAAATATGGCACATAAACATGTTGAAAATAAATGAAAATTTAATAAAAAATTATTATTATTAAAAAAAAAAAAAAAAAAATGGAACTTCTGAACACAGTAACATTTTGTAAAAGCATATTTTTAAAACACGAAAAAAGAAAAAAAAAGTAACGCCTAACAAACAGCATGTATGTGGTTAAAAAAAAAAGAAATTTAATCGCATTTAATTTGTTCAACGTCTTAAGAAAAGGGTTGAATTTAAGAAAATCATTTTTCTGCAAATAATTCGATTTTTTACGACAATTTTATGCAACAATAATTGAAAAACCAAAAATACCAGACATCAAGATATGAACATAATTGTGGGAGTAGCACTGACTGTGACTCTATTATCTGTTCGATGAAAGATCGTTTGCTAGGTGAATTCTTGATGGGTGGAGATGAAGCGTGGCATTCTTTTGTCAGTTCCAAAAAACATTGGACATTTCAATATTATAGGGAAACAAATCAAAGCACTTCTGGTTTAGTGAAAAAAAAAAAAAAAAGTTTAGAGTGAACTTCACTGATCTACCTGAGGGAACAAGTTTCATCTACATATGTTTTGTATGAGGTCTATCACTTTTTTTTTTTTTTTTTAATGACGCAATTCTTATTTACTGCATTCTATTGTCATGAAAATAAAAAAAAAATAATAAAAAAGAACATAGCACCACTAAGATTTATATAAAAATTTATTTTAAACACTTTATTAATATACTTAAATTGTAAAGATCAGATTCGTTGAATTTAATTTTTTTTTAATGGTTAAGATCAAAATAACATTTAATGTTATCTATACATATATTTAAAAATATATACACATAGAGTGTTGCAATTTCATAGGATCAGCAGATTTTGTGGAGAATATCTGAGTTACAATAATATTTGAGATGAATGTCTCCTTAATCTATGGCCAAGGAATCTAAAATTCACCAACATTTATCTTCAAGTATCAGACATGCGGAATGAGATCAACCCTTTTTAATTATTATTTTAAAAAATTATATTTTATTTTACTAATTATTCTAAAAAATGAAAAATTATATTTGATCGAGAACGATCCGTTGGATACTGGCTGAGATATAAAACGTAAAAGCTTGACAAATAAATCAACATTTTTCACATCAATATTATTTTATTTCAGTTTTCTTTTTACCATAAATTCTGATTTTGAAATCGAATATCTCCTCGAGTTTTTAAAAGATTAATCTAGAGTGTCCAATAGATTGTTCTCGTTCAAAACAATTTTTTCATTTTAAAATATTTAGTTTTAGAATTTACTTGACATAAGAAAGTTGACTTGAAAAAAAAAGTTTGATAATACATTTAAATTCCAATGGCAAAATGTAAGGATACATTCATTAAAAAATTTTCAGAGAAAACCCCCTCAATTCTATACAATTAGGGCACCCTGCACAAAAGAAAAATTAATGCGATTCAATTTCAAGAGACATTTGTTATCCCTAGTTATGGAGACAAATAAAGTGATGAATAGTGTCGTTTTGTTATTGTTAATTTATATTTTATTTTCGTTAATCACATGCATTAGTTCTAACGAGACCAAAAGATGTATTCTTTGCGTTGAGTGTTTAATTAAAAATAAAAAATAACGAAAACTATGGAAAATGCAAAATTATTTATTTAAAAACTCAACACCAGTAATATTTTTCCAGATTCTACAGATCAGGGTTTGTCAACTATGGTGCGGCCCAAAAAGGGAACTGCAAAAAAAAACTTCTATAAGAAAAACTAACAAATCAAAGAAAAACAAAATGGAATATCGATTCTGGAGGATAATAAACATTAGTCTGGATAAAAATGAATGGGACATTATTTATGAAATATGTTAACTTATTCATTATGTCGTATTTGCTTTTGGCAAAAGCCCTGCGCTTGAAAAACCTTAAGTTTTGCCTTAAGTTCAGAAAAGTCGGCAATCCCTGCCCTTTAAACAAAAAAAATTATTGAAAATACAATTTTAAAAAATAAGAAAAATAAAGATTGCTCACCAATTTATTCGTGCCTATTATGATTTTGGCTAAAAAAAAAATGAAATCTAATAAAAAAATAATATAAAATTAATTAAGAGAGTACAATTAGAGTTGTGTTATTTTGGAGAAGATGCTCAAGACAAGAGTGAGCGGGCAAGAGGGAGGGGGAGGGGGAGGCTAAGGTTTGAACTTGACCAGAGGGATGTTCTTCGTTGATAGACACTTATCGCAGACCCACTCTGCGTACACCTCTGCGGTGAGCAGTTGGTAGGCGGCCTCCGTCAGTCCCGTACACACTCTGAAATAAACAATAAAATAATATAAAAATTAAATAAATAAACATTTAAGTTTTCGTTGACCCTCCAAAACCAATCGATCTTTTGTGATCAATGTTGGATCGATATATTCATTACGGCAATTATTAGCGTTTTTGAGGCTTACACCCTTCTTCTAATACCTACCGTTCTTTCTGTGTCTTTCGCGAAAAATTATTGGTGCTTAATAAGGGGGTTTGAATTTGAATACAAAATTTCATGTCGATACATTCATTACATAGACAGTTCTGGGGGCTTTTGACTTGATCAACCCCCTTCGGCCGATTCCTCGGAAAATTAATAGGTTCTCCTTACGAGGGTTTAATTTAAATATAAAATTGTGCGTCGAAAAATCCATTACAATGGCAGTTATAATCCCCCCTCCCCTTTCGCTGAAATACAATATCGACCTTGTAAGGTTCTGGATACACATAACATTTTGTGTCGATAAATTCATTCTATATGTAAAAATCCAAGGTTAAGTTTGTGTTGCATTGAACTGTTCCAATGGTTCTTTTCAAAGAATCGGTGTTTTGTAACCCTTAGTTACCACATCCTATTATAGATTTTTGCGTGTTTTGTCCGAAGTCGGTTTCTTATGTTTATTTTTAATTTTTTTAAATTTTATTTATACATTTTAGGTTATCAGTGGTTAGGCTATTTGGTGGTGCCTTAATTAATATTTAAGTAATCCAGCCTGGGACACAGACCTTGTCGATAATGTTATACACTCTATATCACTCCAGGATAAAAAACCTATAATATACGATATAAACCTTGTATAACGCCGTCGGATATAACGACGTACCGTCTGTAACGACGAAATCTCGAGAAAATGTTTGGTTCGCCATTACAAATTACAGTAAAATATCCCTTACTAGCAGTAATACCCGGCGTTGCCCGGGGAACTTTGACTTTTCTCCCAATATCTCCTATAAGGCTATTCAGTTCCTCGACAGTACATTCATGATGTTATAATTTTCAATTATTCATACGGAATAAGGCTTATAGTCCTTCAACTGTAGTAACGCTAGCTTTGGAGCTAAAACTAATTTATTCAAAAAGATTTCTCATTAATCGTTGCAATGGTTTTCGAGTTACAAAGATTGCGTGAGTGGATGCTGGGATGGACCAGGGGTTGATTAAAAAATAGACCTTAATCTTCCGGTAGATAAAACTTATCTATTCAAAAAGATTCCTCATTAATCATTGCAGTGGTTTTTGAGTTACAAAGATTGCGTGGGTGGATGCTGGGATGGACCAGATATTGAGGTACTAATACGCCTATAACCTTCTCCAGACGATGACGAACAAATTAAAAAAAAAATTAATCAAATCCATCAAGCCGTTCGTGAGTTATAGCGGTACAACGCACAGACATTTTCAGCTTTATATATATGATTACGACAGTGGTTATAACGACGACATCGGCTGTAGTAACGCTCGTTTAGACAACTTGGAGAATTAAAAGTTTTTCTATAACGACGGAATGTAAAGAAAACATTAAGTTAGAGACAATTGGATACATAATTGTTTCGAGATATATGCATTTAGTTCATAGAATCATAAAAGACGTGGTGGTTTTTTTTAAAACTTTATTTTGAATTATCCTCAATTGTTTGTTTTTTCTAAAACTGTCAACATGAAAGTAAAATAAAATTTTTGACCATCTAAGAAAAAGCGAGCATCATTTGGCGGCTGGAAGAGGGTGAGTCAAATTCTACTTTATCAAAAAATTACTTGTTTCCCTCTTAACAATTTATACCGTGTGGGCCAATAAAAAAAAAAAAATAATAATAAAAAGTTATGAGGAGGAATCTTTTTCTGCAAAGAAGATTCGGAAGACCCAACATACTGGTTTAGACAATGCTTTGCTGCAATGGTTTAAGGCTCATCAAAAGAAAAATGTTCCTATTAACGGACCTTTATTTTTTTGTTTTTTACTTATTAACTTTTTTCCAACTCTTTAATGTAAATAAGTGCTATTTTTTAAATAAATATAATGTGTTGTTTATAGTGATTCAGTTTTTTAAACCTTTATTTCACTGTTGTTTTGATCTTTCATTTGTTATTGATGCGATTGGGAGGAAAAAAATGTGATTATAACGACCGGGTTTCCTATCCCATTGGAGGTCGTTATGGACGATTTTGACTTGATTTTATTTATTTATTATTTGTTGACTTTTGATTTTTAGAGTTTGACAATATGGCGGCTAGTACCCAAGACACCTGGGAGTTTACGACAAAACAAATGACGTATGACACATTAAAATCGGTCAAACCGTTTAGGCTCTCTAGAATAATAACAAACGTACAAAATTGTGTAAAACAATAGCCTCCATTTGCGTTCCGCAATCGTATAATAAAACCATAAAGTAAACATGATATTTACCTGTGAAACCAGAAGTTACATCCTGATTCGCAAAGTATGGCTTGATCGTTGTCATGAACCTCTTTATGGCACACGCCACATGGGTAGATGGGGGGCGCATTGGGATTCTGAGGGTTAAATACCATTGGCTGATCCACGGGGTATATCTGAAACATAAGACAATATCACACCTTGACACTCCTCCAATCACTTACTGCTTCTTATAATCCATGCATCATAAACTCCAACACTTATAAAACATGAATGAAAAAATAATGATAACATTAAAGGAATGGCTGCTAATCATCATTGAGGTTAATGTTAGTTAGTTATTATGACTCATGCCCGGGCTTTTAACTATGAGGTCATATCGCCTACCACCAGAGCGCTCTTTCGTCACTCTGGTAGACATGAGCCCGACTCTACTAAGGGATCCTAAATTTTGCCTACCCTTAATTTTCGGGGGTATTTAAGGAGTACCTGACATCGTACAGACTCGGGATCATATAAAATTTCATGTCGATGTATTTATTCTATCGTGTTCACAGTCACAAACACACAACCTGATTTTTTTATTTTTGGAATCAGGAGTTTGGAAAACAAAATTCTTCGGAAAACTCGATATCGAATTTCTGATCGATTATATAAGTTCCCCTATACTTCTATAACTGAGGAAGTAAAAGAAAAATATTAATTAAAAAAACTCAAAACCTATTTTTTCCATTGACAGAAAAATAATACCCATTCTTAGAAAATGTGAATGAATTGAGACGGCATACTTATTTCATTTGTCCCACAATTCAGATATAATACAATGAATTATTGAAGAAAAGATTTTAAATAGAAAAAATATCATATACCTTATATTATTGTGCGACCAAATTAGTTCATTGAAAATAATAAAAAGTATATCAAAAAAACAATATGCCGAATCATTCACAATCAAATGAATAAAAAAATCGATTGTTTAAGTATGACACAGAACAATAGAATTAATAATCAGACTAGAGTATTTATTAGCATTAAAAATTTCCATATTAGTGCTTCTCTATAGATTAAGAAAATGTAGACGGCGCTTTACAGCTTGAATGTAGCTTGTGATAGTTGATTGGTGAGTATTTTTTTTGTTTGTTTTTTTATTCTATTTGCAATCTATATACAATACATAAGCAAATAGGTGGTCAAAAACAAAAATATAACGTCACTTGATGGGAGAAGCCAGCCAGCGCTGACACTCCCTCGAAAGTTAATTGTGATTATCCACTATCCTCCGAGAGAAGATCGCGAGGCCACCTCCTGCTCAAGCGGCGGGGAAGATTGTCAGGAGTGAGTGCATTAAATTCAAATATTATAGAATTAGTTATATTGACTCATGCCCGGGCTTTAACTACGAGGTCATCATATCGCCTACTACCAGAGCGCTCTTTCGTCAATCTGGTGGGTATGAGCCCGACTCTACTGTGGGAGTTCTAAATCTTGCCTATCCTAAATTTTTATTCACCCAGTTTGAAGCCTTTGTCCGTGTGTGTGTGTGTGTGTCTGACTGTGCCAACGTAGTCCCAAGACGGCTGAACCGATTTAAAAGCGGTTTTTTTGTTTCAAAAGCTGGTATTTGCGAGATGGTTCTTAGCCATGTTTGTTGGAAGTCGGGTCTTTCTGTGTATATATGTGTGCGTCGGGGACCACTGTTATCTATATCCATATATGAGAAACTTACTTTACATATAGGTACATATTTAATTTTATGCATTATGTTACTCCTAGTAAGTATGAGAGTTGTTCATTTCAGAGGTTCCCAACGTACTTATGATTTTTCTTCGAACAATGATGATATTTGTAGTAAAACAAATACTACGTAGTACCTACCTACCTATCTAAAAACTATTAATCCACGGTCCAAAAATAAATTAACAGAAAAACCCCAGTGTTTCGAGACAGTGAATAGTTAGCTATTATGACTCATGCCCGGGCTTTAACTACGAGGTCATATCGCCTACTATCAGAGCGCTTTTTCGTCACTCTTGTGGACCTGAGTGGTGGTTTCTCGGGACAGACTTAAGCCTGCATATACCTCAGATATAGGCACGCCAGGTCTTTAAAAGCATGAGCAACTCATTCAACCACAAAGAACCCAGCAACTGCCACAACAGTCTCAGCAGCTGCAGCAAAAGCCACATCAACCGCCTGACAGCCCAAAACCCCGCAAAACGGTACGTTTTGCGAACCCCCTCGTTACAAAGACGTCGTCCGGCAGACCTGTTCGACTTCCCAGCCGTTTTTGGTAATCGTTGACAATAAGAGGGAGGGGGAGGGGGGGGGGGGGGGGGGGGTCGAATGCGGAGTGATCGATAGTTGATTTTTCAATGATAGACCAGCTTGTAGAGGGGTTATTTGTGTTGCGTTATTCTTGTGTGTTCTGTGTGTATTCACCTATGCCAGGGGTCTTTAACGAGTACCTGACATCGTACAGACTCGGAACCAACATGCTTAACTTTATTTTACCTCCCAGATAAAATAATCAGGGCCTCGGCCGGGTTTCGAACCAATATTATAGGATTAATAATTATTAGCTAAATCGAGGGTAAAAGTAATTATAGCCGGGTAAGAAGGAAGATTCGCGTAGATTTGACATCACTTTCTATGTAACTTTAAATATTAGCTTTCAAAAGTTTACTTTCGGGGGAAGAAATAAGGCAAATGTTCTAAGACAAACGTTTTTCTCGATTATACATAACTCCACTTTTATCGCACTTACCACTATATCATAGAGATTATACTAAAAATAGGTCATAGCACCCCGTCCTTCGGATGGAACGTTAAGCGATGGTCCCGAGCCTGTGTGATATCAGGTACTCATTAAAGACATCTATCCTAGGTGAATAAAAATTTAGTGTAGGCAAAATTTAGGATATTGTAGAGTCGGGTTCGCTCATGTCCACCAGAATGACGAAAGAGCGCTCTGGTAGTAGGCGATATGACCTAGTAGTTAAAGCCCGGGCATGAGTTGTAATATCTATTACATTTTTCTCAACATTTAGAGCAGTTAACATTCCTGTTTGAACAATGTTAAGCCTGTCGATGTAGGAAAAAAAAGTGCACTCTCACATTGTTTTTAACTTCTCCAGCTTTTCAATGGAATTTCATTATTTCCGACTTCCAGATTTCAAATATGAAAAAAAAATATGTCTGTCTGTCCATGGACACGATAACTATCGATAGAATGAATATATCGACACGAAATTTTATAAGTGATTTCAGAACCCTTTAACGATGACACCTATTGATTGTCAGCCAAAACCACCAAAAAGAAGGGGAAATTAGGAAAGAGGCTTAACACAAAAACTCTAAAAACTGCGGTAGGAATGAATTTCACGTTAAATAATTTAGTATGAGGATTTAGGACCCCTAAGTCAACTATTGAATATTAGCGCAAACGGTCAACTGGTTTTGAAGGGGGAGCGAAAAGGTAATTGATTAATTCGTTCTGAGGAAGTACATTGCCGGTGATTCACCGACGACTTGTTTTTTTTGCTATGTTATTTAAATACTGATTTATCTTTTTCTCATATTACACTCTTTATTATGTGTTTTCTGGGAAAGAAAACGATGAAGTTTAAGACAGAAAAAAAGGTTAATGCAAATTAATATTATTTGGAATATTTATATGTTAAATGTTAAACCCTTTGAATCAATCCGAAATTGTTGTACGCTGTGGAGTACCTATTTTATCAAATATCTCCCAAAACAAACCGATCAAGGCGCTGGATATCTTAGCACGAAATCCGGGGAAGAGGTACAGGTAAGTAGCGATAGGGTAGATCAGATCATCGATACTTTCTGTTTCTAATTCGTATTAATTTTATTCTTTTTGCGCTTGGGTATTGGCAGTCGAGCTGTGGATAGGGCCTCTTGGATGACTAGGCCATCTGCTCGGTTGATGGACTCAGACTGATCCCTACTCGACAGGAGTTCTACTTGGCTCGCCCCCACCCGCACCTGGTCGAGGGGACTTTTTCATCCTAATTTGCCCAAATGTGGGTTCTGTCACAATTTATTAATATTAAATTAATATTTTAGCTCGAAACACGTATTAGAAAGAAGATAGAATACCTTTCCCGCTGAGACAGGGAGTGGTTTAGGTGGTGGATATCCATGTGGTGGATGCTGCAGCTGCATGGGGTGGTGCTGGGGATGGTGTTGGGGGTGGTGTTGAGGGTGATGCTGCTGCTGGTGATGTTGTTGGTGGTGCTGGATGGGATGGTGTAGGGGTTGCTGGTGATGTTGCTGGTGGTGTCCTGGTGGAGGGTGGTGGTTCACCATGGTCCCGCCACCACCCCCACCTCCCTGCTGTTGCCTCATTGGTCCATTGCTGGTCACCACGCCCCCACCACTCACTTTACACATATCACTGGGCATGCTGCACTGCTGCTGCTGCTGCTGATGGTGGTGCTGAACACTATTGGGGAGGGGGCCGCCCCCATTGTTCATACACATGGGGCTGCTGAGTGGCCTCATGTCCATGGAGGACATGGGGCTGGACAAGGAGGGAGGAGGACAGCCCCCCATAGAGGGTCCGTTCCCGAGGGGGGAACCCATTGGGGAGACACAGTTCATGGGGCCACCCCCCATCATGGGAGAGCTCTTCCTTGAGTTGGCCATACAGTCCATGTTAAGAAGAGGGCTGCCAACTGTGGGACTCCTGTGGGGCATTGGGCTTCCCGGACCCCCGCCCCCACCACACATCATGCCAGGTCCCCCACATAGAGGGCTCCGGTGCGGACTTGCCCCATGACACATCCCCATGGGGCTCATGGGAGGACCACAGTTCATGGGGGAGGAC
Organism: Aradus depressus; assembly: GCA_963662175.1. Lineage (NCBI taxonomy): Eukaryota > Metazoa > Arthropoda > Insecta > Hemiptera > Aradidae > Aradus > Aradus depressus. The sequence continues at coordinate 21,184,349 of OY759224.1, forward strand.
ATGCCCCCCGAGCTCATCAGCATGGGAGGCCCGCAACTCATGTGCCGTGTGTGCGTCTGTTGGGAGGGCGGCGTGTCGTCGAACGGATTCGATGCCACTATCGTATCTCCATAGCCTGCAAACAAAACAATACAAATCATCACATTGGAATCACAAGGTTGAATTTACTATAATTGAAATTGAAAAAAAAATGCTGGTCCTTTTTCCGAAACTTATCAAGTGGTAGCCGGAAAAATAGGAATACAAATTTCTAACTGAACTGAAAAGTTAATCGAAGTAGGAAGAGAGTGTTCTACCTGCATCCGAATTCTGTCTGCAATGAAGTAATAGTTTGTTTTGTCATGTTTTCCAAATATCATCTGCATTATACTTTTAAAAACTGCATATTTGGAAGAATATTTATAGTTCTTAATACTTATTTGTACAGCAAATACGGTAGATTATATCCGTATAATCCTCTCTTTGTCTATTCATTGAGCGAACAACACCGGAATCAAATTTATCTATAGTTAACAAAACCATCTTCATTTTGTGATACTCTAGTGAGTGGCAACAAAAGTAAATAGTGTAATTAATCCTATAGTTATGATAATTACAGCAGAACTAGTAGCTCGAGCAATGGCTTGAGTGGAAGATGGACTTGGCACAAGCAGACCAGGATCAGGTCCACCGAGCATGATAACCCAACAGACGACCGATTTAACAGTACACAAACTCTCCGGAATCCAGTCTGCTTCTGAGAGGCCTCAAAAACTACATAACACCGAAACATGTCATCAGTTTAAGAGGGAACATCAGGATTGAACAGAGAATGAAAGGGAGAACGTGCAGATGAGTCTCGTTTCTCTTTTCATACGCCAGACGGTCGTTCGAGTTTGGAGGTCAGGGGAGCGCTACGTACAGAGCAACATTTGGGGGAGAGAGGCGAAGACAAAGCTCCATCTTTTCCAAGGGGCATAGAACACTAAATGCTCATTAGATTACTGATATATTAAGAGCATGTTGTGGTGCTTTACGCTTATAATTGGAGGAAATGTTATTCTTATGGATGACAATGCAAGACTATAACATAGTTTTCAGCAGGAAGCCCTGATCTCAACCCTATCGAACAGCTTTGGGATGAGCTTGTCAGGCGTATAAGACAGAGAACCCTTCTCAAAGATTACATCAGTTGAACTGTATTAGTGGGAAACTGGGAGAAAATACCACAAGAAAATGTAACTTAATAAAGAGCCCACCAAGAAGGAATCTAAAAATTCAGAAGAAAGTTTTTTTAACAATGATTATATACGACTGAGATAAATGTGAAAAATAATTTCAAAATTTTATAGAATTTCCAACACCCTAGCAGTAAAATTTCTAAGGAAATATTAAAAAGGGTGAAACAAATAAAAACATGAATGATACTTATATCTAAAACCAATATTTTATGAATCTGCTTACAAGCTCAATAACTTGTCTAAAGTAATTTTCCGAATAAACATGAGATTAACTTCACTCAACATGCATTATTTTATAACGCAGTAAAACATACAAGAGTTTAAGACAATTATAACAAATTTAACCCAGGAGAAATTCAAAAAATTCCCAATCAATAACCTGTTGGAGGGAGGGGGTAATATCTTTCAAATACTTAATAGGCTACATTTTTATTTTTATTTTGTAAACATGTAAATACTGAACAACTAACAGTGGACAGAGTTATGGAATCCTTACTCTGGCCCTTTCTCAGGCTAGCCCCTCAAATTTCTTTGCTTGGCAAAGAAAAATGTGTACTCAAAACCTCTTTTTCGCGAAAAAAAAAAAAAAAATACGATTTTCCAATGGTTACTTTAATGGGCGATTAACTGAATGGTGGAGTTGCTAGCATCCAATCTGAATCCCTCAATTACTAATTATTAATTAACAGGTAATTTTCCAGAATTTATCGGACACTCAATCATAATTGTGCCAAAATCCGGATCGAGTTTCAACGGATTTTCAAAGTTCGTATTGACCATTTTCGCGAAGAAGCCAGTCGGTAACTCAGAATCGATTATAACTAGGAATTTGAAATGAAAATGCCGCATGTGCAAACTTAGATCTGATTAGATTTTGGCCAAAAATTGAGATCTCTTTTATTCCGGGGCTCAAATACATTTTACAAAATATCATTTACATTTATTACCGAATCAAAAATCTCTTCAAATAAAAGTTGCAGATAAAACTGAAAGGGATTTTATATGAAATACGTTTCTTCGTAGGTTGCTCCGTTTGCGAGGTACAGGCCGTAAACCGTTCTAATAAGTAGTTTTGAACCACATTTTGTTTTACATTTGCTGGATTTATGCGAAAACTGTTGGTCCTGTCGAAACATTGGTTCTTACAAAAAATGTTCCTTATTAAATTTCCACAAGTTATAGCGCCCCAAAGAATGTACATTTGTACAGATCGATATATGTTTTACATTATTTTAAATATAAGTTATAAATGTTACCGGTGAGGGGAGGTGGTAACAGATCTTGCATTACGGATGGAGGCGGTGGCTGGGGATGCTGGTTGGCAGCCGCCGCAGATGCATTGCTTGAAGATCTTCGTTTCTTTTTCGTCGGTGGAGGCTCAGGATTAGTCATCATTGGAGGTTTAAACTCCGCCATCCCCATCCTACACACAATATATAATTTATACTAATATATTTAAAATATAAGCAAATGTAGAGTCATGGGGATTTTTAAAGTATTTTTCGGCAGGAAGTCTTTTGTTGCTTTGAGCGAGACAAAGAGGGAGAAACTTCGGGACTGGAGAAGAATGAGACCCATCGACTGGGGGTCATGTGGTGACCACTGGGTCAAATTTAAAATTGATGTCCAACTCAATCTTACTTGTTTTTATCAGTCACTCCGTAACGTACAATTATATATAATTGGCAAAAATCATCCACACGCTCATCTAATTCTTAGGCATATCCATGTGGCCTATAAATAAGAAAATTTGGTTTACCTCACCCGACACGTTAAAGCCGAGGCTCTTAAGTTTTTTTTTTTATCTGGGAGGTGAAAAAACCTTGAGCATGCTGTCTTTCGGATGGAACGTTAAATGATGCGATGTACGAAGCCAGATACTCGTTAAAGCCCCCAAAAAATCTAGGTAGGCAATATTAGGACTCCCTTAGTAGAGTGGGTATTATTTCAACCAGAGCGACGAAAGAGTGCTCTGGTTGTAGGCGATATGTCCTCGTTAACTGAATACTATTAATAAAATATAATGTACATTGGACGAAAAACTATTTATTGATTATAATAATAGATCGGTTCATTATTACAATGATTGGTGAAGGACACAGACATATATTAATACAGAATTGTATCGATTGATAATATAGAGGTCTTAAAATAAAACACCCCATTATTTTGACGGTTGGGTGAGATGATCCTTCTCATATGGAAAATATTACTATGACACAGGCTCCGAAGGGCCAGAAGATAGTGTGGTCTCCTCAAAAAGGTTTTTGAAGGAAGCCACAACTTTTGTTCACACAATATCAAAATTAAGGCTGTCATCTCATTTGAGGCAATTTAAAAAAATACATTTCGTAGAATTGTAGAATTTTCTGTCACCTGACGGACGACACGCAAGATTACTATTATCCAAAATATTGCCTGTCAATGGGCTAAAGCAATCAGATCGCGGGGCAATGTTCTGACTGCTTAGCGATTTTTTGGTTACTGGTTTGAATACGCAATCAAAATATTTCCCATTCAATCAGATCGCATTCCTGGCTGATTACCAAGTGAATGTGGTTCGAACAACCGGGTTGTTCGGCTCGGATATAAAACTCCAGATCAGCAGTACCTAGTAAGAAAATGCAAAATAGCTCTTTCCTCTCCACTAATAGAGTCTCTCATTTTTGTTCCTTTTAAATTAGAAATTTCACTAAATCAAAAGTAGTCACTGATAATGGATGATAATTTTGAAAATCATCCGGATTTTTCTCATTTAGTTCCTTGACAATATGAGGAAAATGTTTTCTTTAAATCACTTTTGCTAAAAAAAAATATATCATTTTTTCGTGCTGGACAAAACACTATTATAGCCACCGCAAGAGCGTTCTCTTCATAATCCATATATATATATTTTTTTTTTTTTTTTTAACATACTATAAAAATCATATAATTAAAGAAAGAAAAACACCATCATCCACATGTTAGAAAGATCCTGTTGGAACTGGTGGAAGATGCAGAAAATCGTTTGGCAACTAGATCAGTCTGATGTCGCCTAATGAATGAGAAACTCCCAGACATTTCAGAGCAATCACATCGTACGATCGGATTGAATCATTGGTCGCCTTGGAAGGTACTCCCATCTATTCATTATAATAACCATTCTAACAGATCTTAATAGTCATATATTTTGCTCACCTTCAACACATCTTTCATTGTTTGTAAACAATAAAAATACACATTCTATATTTATATAAATATACGATCACTAGCTAAATTTGATGTCACAATTTTAAATATTACAAGTAAAGAAAAACATTAAAAAAAAAAAAAGTACTCAGGACAGAAGAGCTCATAATGCATAACGATTTTCTATCAAATAATTTTAAAAGAAAATTGGAGAATATCGTTCAAAATAAAGAGGAGAGATAAACAATTTAATGAAAGAACATAGCAATTCTACTTGTTAATCACTAATAAGTAATTACATTGTGATAACGATGGTTAAAACTAATCCAGGTACAAAAAAACAATGACAGAAACTCCGGAACAGAAAAACAACTTAACCCTAACCAACTCAAGTCTACACTACACTTACTTAATTTCTCAATTCGAACCAGAATCCATAAATAATATAAAAAATTGATTAAAGGGTTGTGAAAATATGAATAAGAAGTGATATATTTTCTTTATAACTTTATAATTTAAAGGAACACCCGAAGCACTTCTAAATAGAGACATGTTTTACGATGTCGAGTCAGTATATTGGAGGCCTATACAATTCGCATTCATCGTAAAATGCATAATGGAAACGATTTATTAAAATGTTCCTTATGCGAAAAGCCCATTAAAACGTATCTAATTATCAATGACACGGCGAATATAATTATTTAGTATCTTAATGAAGCCAAAAATACATATAACATTTTGAAGGCGGAATGACAGCAATAAATGTTTCACACATTACTGAAATGGGAACTGACAATACTTATTATTTTCTTTATAGAGTAACAGAATTATATTTTTTGTATAAAATAGTTTGGAGTCACTTACCCGCAATTCATTTTTTCGTCCGGGAAAAAAGGAGCTCGCGTCATGTGCGGATGCGGCTCCATACCAGGACATGGTGGGTACGCATACATTTGGTTACGCCCCCTTGGCATGCTATAATTACAATAAAGTAATAAATAAATTGTATATATAATATTTTTACATTCATATAGCAAATCGATTGCATATTATTGGAAACATTTTTCTAATATTTTCACCAAAAATAGACGTGAAATATAAATGACAGTAAAACAATTTGATGTTAATGATCATTGATATATATTATATATGGTTAACTATTTAATTGTTATTATAATATGTTAAATTATAAGAGATTTTACCTAACAAAGGGTGCCATCCCCCCTAAATTATGGCTCATTTCCCTTTACTTTATTCTCATCGCCCAACTAAAATAATAATCCTTCTTCCCTGATTGCATTGGGCGACTCTCCAAGACCACGTCCTAGGGCAATCATAAAAAAAATATATATATAAAAACATAAATCATTACGCACATTCAACATCTATAATTAAAAGATAAATCAGCTTAATAATTTTTTTATAACAATAATATTATATTTTGTTAGTGTACCATATCAAAATGAGTAAAAGTTGACAAAAAATTGTTATTTCAAAGAAATATAAGAATATCATTAAATAACCTATGCTTTATTATCATCTACTTACATAAAGTGATTAAAAGCCCAATCATTATTGAAGGGCCTAATTTGTTTTAACAGAATTACATTCCATAAATGGCCTTGCGCTGATTAGGCTGGTATTCCAGACAGTCCGAACTTAAATGACATGTTGTCCTTCCCAGTTCATGGAACCCATTCTTACACACATGACGGGTACATCGATAACTTTATTAACTTGTTTGGTTAAAGCCAAACGATACAAACTGTTCACTGTAAATATACAATAATAACTTTCAGTCACACAAAGTAATGAATCTAATTTTGGTAACACTATTAAAGACAAATAAAAGTGAAAAATACTTGGCTAGCGGCTTGATATTTTTGACTATAAACAGCACCATAGAGGATCACAGCCCAGTTACAAATTTTAGGTAATTTAACATTTTGTTGTGATTTCTTAAAAATTTACATTAAAAAATTGAAAACAAAAATGTTGAACATTTTCAAAGCCCTAAATTTATTGTAATTTATATAGAACAAGAAATTCACACTATAATACATAAGTGAAACAACGTCCATTGTACTGATAACTTGATACCTCTTTGCACATTCTTCAGAACAGCGCTCAACGCTATCGTGTTAGAATTGAGAACTAAATAGTCTGCTCAAATAAGCATTATTTATTATAAAATATAAAATTGATTTACGAATTGTTACGAAGTTTTGTAGGATTGTAAAGTTTTGGAATCTTCATATTCAAGTAGTTTAGAACAGGCTATTCTCATGCATTCAATTAGTTTTTTCAAATTGGTACGTGAAGACCACATTTTTGTTTAAATGCTCTCATTTCTTTTCCAATAAGAAAGTTTTTTCTGTTTTTTTTTTATTTTTTCTGTTTTTTTTATTTTTTTTTATGATGAGAATGTTCTTGTTGGACTTCTTTTTCAACGTCACATTCACTGGTATTTCTACTTACAATTTTTTTTTTAAACGAGTTTATAACCTTTATGAAGATAATATCTTGTATTATTAGTAGAATTAAGAATTTTATTTAGATTAGAAGAAAACATTTTGAAATTTCTGTATTAGTGTAAATTCGTAAAATAATTACAACAATTTTATCTGTTTCGTATGCACAAATTTATGTTTTATATAAATATAAATAATAAACGGTTCAAAGCCCATCTACAGTATGTGTACTATTTTTCATGTAGTTTATGGAAAATAAACATCTTTCTATCTACATACAATCATACGAAAACGAAATTTGCAGGGAATTTCAATAGACCCACTTAAAATATAATATATTTATATACATATTTTGTAGATTATACGGCACCCAAACCTTTCAAATTGTGCAAGAGGTGCCTAATATTTTTTATACTTATTTCAAAGGGCTAGACGGATAAAAAACATAAAAATCCGCCACGCGGCTTTCGGTTGTTTTAACTGGTGAAGAATTGGCAAAACAATTTTACCTCCCGGCCTGGGTTTCGAATCCGCGATCTTGAGCTCAGTAGACAAGCTACACACTACCTCTCAGCTAAAATACCTCATACTATATTTACAGTTACTAAAACGTAATTACTAACTTATTACCAATTTACTTTATACTCATTGCAAATTTTGCCATTGTGTTTTGGTTTTCTAGATAGGGTGAAGACCTAGTCGAAAGACCAACCCCTTCCTTACCTATATGAATGATTCGCACCCAGCAAACCTTTTTGTATACATTTTTTCGTAGGATAGATATTAAAAAAAAAAAAAAATTGTTTTATTTAATCTAAAATTAATATTTTTTAAATTCCTCTAATATTTTTCTAGCGTCTTCAAGTGCGAACGAGCTCTCTACACGTTGCTGTTCTTTTCTAGCATTCAAATAGATTCTGTTTCTCCGGCAGTTTTTCTAAAATGTATTCAAATAATTTTCAATTGAACAAATTCTAGAAAAAAAATAAATAACTGGCATTCCGGGAAACAATCTGGGAGAGGAACCTTCACTTTAAATTCCTTAAATTGTAGTTGTTCTGATCGGGTAAGCACAACAGATCGGGAGCTGAGGCCGAAATGATCGTCGAACGTCCCGAAACATCGTTGGTATAAAGACACTTCCGAAGAGTTTTTTTTGAAAAATAGTTATCTTAATTTTTATTAAATTGAAAAATGTGTCTACTTATTATAAACTTATCTTGTATTAATTTTTTTTTATATGCTCATTTATTTTTAAGTATTTATTTGTTCAGTTTTTATTAATTTCATTTTACTTTTTTTAATAGTTTTGTTATTACTACTAATCATAGGTGTGTTAGACTCAAATAGTTATAAATCTAATTTATAAGCTATCTTAATGTATAAATTCTTTTGACGTATCCTATTAACATGTATTGTTTTAACTGAAATAAATTTATTATTATTATTATACGAAGTATATGAGAAGTTATGAATTTGATCAGAAGAGCCATGTTGAGTTTTCTCCGTAATTTTATTTTTTCCAACAACCTGATTCCAAAAATGAACAAAAAATCCTGTCTGAATATGATAAATCCAGATGTAAAGAATATACCGGCACATTTTATATGTGCATCTGAAACACCATAAGTCCGACTATTGAATGTCAGCCAAATCGGTTGAATGAAAGGCTGTGTTTAAGGGAGGGGAGGGAGGGTTTCACGCAAAAACTAATGAATGCATTAACACGAAATTTAGTCCCTGTATAATTCAACAACACATTTTTGGTCATAAAATATGAAATTTCGGTAAAAACTCAACTTCGAATTTCTGACCGATTACATCACGTCCTATATAATTCGTATGGCTTGGGAAGTAAGAAATGGTAAAACGAATAAGCGTTAGAGATATTAGATATTTATTGAAACTTTATTTTTCTAATTTATAAAGTTCCAGTTACATTATTTAATTTAGCCATGATAACATTTCTATTGGTTATTTGTCCATGGGCTGAAATATGAAATAACTTTTTCAAATACTCGATGGTTGTAGGGTTTTGCCCCCTTCTTGCCATTTCCAGGGCATCGCACCTCCACACGTTCCGACAGTCTGCTGGGTCAGCTCCTAGTTCCCACAGGTACTGTACAATTTCGGTTTGTCCTTCGAAGGCAGCCATCAAGATGGGTGTCATTCCGTTCTTATCTTTGGCATCCAGGTCCGCTCCTTGATTTACTAGAAACTCCACCATTGCCATGACACTCAAATTGCATCTATGGGAGCATATTGACAAATGAAGAAGAGTTCTTCCATCCTCATCCATTTCATCAACGTTACCTCCTTTTTCAAGAAATAGGCCAATCATTCTTGGATTATTACATACAACTGCCATTTGAAGTGGAATATATTCATGAACGCATTTTGTATTCATTTTCGCTCCTAACTGCAGTAAGTGTTGGGCTATATTTGGTGCATCAAACATAGCAGCATAATGAAGTGACGTAAATCCACGTGAATCCTTTGCTTCTATATTAGCTCCATGTTTAATTAAAATCTTAGCAATATCGGCTCTAGATTCCTTACTTATGGCGCAATTTAAAGGTGTTAAGTGATTACCTGATACTGCCTCCAAATCAGCGCCCCTTTGACAAAGTAGTTGAACCATAGCTGTTCGATGTTCTTCAACTGCCAATAGGAGTGGTGTATAGCTATCACCGCTTAGAATATTGATATCACCACCGTTTTTTAAAAAGAACTTCATTGCTTTCCGATGGCCCTTCTTAGCCACTAAATGAACTGGTGTCATTCCACTGCTGTCTTGGATGTCTGTTTTGGCGCCTGCTTGAACCAGCAATCTAAAGCAGCGTATCCGACATTTGAACGTGGCACAGTGTAGTGGCGTATATCCCCTGTCGTCCTGCCCATTCACATCTTCTCCATTCTTCAGGAGCATTTCTAGTTGTTTGTACTGACATCTTGCAGCAGCTTCATGGAGACTACCCTAAAATAAGTTATACACATCACAAATCTCCAGGAAGGCACTTTCCCAGCACAAATTAACCAACGAAGCTTCAATAGTTGATTTACCTAGGAAAGAAGGCGCGGGTAGCTCAGTGGTATGCTTGCTTACTGAGCTCAAAATCATGGGTTCGAAACCCGGATGAGACTCTTAATTTATTTTATTTGGGGGAGATAAAAAAATCTTAACGCCGGTCCTTCGGATGGGACGTTAAGTAGGTCCCGAGCCTGTGCGATGTCAGGTACTCGTTAATAACCCCTACCTTAGATGACTAAGTAGGCAAACTTTAGGACTCCGACAGTTGAGATAACAGAGAAGAAATAAAAGCATTGGATGCTCAGGTCCTTAGGTGCACACACCAGCCCTCCCAATATATATATATTTTATTTGTTATTGTGACTCAGGCCCAGGCCTCCACTGAGGTCATATTGGCGGCCACACATCTACAATGGGAGTTCTAAATTCAGTTACCTATGGTAGGGTCTTGAATGAGTACCTGGCATCGCACAGGCTCGGGAGCATTGCTTAACGTCCCACACGAAGGACGGTGTACTCAAGGTTTTTTTTTTCAAACCCGCGATCTTGTGCTCAGTCGACATCGCTATCTCTGAGCTACACGCGCCCGGAAAAAACTCTTGCTCTCTCAATAAACACCAACTATTTGCCCCCTCGGAAAGCAACGCATAGGTTTTTTTTGTGGGGGATTTTAATATTTTAGGAGTGTTCATCTCTAAAATGTTTTCTTTACAGTTCCGAACCCTTGAAGGGTCCAAAATAACTCAATTGTTCTCGCCTAGATGTCTATTCTTCTCTTAAAGCAAAACATTTCCTAAACTTACATCCTATTTCCATTCTGTAATCAATTATGGTTTTAATATGGTTTGTAACTTTACTATTAATATTTTTAAAAAAAGAACCAAGAATAATAAACAATATTAATCGAAAACATACTGCTTAGAATCATTTAAATAAATTAAAAATCCTGCCTTTGCCAGCACTGTTTGTATTTCAAATATTGATGGTTATTAGGAAACATTCAAATATTTTCCCTGTCAACAATACTAGTCATGATTACGTTACCAGGAAGAAAGAAGACTTTCCAATAACTAAACATTGCTCTTTTTTTATTGAAAAAATAATTCAAAGGAATTAACTTTCTAATGCCTTGAAGAAATTATAAACAATTTAAAAAATACAAACTTCAACTGAAAATCTTTATTTTAGAGAAAACGCTCTATTCGGAAGCGGATGATTTTTTACTCATTGATATAATTTATTTTATATACATATATTTATTATTAATAACCATGATTTTGTTTCATATTCAACAACATTATTTTAATGTCCGAATACATTTTTTGCGTTCTGCGTTGATATAGTGGAAATACTAATAAATAAAATAAAATGATAGATAAAACTTATAGTAAGGAAAGGGGAAAAAATCTACATTTGCGAAACATATAAATGATATGGGTCACTCATTCAATGAAACAACCGGCATAAAATACCTCCACTTATGTGAAAAAGGTAGACCATTAGATTCTCTGGAACAGCTAGAAATTAATAGGACTCGAAAAAAAATGGGAATTGTTTAAACGACCTGACACACTTAAAATTTTCTCCTTTGTTAATCCCTTTCAGCTAACAAATATCCATGGCAATATTAACCTAGGTTAAATAATTTCCTACTTAGACATATAGTATCTATATATTGTACATTTGTTATATTGTTTTCTTGGAATGTTAGTTTTTGGTTTTATTTTAATTTAATTTAATTGTTTTTCAAATAAGTGCACAGTTAGCTATTACAGTTAGAATAGGGACTTCCACCCCCCTGGTTTTACGAGAGGAAGGGGACCATTTCACCTCAGGTACTCTTAGGTTAATATAAATATGTATGCCTGGCAAATATCTGAATTATTGTTGAACATTGTGCTGACGATGGCGTAAGCCGAAACCGGTACACATTCAAGTATATGTTTGTGGAATTAGACAATATAAGTGTTAAAAAAAAAAGTGTTTTATCTATCATTTTATTTTATTAACATTATTTCATATTTACCCTTCATTTTTATTTTCTTCTCCAAGTTCCTCCACACCTCCTTCCTATAAGATCTGTCAAATCTACTTTTTGTTTATTTTCATTACTAATATATTTATTTTGTATTAGTTATTTACTAATTTATATTGTTTTTGTTTTCACTTTCTTTTCTATATTTTGCACGTTGTTACCTGAGGAAGGGTCAAAAGAACGTCCCGAAATATCGTCATGAAAAAGACACTTCTGGAAGAATTATAATAAAAATATTTATCATAATTTTAATTATAATTGAATACTGTATTTATTAATATTATTATTTATTGTATAAATTATTTTCTAGTATTTATTTAGTCATTTTTTCATTTATTTTACTTTATTGTTATTAGTAATATGACAAGGTTATAACTGTTTATGTACATATCTAATTTATAAGCTATTTTGATTTACCTATACATTATTGTGACATATCCTATTACCATATTATGTTTTAATGTAAATAAATATTATTATCATCATAATTAAACTAAAAGTGCTACTAATGATGTGAAATTTTAACTAAATAAATAAACCCGGTTAGGCAAAATTTAGGACTCAGACAGTAGAGTCGGGCTGATGTTCATCAGAGCAATGAAAGAGCGCTAGGCCTTGTAGGTAAAGCACCGACATGAAGAAGGCATGAATTACAATAACTAACTAATTTAATTGCGGAAATATATATATTTAAAAAATGGGCGTCCCAATCGAGCTGAAGTGAAAACAATTTTATTATGCTTTCTAATCCTCAGGCGACTGGAGGGGACTCGGAATATGGTTTTCAAATGTCCCCAATAATTACTAATGTGAATAATGTTTATCGTCTGTCCTTTGGTACAACACTTCCAAGATTATAAGTGAATTTTTGACTAAATCTGTAAAGTTGTTATCCTAACACATAGATAACAAAATGTAAAAACGAAATTCAGCTTAAATTAAAAACAAAAATAAGAAATTCGATATTGTGTTTCATCGGAATATCTTATCCCCCGCAGATTCCTAAAATGGAAAGAAAAATCATGTCTAATGAATGCATTGACACGAAATTTTATTTATAGATTCAAAACCCTATAAGGACACCCATTAATTTTTGGCGGTGCAGCCTAAGGTAAGGGGAAGCTCAACTAAAAAAAAAATTAACTGCTCATTTAATGAATGTATTGATATAAAATTTTACATTTAAATTCAAAACCCCATAAGGACAGCATCTCATAATTTTTCGCGAAATTGGCCTAATGGAAGGAGATCCAGCGGAGAGGATGTCGACAGAAAAACCCTTGTAACTGTCGATGTAATGATTGTATCGACACAAAATTTAGTATGATTCAGAAGTCCAAGTGTAAGTCAACTATTGATTTTTAGCCGAAACGGTCGATTGATTCTAGAGGTAATAATTCGTGCTGAGAAAGTTCTTGGCTGATTCGAAACATTTTTTGAAATGAAAATAAAATAATATTTTATTATCTTTTCTATCATATATATTATTAACTAAACCCTAAATTCACTAATAAACTGTATTTTATCATACCATCCTCTGGAGAAAACTGACGCGTACCAGCTGTACCTCCACTGTCCTCCATACAAATAGTTATCTTCTGACGACTCCACATTAAATACAAATTGATAATATGTCATCAACCACAAATAACAATGCGGTTAATAATTTTTATATAAATCTGATATTATTAACCAAATTAAAGAATATTCTCAGTTCATTTTGATTTTATTTGTACCCTTATCTTTTGGTAGATTGCCTTACTTGCAACAAATAAATATTATGAACTTACGCAATTATTCTTGCTATTTTATTCATTTCTTTCAACTTATTTTTATTTGTTCTTCTGTGCTATTCGAACAAAAACTTTATCAATACCAGACAAAAATAACTACTGTCTGGACCTTGAAACCCAAGATCGGGGTAAGCTGGTCTGGTTCATAGACGGCTCAAAAACCGAGAAAGGAGTTGGAGCTGGAATACATGGGAGGACAGTCAAGGGAGGTACTAGTATATTCCTAGGTGTGTATCCCACCGTGTTCCAAGCTGAAGTATATGCCATCCTCGGGTATGCCTGGCTCATCAAGAGACGGAACATCAGGGGAGGGCAGATACTGATATTGTCTGACAGCCAAGCAGCGCTGCAAGTATTGCAAGCTGTCAATATAGATTCCAAAATCGTCCGGGAATGCCTTCAAGCACTAGAGTCCCTGACGGACCAAAATAGAGTAGAGTAGGGATGGGCGCCAGGACATCAGGGGTTTGAGGGCAACGAAAGGGCTGATCAACTAGCTGACAGAGGACCCATAGGACCGGAAGCCTTCTGCGGGATCTCTAAAAGCACCGCAAGGACGGCAATAAAAGTTGGCTGACCAGGAAACACATCTAGTTCTGAAGAGGGGTCCCAAAGCAAAGACATTCAAAACTCTTTGTTGCAGAACCCTCAGAGAAAAAGAGTCGAGCCCTATGTCTTAGAACTATGACTGATCGACACTGTCATATGAACAAACACCTACACAATATGGGCATCGCTAGGAGCCCTCTGTGTAGGAAATGTGGCGAGGAAAATGAAACTCCGGTTCATATTCTAAGCCAGTTTAAGGCACTAGACAGCAGATTTTACTGCTTTGGGTCTGCCATAACGGAACCGAAGCAGGTAATGGAGGGAATCTGCAGTAGAATCCTGGACTTTGTTAAAGATACAGGGTTGTTGTAAGGATCAACACCCGAAGGCACACAATAGGTCTACTCTGACCGCGGTGATATCATAAACCCTCGGGGAAAACAAAATAAAAATTCGAAAATAAACAGCATTTTTGAAGATTACATTACTAGAAAGAGAGAGAGAGAGAAAACTACCTTTTTATTTTTATTGTATGTCGCAAAATAAATCAACAATAATAGTGTATTATTTAAAAAAAACCTTGCCCACCACCGTTTATATGTACTATATATATTTTTTCAATTATTAAATTTTATACAATTTTATTTCTCTTGATCGAAATGTGTATTGAGACAATTGTAAATGTCCTATTTTGATGTGGCAATACATTTGGAAAAATAATTAAGGTTTCTGAAATTAAAACAAGAAAAATATATAATAATATAATTCAAAAATCTTTTAATATTTACATTAGTAACAATTACTATGAAACATTATTTATAGAATACATTTGTATAGATGTAATTTACAAAAGAAAATATGAAAATAAAATATGTACACTCTGAGAAAAAGCTATGTATATATATGTATATGTAGGACTAATGAAATATATTAAACATAAATAAATTTATATTTGAATAAATAATACATGAAACAAACTGACTTCTGATAATATTAGGCATTTATAAATATTTTATTTTTTTAATACAAATATTGTTACATATTATTTCAACGTGGCTATAATTTGCTGTAAAACGGAAGCTGTAATACTGGATAACATTCTGCAAATTGTCGCAAAAATTAAAAAACATTTTTTTTTATCACGAACAACTGTCCATTGTGGGCGGAGCAGAAGACTCCAGGAAAGAGATCATTGTATTTTTTCCCGGAAGAAGGACTTAAGATGATAGTTTTGAGATATTTCAGTTTAAAACTATTTTATTAAGTCAAATAAAAGGGAGCACCGGTAGCGTGCTTGCCCTCACAGATCAAGATCGCGTTTTCGAATCCCGGCCGAGGCCTTTAGATTTTTTATCTGGGAGGTGAAAAAACCTTGAGCACGCCGTTCTTCGGATGAGACATTAAGCGATGGTCTAGAGCTATATAATTATTTATATAGTGCCATCAATATCATTTCTTCTAGAAAATGTGGACTTAACTCATTCTGTAATGTCTAATTTCCGATTAAAATGTTGAATATTAAGTTTTAACGTTTTGTAGGATTTAATAGGTGTACATAGACAATCATAATTTAATTTAATTTTTTTTTTTATGAACTAAGGCCTTCTTCTGGGAAGCGATAGAATTATATCATATGTGATATACTACGATTATATATCATTTTAAAGAGGGCGCCGGTAGCTCAGTGGTATGCGTGCTTGACTTCTGAGCTCAAGGTCGTGGGTTCGTAGCCCGACCGAGGCCCTTAGTTTATTTTATCTGGGAGGTAAAATAAACTTAAGCACGCCGTCCTTCGGATGGGACGTTAAGCGATGGTCCCGAGCCTGTACGATGTCAGGTACTCGTTAAAGATCCCTACCCTAGATGAATAAAAATTTAGGGTAGGCAAAATTTAGGACTCCCACAATAAATTCGGGCTCATGTCCACCAGAGTGACGAAAGAGCGCTCTGGTAGTAGGCGATATGACCTCGTAGTTAAAGCCCGGGCATGAGTCATAAAACCTAACCTAACCTAACCTATCATTTTAAAAATGCATTGATCAAACAGGGGTAAGTTATATAGAACGATATTCAATTAAAAAAATAGAGTGTAATGGTATTGAGAGTAATAAATACTTTTGTTGTATTTACTGAAAAAGGTAAATTTGAAAAAAAAAAAAAAATTGAAAAACAAATAACAAAGTCGTAAATAATATAATACCAGTATTATGAATATTTACATATTGACTACTAACATAAATAAATATTTGTTGAAATATACTGAGTATTCCTCCATGCTTTATTTGTTTATTTTTTTACTATACGAAGCTAAATTAATAAATAAAGTTACACATTTATGTATAAATATATAATTCAAAATAATGTTTTATTTACAATCAACCATTTGTCTTTTAATAATTTCTTCATAATTCAAAGAAATTTACAGCATGATTTTATCAAAATTATAGTTTTTAATTTTTATATCATAATAAAATAATATAGATACATCTATACATACATAAATGTATTGATAAAAATTGAAAATTTAAGCAAACTTCGAAATATATAACTCAAACTACTGAAATAATTTTACTTGCGAAATTTGAAGTCTCTATTGATTGCAATTTGCTGTGTTCATAACAAAGTATGGTATACCAAATTTGGGCAAAATCTATTCATTAGTTTAGGAGATATGAACGATAGACATAAACACATTTTCCAGAAATGATCTCATTTTGATCTCATTCTTAAAACATGAAGTTATTTATTTTATTGTTTTATTTCATATACATAGCAAAACAAGGGCGCCGGTAGCTCAGAGGTTGAGCATGCCGTCCTTCGGATGGGAGATTAAACGATGCTCCCGAGCCTGTACAATGTCAGGTACTCGTTAAAACCACCCCTACCCAACCTTAGATGAATAAAATTTTGACAGTCCCATAGAAGAGTCGGACTCATGTCTACCAGAGTGACGAAAGAGTGCTCTGGTAGTAGGCGATATGACGTAGTGGTTACAATACGGTTACAATAACTAACTATACGGCTAAAAAAATAAAAATTGTTGTACTTTTTCTGTCACACTATTGTCCCCTAGCTCAGGCAACAGGCGGAGTTTATTCGTCCCAATAAGAAAAAAAAACTATATCGTCTACTTGAAAAAAGTATTTTTTTCGGTTTTGATTTCCAGTTATCTTGGGGAAAACATAGAACGGTATCAATATAGATTGTGGCGTAGAAGGCGAAACCATAGTTAGAAAAATATACATATATTTTTTTTGGATATTGTTTATAAAAAAGGAAATTATCTTATTTATATATATATATATATATATATATATGTATATATATATATATATATATATATATATATATATACCTATATACATAAAGTAACTTATTAGATTCGGGTACCTAGCTAATAACGAGAAAAATCCATTTTCCAAAATCGGACAGGGTCGTACAACAATCAATACAAAAATTGTAAAAATTACAATAGCTTCATACAACTACGTCTTTCGCTCTTCGTAAAGTTTACCGCGAGCTCGAATATTCGTAATAACTAGGAGGCTGATTCATACGTGCTAAAAAAACAAAAATGTGTAAAATAAAATAAATTAGCTTGTATATAGTAAAACTCAGTAAACTTGGTTAAACGGTAATTTTAATCAAATAAATTCTAAATTCAAAAAATATTTGAAATGACATTAAATTTTAAAATTTTAAAGAGGAAATGACAATATTAAGCTTAAGAAAAAATAAATATAAATCCGTGCCCTAGTAATAACATAATGAAAAACCGATTGCGCTCCTGTGTGCTTTCTGTATATCCATGTACATAGGTAAGTCGGTAGACGTATCGAACCTACTACCAAATGCTCTAGCCAGCAGTGACATTGGTTGTGTCTATGTGTACATCGTCGATACAAATGAAAACTATCGAATGTGAGAAAAAATATTGTCGGTGAATGAATGGCAATGAACAAATTAATCAATTAACTTTTCGGCTGTCGTCCAAAACCAGTTGATCATTTGCGCTAATATTCAACAGTTGAATTATTAGGGGCTCCTAAATCCTCATACTAAATTTTATGTCGATAAATTCATTACATCGATAGTTACTAGGATTTTTGACATATTTTTATATATGTATTTTTTTTAGTAAGAGGATTTAGGAGCCCTTATGTAAGTCAACTGTTGATTATTAGCGCTAACGGTCGACTGGTTTAGGAGAAGCGAAACGTTAATTGATTAATTCGTTCTGGGGAAGTACATTGTGATTTACCGATGGTTTTTTTATTTTTTGATGATTAGGTGAAAAAAAATAGTAATTTTCACATTAGATAGTTTACATTTCTATGGTCACAGGCAATAAGTTGTTAAGTCGTAAAATGGCCGAAATGAGTTAAGTGTACTATGATCATCTCCCAAGTCATCTGTGCACTGTGAAGAAGTTGGGAGCACTCTAATACTTTCAGAATTATAAAGATGTGGGTTTCTTGATATCTCGTAAAATTGTGTATGTTCTCGGTTAAATCAACTTAATCTACTTCTTTGAGATAACTGTATTTAACCATTTATTCACTACGGCTGACTACTCCAAGTCGAGAGGGCGTTTTCGGTTAAATCAACTTTAGAGGCATCATTCACGAGTATTAAAAAAATTATTGTAAATAATTATGTAAGCGTGGTCAATAATTAGGTAAGTGATGGGGAATGATTAGGTAATTAAGGGAAAATCCAAGAAAGGATTAACAATATTCATTTTCATTCACTCCTATACATTTAGAAGGTATATGATTAATAATTATGCAAATATAATTTATTTATTCCAAAAACTGGATTTACACGATCAATGCAAAAGTAAAAAAGTGCTGCCCTGAGAAGTTACGAAATTAGGCTTACCTATTTATTCCCTGTGACCAGAGATTTGTATCAACGGCATATAAAGTATTGATATCTGTATTGATATTGTCATAAAGTTGCCTAACAAAAACCATACTTAAAGAAAAATATTTTTATTTTTCCCTCTTGAAACATTTCATTTCCTGACTTGAAGTAGGGTTTCCCACACAGTGTCACAGTTACAAAATAAATAATTTTGGTACTATCTTCCTAGACTAGGTTCTATACAAGAGTACATATTTCCGGTGGTGTGGGGGTTCGGTTGCCCATATCAAGGTTGGTGTGATGATGAGGAGGGCCAGAACTGATGCTGCCGCCGCTCGACTGCACCAGAGAGGAGTGGTTAAGGCGAGGTGGCTCCCCCATGCAGTGGTCCTGCTGCTGGAGCGCAAGTCGTTGTTGTTGAGCCAGCGCTCGAACCGCATTCGTTTTCTCCTAAAAAGTTCAAAATATATTTTAGTATTTTCAAATACATCATTACATACATTATTAATGATACTTTTTTTTTTTTTTATACATAGCTATTTACAACTGTATACAAATAAATACAACAAGCAAATGTGCTAATAAAGAGATAATGGCAATGTCAAAATGTCATGAGGGGAGAGATCACCCAATGGTGACACTCCCTAGTCACTGTTTTTCTCTCATTTGTAGCTAATCACTGTCACTGCTTCTGCTCAGGAGGTCTCTAGGCCATTGACGTTTCAGCCGTCGTTGGGGAAGTGTGGCAGAATGGAGGGCACGGACTAGAGGATTTTTGTGGGAACTAAGAAGGGAAACTATTTTTTTATATTTGGATTTAGTGACTTCAGTGAGGAAAGGTACGTTAAGGTCAGTGTGAAGGGTTTTGATGGAGACGTAGTAAGGAGCATTGGCTATTGTGCGAAGGATTTTGGATTGAAAGGATTGGATGCTCTGGAGATAGGAAGCCTTGGCAGAATCCCAGAGTTCAAGTACGTAAGTCCACATAGGTTTATGAGTGAAGTGATACTCAACATTTTTTGCAGAGATATTGTGAAACATTTGATAAAAAATAAAGAAAAAAATGTTTTTTTAAAACATTATCTATTTCACAAAATAATTAGTTATGACTCATGCCCGGCCTTTAACTACGAGGTCATATCGTCTAGTACCAGATCGCTGTTTCGTTACTCTAGTGGACATGAGCCCGACTATACTATGGGAGTTCAGACTGTTTGCGCTAATATTCAACAGTTAACTAAATTTTGTATCGATAAATTCATTACATCGGCAGTTATTGGAGTTATTGAGTTGAGCCCCCTCTGATCCCCTTCTTTCTTTCAGTCGATTCCGCGAAGATCGATAGTTGTTGTTCTTATGAGGTTTTGGTCACACATATAAAAACTTCGTACCGATATATCATTGATTCTATCGTCAGTTATAAGATTTTTTTATGTTAAGCCTTCTCCCTAATCCCCCTTTCCCCTTCTGTCGATTTGGCTGAAATACAACAGGTGTCATCATTAGAGGATTCTGGATTCACATGTAAAATTTCGTGTCGATACGTTCATTCTATCGTGTTCGCAGATATACAAAAACATTTTCTTTCTTTTTGTAATCTGGGGTTGAAATTCATGAACATGAAATTCCGATGAAAACTGAACATCGAATTTCTTATCGATTACATAACTTCCTCTTTATTTCGTATAGCTGGGAATAGAAACCAATAGAAAAATATTTTTCCTCCAGTTTTTTTTATCTACATTTTTAATTTTGCCCCCTTAACGAGATATTTTTAATTGAAATATTTCAAGATGGACATCCTGTGTATTTATTCCACCCAAAAAATAACAGAGATTCATCTTTCCATTAATATATAAGAAATTTACATAAAAACTGGTGACAGGCCAGCCTCAGGGCTTTTGTCGGTAAATGTTTTGTAATAATTTAATATTTTTTTAATTCCACAATAGTTGGCGAAATAATATAAAGAACCAGGTGGATATTGAGTAAGGAGCAGGAACGCCCAAGGAAATGGTTATATTTAGATAAAATAGAAGATGCGATACATAAATAAATAATATAAAGAACCAGGTGGATATTGAGTAAGGAGCAGGAACGCCCAAGGAAATGGTTATATTTAGATAAAATAGAAGATGCGATACATAAATAAATAATATAAAGAACCAGGTGGATATTGAGTAAGGAGCAGGAACGCCCAAGGAAATGGTTATATTTAGATAAAATAGAAGATGCGATACATAAATAAATAATATAAAGAACCAGGTGGATATTGAGTAAGGAGCAGGAACGCCCAAGGAAATGGTTATATTTAGATAAAATAGAAGATGCGATACATAAATAAATAATATAAAGAACCAGGTGGATTTGAGTAAGGAGCAGGAACGCCCAAGGAAATGGTTATATTTAGATAAAATAGAAGATGCGATACATAAATAAATAATATAAAGAACCAGGTGGATATTGAGTAAGGAGCAGGAACGCCCAAGGAAATGGTTATATTTAGATAAAATAGAAGATGCGATACATAAAATGTATTCGGTTGTAATGTCTGGTTTCATTATTGAAAAACAAAGAAAGAAAAATAATTTAGTCATCAAAATATCAGTCATTACATTCTGTACAGTTCGGTCATAAATGTTTGAAACACTTTAAGTTTTTAGTGTCAATTCAACGAGGTTCCGGTTTAGAAGTGTCTTTAGAAAGTCAGACAGAACTCTGGACATTGGTTGTCCATCCGGGGGGAGGTCTGAAGAGTAGGACGGATGAGGAAGAACTTTCCGTTTTAACAATTTCATTTTTTATTCTGCGATAAAGATTTTTGGCCTACTGTTCGTTAGCGTTGATAGACAGCCATTCAAGCTGTGACCCACTTTTCCATCTTCCCTACTTCAATCGCCTCCAAGCAGAGTATAATAAATTAAAAAATACGATTAACAAAAAATTAATTGCGGATAAAATAATTGACAATTAATTTCATAAATAAAAACCTAGAACTTGTTCAATTTTTATATTGTCTAATTCCACAAAACTATGTACAAGTGTACCAGTTGCCACTTACGCCATCGTCAGCACCAAGTTCACAAGTGAATTGAGCGATAAAAATTAAACAAATTCTTCGTTTTTATTTATTTTATAACTCTCCACTATATCACACAGATCCCAGAAAAGTATTTGAAATAAATAAATTTAATATAAGTTTAATTGTTAATTGTACAATAGCAAATAAATAATACACTGAAAACTCGACATTTTAAAGAAAAAACAAATTCTATATTTATGGTACTCTCCTAACGAAACTTTCACAATATTTGTTATACTGAAAATATATTATTATTTAGTTGTCCTTGAATTATGTTACTTCTTATTCATTTAATAGGTTATTGATTACATATTTTTATATTCCTTTTGATTGTTTTTTCAACGTTTTTGGCAAACATTTTATTAACTTTCAACATTTATTTTAATTTCACAATGTTTATTATAATGTCCTTCTATTTTGCTACTTCTTCAGTGATTTAGTTTGTTATTGATTATATATGTTTTTTTTAAATTATTTTGGTTATATTTGATATTTCATTCATTTTATTGAAGAAATTACATTATTTTCATTTGCTTGATGATTCGCAATAAATCTACAGAAAATAAAATCTATTTTATATACGCAATGTTTATTATCTAGCTTTCATTCTGTTACTTAAATAGTTAATTAAAAATTATCGCAATAAAGTTTTAATTAATAAATAATTCAGTTTTAAATTCTTCAGTTTATTGGCAATTCTCTCGGTTGTTTAGGGCCTCAGACACATTTCTTTTAAACATTGGAGGATTTTTCATTAACATAATGAATCTTAGTGTGGAAGAAGCTACCCGAGCTGTTGGTTTGTCTGAGGATGGACGATCTCAACGGTACATAGCACGTAGACTTGGAAGGCATCATTCCACCGTTTCTAGAGTCTTAAAAAGCTATAGAGAAGCTGGGAGTCATTCTAGGAGGCCAACCACAGGCCGCCCAATGGTGACAGGTCCACGGGATGATAGGTTTCTGAGCAACTTCGAAACCGGCAGTCAACGGCTTTTAGCCTCCAAAGTTTGAATGCTGATGTAAACAACGTCCTTATTTCAACATCAACAGTTAGGATAGGATTGGGGGAGACCAACCTAGTGTCAAGAAGGCCAGCGTCAGGGCCGCTTTTAACCAGACAACACCGAGACTCTAGACTGCATCAGGCTTGGATCTGAGAAGATTGGAAAAGAGTGTTCTCACAGAAGAGACCTGAGTTGCTCTGAATAGCCCAGATAGCAGAGCAAGAGTGTGGAGAAGGCAATGGGTGAGGTTTCAGCCATGCTGTATAACGCCTTTTGGTGGAGGTTCGATAATGTTCTGGGGAGGAATTTCTAGGGAAATGCGTACCGCTTGTGGTCAGAGAAGGTGCTCTGACTGCTTTACGGAATATAGAAGAGATTTTAGAAGGACATATGACTTCAATTATGCCCATCATAGGCCTTGATTCCGCTACGAATGCAAAATAATGCCAGGCCACACATTGCTAGGTGTGTAACCGATTATCTGATCACTGCATGGATTGAAAAAATGTTGTGGCCTGCAAAAAGCCCTGGCTTGAATTGTATTGAACAATTATGGGATATTCTTAAAAGAAGAGTTCGAGCACGTAATCGCCCTACAAATCTCGCCGAGTTGAAGAACGCTGTGTTGGAAGAGTGACAGCAAATCCCACAAGAAACCATTAAGAACCTCTTTGAAAGTAGGCCACGGCGATTGGAAGCCGTCATCAGGGCAAGGGGAGATTTTATACGTCTTATTAAAAGGACCGAAAAGGTTTTTGTTTAGTTTTTTAAGAAAATTTTTTCATTTTTCTTGTTATCTTTTGTAAATGAACGTTTTCTTTAGCAAAAAAGTGTGCCTATTTTATGAAACGTGTAAGTTATTGCCCATAGTCCTAAAAAATTAGAAAAAATTGGGTGTTGCAACACTTTTAATAAAAAGTTTATATATATATATATATATATATATATATATATATATATATATATATATATATATATATATATATATACAAACAAAAACCTTATATTCTAGTCTATAACAACAGTCTGTTAGGTGAAAGTTCATCTTTGCGGTAGGTCAGTTGTCGATAGACGGGCAAGGAGTGGGTGGCACGTTCCGGCCTGTTCCAAAAACATCGGCCATTTACTCAATATAATAGCACAAACATTTGAAGATCAGTAATTCAATATTCTGAGATTGGACAATACATAGTTTACTAACCTAACTCAATCACGAACTTTCACTTAGCAAAAACTGTATTCATATGAACATTATGTAATATATAAGAACGTACCTATTGTGTACTAACCTTTTGCCAAACGAAGACATTGTGCACCATTGCACAACCACAAAAAATAATTCCCAGGCCAATCAGAACACTCGTGATGACTGCTGGCGTTGAGTGGAATTGAATGAAAGTGTATAATATGATCCCTGGAACAACAGAAAAATAATTAATAACAGTTTTATAAAATGTTTTTTTACATCTTGAGAATCAAAAAATTATTTGCTTCGGGGCCATCTATAAATTGATGTATGACCCTATGACCTGGTTATGTTAAGCTGTGCTGTACTGTACAAGTTTTACAATATCCACCGAAGTTATGCTGGAAAATTTTAAGTTGACCTCTGAACCTCCCGTTCCGATTTGGCTGGAAATCGGTAATTTTCATCTTTAAAGAGTTCTACATACAAAATTTATCGTCAATAAATTCATTACATCGGCAGATATTGGACTTTTTTAAT
Source organism: Aradus depressus (assembly GCA_963662175.1). Classification (NCBI taxonomy): domain Eukaryota; kingdom Metazoa; phylum Arthropoda; class Insecta; order Hemiptera; family Aradidae; genus Aradus; species Aradus depressus. Next base: position 21,209,297 of record OY759224.1, read on the forward strand.
TTAAGCCCCTCCCTTTCTAATCTCTCTCTTCCCATTGTTACATTCAGCAGAAAATTAATAGATCGTCCTCATTGCATTCTGGATACATATATACTATTTATTTATTTTTTGATTCAGGTTTTGTATCGAAGGAAACACAAGAAATTCTGGTCAGAGGGGAAGATGTTGACAAACGCTCATGAGGCTAACTTAGCTTCCGAGAAAAACTTAGCACAGCTTTGCTTAGTTTTAGCTTTGGTGGAACTTAAAACTTAGGTATTATGATCACCGCATACATAATGTAAGGTTTTTGGATTTCCAAATATCATTTGATCATTTAAATTTTTTGAAAAATGTACGTCGAAATGTAAATAAATAAGTTGAATACTACAGTAGAGCGTCGAACGGAACTAATTGAAAGCATATAAAGTTCCGATACTCAAAAGTTAATCACTTAAATTTTTAAAAACTGAAGAAAAACAACTTATATTTGAATATATTTTTCGATTGTTATAAGTAATAAGAGGTATCTTGTAAAATGTACTTAGGCCTCGAAGTAAAGTAGTCTTAATTTTCGTCTGATTTCCGTCAAATCTCATCAGATCCAAATTAGCATATGTGACATCTTCATTTCAAATCTTAAGTTCATTGCTAGTTTCAAGTTCCAATCATAAAGTCACGCACAAACATCATCACAAGTATAAGAAAGTAATATTATCTTTAATCACAATTCACCGCTCTGGTGGACATGAGCTTAACTTTATTGTAGGAGTCCTAAATGTCTATTCATTCTATCTAGGGTAGGGATCTTTAACGAGTACCTAACCCCGTATAGGCTCGGGACCATCATTTAACAACCCATCCGAAGGACGGCATGCTCAAGGTTTTCTTATTTCTCGGATAAAAAACCTAAGGGTCTCCCTCAGCCGAATGTCGAACCCGCGATTTTGAGTGCAGTAGACAAGCATAGTATTGTATTATTTAAAAAAAAATAAAACACTGCACACAAACTCAATAATCCTTCTGAAACTCTGACGTTTTATTAAGTGGTCAATCGCATTCCATTTTGCAGTTCAAACCATTTCATTGCTGTGTCAAGAGCAGAAAACAAATCAGGGTGTGTGTATACTCTTCAGGGCCTTCTGTATCTTCATAGTCATAATTACGAGGTAGTATTTAAAAAAAAACTCAGTTCTGATAAACGCTTTACTGTAAATGTATTATAAATTGTACTAAACTAGTTGTTTTTTTAAATTATCCTTAACAGTAGAATTTTGCAATTTCTTCTATAGATAAAAATCAATTGGAATTTTGAAAGTATGGCGCAAAACATCAATCTTTCATTACTCACACATGTCTGAATTTGAAAAAAATATTAACTGATTTGTAATATAAGATATCTTAAATCTCTATAACTCATAAAGGAATTAATTTATTTAATGCCCTTCCCCACTTCTTAAAGTCAATAGATACAATAAAAAAATTTAAATTTCAACTAAAAATGTTGATGTTAGAGGAAACCCTTTACATGGAAACGGAATTTTATTTTCACTGTTCAAAAAGAATAATATAATCACAATAAAGAATTGTGTTTCATATCCAAAAACATTATTTGATACAAAGCTTCCATTTTTATATTTTGGGCAGAGTTCCTCCACACCTTAGAGGTCAGTCCAATGTACGTTATTGTTTTATTTATTCATTTATAATTTTTTATTTATTTATTATTGTTATAGTTTTCTTTCTTTTCTATATTTCGCACATTGGGTTGTAAGAACGTCCCGAAACATCGTTGGGATAAAGACACTTCCGAAGAGTTTTTTTTGAAAAAAAGTTATCTTAATTTCTATTAAATTGAAAAATGTGTCTATTTATTATAAACGTATCTTGTATTAATTTTTTTTTTTATATACTCATATATTTTTAAGTATTTATTTGTTCAGTTTTATTAATTTCATTTTACTTTTTTTAAATAGTTTTGTTATTACTACTAATCATAGATGTGTTAGACTCAAGTAGTTATAAATCTATATCTTAATGTACAAATTCATTTGACGTATCCTATTACCATGTATTGGTTTAACGGAAATAAATTTATTATTATAATAAAACTAAAAAAAATAATAAAGATTTGAATACCTGTTAAAAATACGGGAATGGAAACAAAAAATCCTCCAACAGCACATATTCTGGTGAATGCAGATTTTTTCAGGTATTTATTTGTTCTGAAAAAAATATATATATATATAAATTCATTATGTAAATATATCTTATAGAAAACAGGCACTTTTTGTAAAAATAGTTGGTTTTTGGCGAGTATAGTTTAGTTATAGTTTAAATGTTTAAGAGTATGGCCATCTACAGATAGACTTAACATCCCCACTTGCCGGGTTCTGAGGAGTGGAGACCCCGTGGGTGGTCCACTAATTGTTAGCTAACTTCCCTTCTCCTACATCATCACACTAGGGATGTGTATCGATAATAAAATATCGGGATATCGAATCAATCCGCAATGTATCGATATATTGATTTCATTAACTTCGTCAGTGAATAACCGGTTGTACTTACCCAGCAGGAATTAATCATTAAAACCAATCACACGTTTTGGCTAAAACTCAATATTTGTTAGTTATTATGAATCATGCCCGGGCTTTAACTATGAGGTCATATCGCCCTACTACCAGAGCGCTCTTTCGTCACTCTGGTGGACATGAGCCCGACTCTACTGTGGGAGTCTTAAGTTTTGCCAACCCTAAATCAACAGGCTCGGGACCATCCGAAGGACGGCGGTCTTAAGTTTATTTTACCTCCCAGATAAAATAAACTAAGGGCCTCGGCCCAAAAAAAAATCATTTTTTGGAATCAGGAGGTCGAACAACATGAAATTCTGTTGAAAACTCCGCATTGAATTTCTGACCGATTACCTGACTTTAATTTTAAATGGCCGTCACTAAAACAGCATAATATTAATTATTACATATTAATTCTCATTAAAAAATTTCGTCGGTGAATCACTTCGGCTATGTACTTCCCCAGCAAAATAATTTAAGTTTTCGCTCTCCCTCCAAAGCCAAATGGCTGTTTGAACTAAAACTCAATATTTGACTTACATAGTGATTTATTTATCATAATAGATTTTGTGTCAATATATTCATTAAATTGACAGTTATTACGGTATTTGTGTGGGACTATTGGTCTGATCTCTATTTTCCCTTCGACCGATTTCAAATAATAGCTGCCATCTTTATGGAGTTTTGAATTTAAATATAAAATTTCATGTTGATACATTCATTAAAACGACAGTTATTAGAGTTTTTGTGCTAAACCTCCCCCTAATTCCCCTTCATTTTGACTGAAAACGAATAGATGTCGTCCTTAAAGGGTTCTGAATACACAAATAAAATTGCGTAAAATCGATACATTCACTCTATCGGGAGTATATCTGACACTATCCTGAATATTATGTATAAATTTAATGCAATAGATGTCCTAAAACAAGTTTAAAACGTCAGAAAAGATATTTTTTAGTGTGCTATAACTAAGTGGAGGAAGGATCATATGTGTTACCTGGTCCCTGGAGCGCCAAATCCACTATATTCCTTATTATTTATTATTTTTTTTTTATATTTATATTTTGAATATTTACAATCAGTATAAACTATAAGTAAATTTGATGAATGACATTAAACATTAAATAGGTAAAATAAACTTAAGCACGCCGTCCTTCGGATGGGACGTTAAGCGATGGTCCCGAGCCTGTACGATGTCAGGTACTCGTTTAAATTAGGGTCCATAAAAATTTAGGGTAGGCAAAATTTAGGACTCCCACAGTGGAGTCGGGCTCATGTCCACCAGAGTGACGAAAGAGCGCTCTGGTAGTAGGCGATATGACCTCGTAGTTAAAGCCCGGGCATGAGTCATAAAACCTAACCTAACCTAAATATTAAATAAAAAAAATTAAAAATATATACAACGAAAGCATATGATTATGTACAAAATAATAGGTAAAATATATATATATATATATATATATATATATATATATATATATATATATATATATATATATATATATATATATATCGCACCCTTGCTTCAAAAGTGCCACAACTCAAAAAACTCAGTTTTTCAGGAAATGCGAAAAACAGCTTCCAGCTGGATTAGGTACATTTTAGTTGATCTAGTGACGTCACCAAGCAAAACTCCGTATAATTTACGATAGATTGTGGTCCTGCAGATTTTCCAAGTTTTCAACTATAAATCTCGTTTTTTTGAGTTGTGGTCCTTTTGTTGCCTAACAAATACTAATGAGTGTAAACATAAAAAACGAAACAACTGTTACCTAGCGGCTGGATTTTCAGTGCATTATCTTGCGCTTTAGGTGATTGGTATAAACTTAAAAACCAAGCCGAATGGCAGTCTTAACTAAAAAACCCGAATTTATGAGTTGTGGCATTTTTGAAGCAAGGGTGCGATATATACCTATACAAAAAAAAATAATAATGGTCTCTGCAATTTAAATAATAATAAACATAAACATAAAACAATAATAATAAAGATAAAATAAAATCTACATGAAAGTCCTTCAACTCGAGACCCCTCGAAACGCCCCCGGTTCTCTGTCATCCCAACTTAATGGGGGTAGGGGAGACCGCGGGGACTAGAGTGATCCCCCCTGCCTTCTCGCTCCGCCAATCTCTATCCAGCAGTGGAGGCAGGCCAAGAAGAAAAGGAGAGTTGAAGGTAAGAGGATTACATGAGGGGAGAATCTGGCACATCATCGGCACTCCCAAAATATTGTTGCTAGGTGTCTCGGCCAGCGCCGCCTCAGTCTTCGAGGGGGAGATTATCTGGATAGGAATGGGATGACAAGAGTCGAGCAACTGGATTGACGTGACTATATTTGTGAAAATATTTTAAAGACTAGTGTTCCAACATTGATTTAATCTAGAATGAAGAATATTACTTTTGGAACGTTTGTCCAAATACAGGGAAAAAGGTCAAAATCTGGTTTGGGCAAATCGCCGAATGGTCAAAACCATTTCTTCGCGTTCACAAACACACACACCGACAGATTTGTTTTTGTTTCATTTTTGGAATCTCGAGGTCGGAAAACAGTTCCATTGATTATTTCTGACCAATTACATAACTTCCCCTATACTTTGTATAATAAAAAAATATAATGTGCCATCTTTAAGTGATAAATCTTCATATTTGTGTATTTATACCATACAACTTTTCAATGTTATTCTGACGATATGAGAAATAATCGTTATGTATGTGGGCGAATAGTAAATGTTATGAGGCCTCGAGTGGGGTTCTGTTGAGTAGGATAAATTCCTGTTTGGACTATAAAAGTGTGTCTTTTTGTTCAAGTGTCAAAGTGAAGTTGACGTGGGCGGACAAACACCAGACTCTTCGTCATATGAAGAGGACTAGCCTCTGCTCAGATTGCTTCTCGTCTCAGCTTCGTTGGTATTCACAGCAACATATTATACAGAATTCATATAACAGCCAACGTAGATAAGGAAACAGAAAATGAAAAATATATCATATCATAAATATATAAATGTATATATACATTTCTGGTGTGGATAACATATGGCTTTGTTGATTACATTTTAATATATACGTAGTGAGAACGCCGGTAGCTCAGTGGTATGCGTGCTTGCTTATTGAGATCGAGATTCCGGGTTCAAAACCAGGCCGAGGCCATAAGTTTATTTTACCTGGGAGGTAAAAATTGAATAGTGATGAGCAAACGCAGGACCAAGACCTTAGCAGTACATAGAGTCTTGGTCTTTATCTTATTTTTGTAGATGTCTTGGAAAAAAAAAAGTAACTGAGTCATTTGACGGGGAAAAAATCAAATCAAATAAAATTTAATTTAATAAAAAAACTAGCATGAATTAAAAAAAAATTTTTTTTTTGCTATTTTATAAGTTTATTTTTTTTTATTTATTTAATGTCACAAGAAATGAAGTAAAAATAAATTTGGTTAAAGGAAATGTTTATTTTATTTATATCAAATCAACATATGAATAAAAGATCACAATTTTATTATTTGTAGAAATTAAATTAATTTTACAAAATGTTATGAATTATTTGAAATTTACACAATCAAATCTTTAACACATGACGCTCTATCTCTTAAAAAATCGAATAATTCGACTATTTCGTAAAAATGAAAGAGCGCTCTGGTAGTAAGTGAGGGGTATATTGACCTCGTAGTTCAATCCCGGGCATGAGTCATAATAACTATTTACGTAGTTAGTTTCTGTGAACTGTGAAAAGGTTAGGATTTACCTGAAAGTATAAGATGTTGATAAAATAAATAATATTTCTTTATTTTGTCTCGCTGACTTATATTTAGCACTTGTAGCCTCCAGGCCTTCTTCAGAGTCCAATCGGAGCGCTCATCGTGTGTCTCAAGGGCAAGGAACATCAAGATTGGATTCTGAAAAAGGCCTTGGGGGCTGAAGAAGTAAAGTCGATGAAAATACGAAAGTAAGATTTTATTTTAAACTCATACTTGTTGAAGAATAATCGTAAATAAAATTGTTTACAAAAATTAAAAAAAAAAGTTTTGGTGAATCCCGACAATGTACCTTTGTTAATCTTGAATCTTGTTAATTGCGTACAATTATGAGAGCAGAGCTTCTCAGATTTCACATGTTTCTTGTTAAAATAACTGTGAGTTGCGAGAGAGGGGTTCCCAAGGAAACCAGAGAATGATAATACTAGGAGGAATGTTGGTCAGGTATAAAACCTACCTGCTCTGAAAGTAAAATGCCGCAGTGCAAGCCAGCCATAGGTCTGTTTATTACTAAGTAACCTGTACTTATTTATCATTACTTGTCAACTGATTACTAAGGAATCAGTACTTATTTATCATTACTTGTCAACGGATTACTAAGGAATCTATTTCCTTCGGAAACTATTTATGTATTTTCATTTTTCAGGATCTAACAGAATATAATAGCCAAATTAGTTCAAATGTAAGATTTATGGTACAAAATTTCTCATGAAAATAAAATACGTCTCCTCACTGTTTTATTTACAATCAGAACTTTCGGTTTTCAAAGCAACCCGTACAGTGCTGGCCAGTGCCAGTAAAGATGGGATGTGCCACTGATGATGACGCAGTTGAGTTGAAAACCTGTTCTGCCCGGAAATAAAGCAGTGTGAGAACGTCTTTTATTTCTGAACGAATTAGTTGGTTATGGTTTACGGGTAATACAATAACAACCCAGTTCGATGGATTTTAACTTAACGTAGAGTTGAATTTTGGTATAATATAAAAGTAATATGTTATCTGTGACTGATGCCCGGGCTTTAACCACCAGAAAGACGAAACCGAGTACCTGACATCCCAAAGGCTCAGGACTATAGATTAACGTTCTATCCGAAGGACGACATGCTCAAGTTTTTTTTCAGCTTCTAGATAAAAAATCTAACATTAGCGAGTACAGCTACAGGTTCCCTGTTAGTGTCCAAATACATTTTTGCGATCTGTGTCCGATAAAGTGGAAAGCTAATAAAATAAATATAAATAAAGAACTTATAACTTTTATATTGTTTAATTCCACAAAAATATGTACATAAAGTCACCACAAAGTTCAAAAGTGACATTTAAGTTTGCTAGGTTGTCATATTAATACAATTCTAAGATTACCTGTTGCTGTGACTATCCAGTCCCGAATCTGTCTATCCTAATGGAAAAATCTAACAGTAAAAATATATCGGTTTAAACATAAAGTACAAATAATAATAGACTCACCATAAGGCCAGGAAAAAATAAAAATAAATAAATAATAATAATAGGAAACAAAATCGTCTTTTGAAGTTTGTGCTGACGATGGCGTATACTTTTTGTATATATTTTTGTGTAATTAGACAATATAAAAGTTAATATGATTATTTCACCGTTAGCTCTTGTTTTTTCATTAGGTATACAGACAAGTATACGCCCAGTTCTTCTGTAAGGCTCAGAAACCTGGACAACTTCGAAAATGAGCGATGTTGTTCGAAAGGAAGGCTCTGCGCAGAATATTTGGAGGAATGCAAGTATGCATGGCGCAGATCCAACAACCAGGAGCTCTACGAACTATATAGAGAACCAGATGTCCTGAAAGTTATGCAGATTGGGCGGTTAAGATGTCGCCAGGATGGAAGCTGAGGAAATGCCGAAAAAGTTGCGAATGGAGCCCATTCATGGAGTAAGACGGCGAGGGAGACCTAAGCTGAGATGGGCAGAAGATGCCCAAAACATATTCCGCATCAGAAACTGGATGGCAGTCGCACAGGATCAAGACAATTGGTGGCTGTTGGTGGAGGAGAATGAGATACAAAAAAGTCTACTGTTTCTTTTGATAGATATACTGGCTGGGATGGATACACCTAGAAACCTAAGCATCCAATGCTCATTACTTCCCTGACGTCCAGGCGCGGAACAGCAATTTAATGTCGCCTCCGAAGGACGGCGTGCTCAATGTTTTTCCTTCCCAGATACAAAACCTAAGGTTCTCATTTACATACAGTTAATATTTAAACAAACAAATATTCAAAGAATGTAAAAATATTGTAACATGATTACTTCTTGGGTGGCTGATTAAAAAAATATAAAATAAAAAAAAAACAGTGTTAACGAAGCAATAACCGAGAATTGTGGTGACCCTTAAAAATGGAGGTGTCAAGGAACGGCTAACAATGCGACCGCAATCTGAAGAAGGAACACGATATAATAGGGGAGATGGTTGGAGGCTGCTAACCACATGGCACGGACCAACTCCAGGCCAGGATCCAGCTATTGTGTTTGAGAACAAGTCTTCAAGCTCTAGTCTATATAGGTCCTAACTGTGACAATGTGTTTACTTTCCCGAAGTATAGAGGAAGGTATATAATCGGTCAGAAATTTTTCACCAGAATTTCATGTTTCCCAAAAATGAAAAAAAAAAAAATGTATGAGTGACGCGGTACTCGTGAGACTGGATGTGTAAACATCTGCTTTAGTTTCAAAAACTTACTGTCGTGCATTGATTTTAATTAAAATTTGATTGATTTTAATTTGATAGATTTTAATTAATATTATTTACTACATATTCTACTTTTTTATAGGGCTCCGGGAGCTCAGTGGTATGCGTGCTTGCTTACTGAGCTTAATCCGGCCGAAGCCCTTTGTTTATTTTACTTGGGAGGTAAACTTCAACACGCCGTCCTTCGGATGGGACGTTAAGCGATGGTCCCGTACTCGTTAAAGACCCCTGCCCTAGGTGAATAAAAATTTAGGGTAGAAAAAATTTGACAGAATGAGTGTTAGTAGGCTAATAACTAACTATATAAAAAAATAAAATAAAAAAAATAATATGAAAAATACATAAAGGAAAGAAAACAAGAGAAATAAAATATATTAGTATATAAATAATAAAAAATAATGTTTAAAACATAGGTTTGATAGACATTAGAGAGGATATTTGTGAAAAAACCCTGGCAAAAACAACAAACATGATTTTTTTTATTATTAAAAGTGTGGTAGGTATAAGAAAGTCCTGTTATGGCCACATCATAATATTCATAATAACTAAGAGTTAATTAACTCTAAGAGTTGATAGCTGTTTATGTATCTAATTATACATTCTTATACATTACTAGCAGTAATACCCGGCGTTGCCCGGGGAATTTTGACTTTTCTCCCAATATCTCCTATAAGGCTATTCAGTTCCTCGACAGTACATTCATGATGTTATAATTTTCAATTATTCATATGGAATAAGGCTTATAGTCCTTCAACTGTAGTAACGCTGCTTTGGAGCTAAAACTAATTTATTCAAAAATATTTCTCATTAATCGTTGCAATGGTTTTCGAGTTACAAAGATTGCGTGAGTGGATGCTGGGATGGACCAGGGGTTGATTAAAAAATAGACCTTAACCTTCCGGTAGATAAAACTTATCTATTCAAAAAGATTGCTCATTAATCATAGCAGTGGTTTTTGAGTTACAAAGATTGCGTGGGTGGATGCTGGGATGGACCAGATATTGAGGTACTAATACGCCTATAACCTTCCACAGACGATGACGAACAAATTTAAAAAAAAATTAATCAAATCCATCAAGCCGTTCGAGAGTTATAGCGGTACAACGCACAGACATTTTCAGCTTTATATATATGATGACGTATATGACATATCCTATTACACCATGTTATGATTTAACGGACATAAATATTATTATAATGCGTCTGCCCAGTTGTGAATGTTAGGATCTTCGCGTTCTTAACAAATCCTACTGTTCACCCCTGAACCAATCTCACTCTATTGAGGCTATGCGTAGCTAAAAGCCAGAAAAGTGTCTGATTTGAATGGATTTCTGATCAGTCACCCTGATCCTGGAGAATAGTTGAGTTTTCCCAAACTTGTTGAGATTGGTTCCTAACTATTCCAATGGGTTTCAGACATATATAGGATAGTTCCCCCAGTTGACATTTTTTCCACGGTCTAGATACTGCCCTGAGTGGCTTCAGAGCTTCCAAGCTACTAAAGTACCGTAAGTCCGTTACAATACTACACACTAGTATTATCACTATCAGGAATCTTCTCACTTCACACACACAGCTTACAGTTCACATTCAGGACAATAGCTGTTCATGGATAAATGAAACTGCTGAATGTCTTCCATCAGAGGTCAGTAAACGTAAAACCTGCGAAACTTATCCATTGAGAGAGATCGAATTCTAATAAGAGTTAGTTATTTTGAATCATGCCCGGGCTTTAACTAGGAGGTCATATTGCCTCAGTGGCGTAGCTAGCCCTGAGTGGGACCCTAGGTAGGCAACATTTAGGACTCTCACGGTAGAGTATGGCTCATGTTCACTAAAGTGACAAAAGAGCGCTCTGCTAGTAGGCGATACAAAGGCGTAGCTACCACTGTAGCAGTAGTAGTAATGATACAGGGCCCGTATCAAAATTTCTGGGAGACCCTTTTTCGGAAAATAAACAGAAACACTCGAATAAACAAAATATATTTGAAAATAACCAAAACAACAATACATATTGTGTTCCGCAGTCTCGACGCCGCCACACGATCAGGCAGGGCTGTTCTTCTTCTTAAAGAAGAAGAGTTTGGCGCTGAAGTCGCCGTGACCTGATAGCATCTGTGACGTCCAATGGTCTGGTTGTACCCGTGGAGAGTCAAGGCGCGTCTGGACGTCTGGGAAATAGGTGAAGGTTGTACGGCCATCTGTCGATCGCGCCCAACGCTGTTGCCATCTTTCTACGATCCGTTCCTGGACAATGGCCCCTCAGGCGCTCTGGTCTCGCCCGTCCTTGTATCTCCCTTTCCAGGGCTTGACTCAAGGCCATGTCCGTGTACGTACGCCGTCGCTTGGTGGGGTGAACCCACCATCCGGCAGCGGCGTACCTTGCTACTGCCTCGAAAACCCCGGTGTAAATAGTTTCGCTCGAGCGAGGTAGCTCAGAGCGTTAAAGGAAGCTGTTGTCCTATCCTTGATGGCAACAGCGTGGGGCGTGACGTTGAATCCCGGCCCAATTCCCTCACCCAGGTACGTGATCACGGCCGGAAATTCAACGCGGCGGTCGTGTACTGCAGGAACCAGGGGGTGGCGGGCGTCAGTTTTTCCTCTCATCAGCATAGCCGCTGTCTATTTTTTTTTTTTCTTTTTTCTTAGTTATTATTTAACGTCGCATTGACTGCAAGGCCATTAGTCCATTAGTCGTCGCTAATGGCCCTGCAGTAGATGCGACGTTAAATAATAACTAAGAAAAAAAAAAAAAAAAAAAAAAAAACAATACATATTAAATAACATAACTCTAAAGAAAAATATGCTAGTGGTATATATGTACTTTTCTTGCCTTTTTTTTCGGCGAACGTATTCATTATAGAAAGTACTTCTGCAATAAAAATGAATTGGATGACGTATACCACCTGTTAATATCCTGTCCGGTATTCTCCCCCATTGGAAGCCACTTCCTGCCTCAGAGTGTCAGTACAGACCGAACCAACTTTCATACATTACTCCTGGCCCATAATAAGAATATCTCAAACATTTTCTATTATTTAATCAGCGCTCTGAAATTTAGATCATTCATAACATGGTGTAATAGGATATGTCATATACGTCATAATGTATAAGAATGTGTATAAATTAGATACATAAACAGTTATCAACTCTTAGAGTTAATTAACTCTTAGTTATTATGAATATTATGATGTGGCCGTAACAGGACTTTCTTATACCAACCCCGCTTTTATTAATAAAAAAAATCATGTTTGTTGTTTTTGCCAGGGTTCCTTCACAAATATCCTCCTAACGTCTGTCAAACCTATGTTTTAAACATTATTTTTTATTATTTATATACTAATTTATTTTAGAGGGCGTCGGTAGCTCAGTTGTATGCGTGCTTGACTTCTGAGCTCAAGGTTGTGGGTTCGTAACCCGACCGAGGCCCTTAGTTTATTTTATCTGGGAGGTAAAATAAACTTAAGCACGCACTCCTTCGGATGGGACGTTAAACGATGGTCCCGAGCCTGTACGATGTCAGGTACTCGTTAAAGACCCCTGCTCTAGGTGAATAAAAATTTAGGGTAGGCAAAATTTAGGGCTCCCACAGTAGAGTCGGGCTCATGTCCACCAGAGTGACGATAGAGCGCTCTAGTAGTAGGCGATATGACCTCGTAGTTAAAAAGCCCGGGCATGAGTCATAAAACCTAATTATTAGCCTACTAACACTCTTTCTGTCAAATTTTGTCTACCCTAAATTTTTATTCCCCTAGAGCAGGGGTCTTTAACGAGTACCTGACGTCGTACAGGCTCGGGACCATCGCTTAATGTCCCATTCGAAGGACGGCGTGTTTAAGTTTACCTCCCAGATAAAATAAACTAAGGGCTTCGGCCGGATTACAAACCCGCGACCCTGAGCTCAGTAAGCAAGCACGCATACCACTGAGCTACCGGAGCCCTCTAAAAAAGTAGAATATGTAGTAAATAATATTAATTATATAGTAACTCTTAGAGTATGACACACATGTGATTAATAATAACAATACTAGTAAAAAAAATTGTCATGAATCACCATCAATGTACTTCCCCAGTATGAATTAGTCAATTAACATTTCGCTCCATCTCCAAAACCAGTCGACCGTTTGCGCTAATAATTATTGATTATAATCAATAGTTGACTTACATAGGAGCTCCCAAAATTTTCACACTAAATTTTGTGACGATACATTCCTTACTACAGTTATTAGAGATTTTCAGTTAGCCTCTTCACTAATCCCCCCTTTCCCTTGTGACGATTTGGCTGAAAATTGATAGGTGTCGTCGTTAGAGGGTTCTAGATTACACAACTTCCCCTATACTTCGTATATTTGGGAAAGTAATATGAAATCTATTCCCCACTTTTATTTAAATAGCTCCTCTGGGATTTATAAATTGTTTAACTTTGTCGTTAACGTATAGAAGATAAATGTATGTTAATTTTAAAATTTTGATAGAGAAAAAATAAAAAATCACATGTAATACATCTAAAGAAAAAAAAAAAAAAATGGTGTAAACAGTGGAAGGTACTCTATGCAAATTTGTTTGTGGGAATCTTGGGTCCGTTGTCTGACCTCATTCAGTTGGAATAGACGCCTCATCTCACATACACTGATCCCATCTTAAATGGTAGATTAATACGAAAATAGTAATAAGCTGATGTCATTCGGAAAACGGAAGAAGACGTAACTGTAAAAAAAAAAACCTTTGCATATTACTGAGGCGCGACGTGTGGGGGGCGGAGGGGAAACAGTGGACAGTAGTTGTGTGTTTTACTTCGCCAGTTATACGAAGTATAGGGGTAGTTATATAACCGGTAAACAATTTGTTGTTTTCACCAGAATTTTATGTTTTCAGATCCTTTCATTCCAAAAATTTATTTGTACCTTTGAACACTGCATGGAGTGGATTCCTAGAGACAGAAGAAGAGGAAAAGGAAGACCTGGACTGCGGTGGAGGGTCGAGATAGTGGAGAGAATAGGGGATGAATGGTGCACAGTGGCCAGGGACAAAGAAACATGGAACAAATGTGTTATAGTATTATTTAAGAAATAACTTTCATTTTTGTTTTTGTTTTATCTTATTTTATTTTTATTTTATTTATCTTTATACAAGAAGTTACTTGGGAGCCATGGTGGCCGTGCGGGCTAGAGCGTAGGGCCTTGGTCGCATGGTCTCACCATGGTTTGTGGACTCGAATCCCGTCCGGGAGTGAGTTTTATTTCGTAGATAGAACTCCCTCCCGAGGCCTTGGATGTCGTAAATAATTAGATACCACAGAGTGACATGGCTAATGTGCATCGAACATAAGGCCAAAAATAAAAAGTAACAGTTTTACTTAAGAAATAATTTAATTTAGGAACAATCGTTAAAATTCAATATAAACTAGTTTTCATTTTTTTTTCCCATATTTTTTCATTAATTTTAAAATTTATGTTTTGATTTCCTTTCAGATTCTTTTCAGATTGCTTTTCTGATTTCTTCTGTTGAAAGAGCAGTAGAAACATAACCTCCAAAGGAGAGGCTTTTATTCTAAAAGAATGTCAAGAAAGCTATTTTATTTTTTTAATTTTATTTTATTTTACCTTTGAACTTTTGTATCAACACGGAATTTTATATGAATGTCTCCAGAACCCTCTAAGGACAACAACTAATGATTTTCAGCCAAATCGGTCAAAGAGAAGGGGAGATAATGGGGGAGGCTTAACACCAAAACTAATAACTGCCGTTGTCATGAATGTAAAGATACATACTATGCATAAATATATATAAATTCAAAATCCCATAAGGACACCGATCCATTTTCAGCGGAAGGAAATGGTGGGATAAGAGAGGGGCTTAACTTAAAACCTCCAATAACTGCCGATGTAATGAATGTATCGACATAAAATTTAGTATGAGCATTCAGAAGCCCCAATGTGTAAGTTATGTGGAGGGAGGGCAAGAAATTAATTGATTAATTTTAATTGGGGAAGTAAATTGACGGTGATTGTATCCAATTTTAGGAAGGCGTAATCCGCTGGAATCCTCAAAACCTTTGAAGTAAGACTGACCAGTAATTGTTTCCAAGGACATGGCCGACTTATAGACGCATATTTTTTTTATTTTCCAGAGGAGTGGACTTTTGATGGGATATTATAGTTTTAACTTTCATTACTAGGGGCGCCGGTAGCTCAGTGGTATGCGTGCTTACTTTCTGAGCTCAAGAACGTGGGTTCGAAACCCGACCGAGGCCTTTAGTTTATTTTATCTGGGAGGTAAGCACTTAGCACGTCGTCCTTCGGATGGGACGTTAAGCGATTGTCCCGAGCCTGTACGATGTCAGGTAATCGTTAAAGACCCCTGCCCTAGGTGAATAAAAATTAGGCAAAATATGGGACTCCCACAGTAGAGTTGGGCTCATGTCCACCAGAGTGACGAAAGAGCGCTCTGGTAGTAGGCGATATGACCTCGTAGTTATAGCCCGGGCATGATTCATAAAACCTAAAACCTAAACTTTCATTAGGTACTGTAATACCGAATGATACATAGACTAAATACTCGTACATTAGACTGCAGACAGTAGTCTAATGTACCCCGTGAGAGAAACACCATTTGTACTCCAATAGTGTGGTGTCTTTTCAATACAACTGCCTTTACGTTGTCCAAGAACCCATTATTAAAGATGGAAGATCAACATACTCAAGGCTCCAATTGTTGTCATCAAGTCAACCTGACTTTCGCAATAACACATTTCAGAGCATCTCAATACAATTCTTCAGAAATAAAAATGTGAACTATAATTTTACACAAAAATATTCTGAAAATACTTCTACAGACTGTAACTAAATGAATAATCCACACAATAGTAGATTCTATTCTATTCATTCTTCATTCACTATTTTCAAATAGTATACAAGCTCAGACTGAGCTCAAAATCTCCAGCGGTAGAGTCGGGCTTATGTCCACCAGAGCGCTCGTAGTAGGCGATATGATCTGTTAGTTAAAGCCCGGGCATGAATCATAGTAACTAACTAACAATATACTTTCCCAGAACGAATTAGTCAATTAAGTTTTCACTCTGTCAAAATCAATCGATAGTTTGTGCTAAAAATCAATAGTTGACTTATATAAGGGCTTTTCCATCCTCGTACAAAATTTTGTGTTGATGCATCCATTACAATGGCAGCCACAACTCAGATGAACAGGAATAACATGTCTGTCCCATCAGTGAAATTTTTTAATAGTTATTTATTTCGAGAGTTTTATTTAATCTATTAATTTTTATTATTTTTTTCTTTTGTCTTTTATTTATAAAGATGCAACTGTTGCTAGGGCGCAACAACCAGCATCTATGGTGGTATTGATATGTTGGCATGAATGGCATGTGAGAGGAAGGCCACCCAGTGATAGGTCCTCGGGACAAAAATTTATCTTAATTATTAGGACAAGAACAGAAAAAAAAAATAAAGAAATACAAAAAATAAATAAAAAGGAATTGGAAGACAATTTTGATGGATGGGTAAGAGAGATGATAAAAGTAAAGTAAAGGAAAATAATAAAATATTAAGAAGGAATAGGATTCAAGGTGGCAGTAACTCGCGGTTCTATCTTCTCTTCAACCTTCATGGGGGGTTATGTGGTAAAGTACGTATTTCTGGGATTGTATGTGTGTAATCTATCTATCGTGGCGCTACAACCCGGTGACGGGTCCTGGCCTCCTCCACCAACAGCCGCCAATTGTCCCGATCCTGTGCGGCTGCCATCCAGTTCCTGGTGCGGAACATGTTTCGGGCATCTTCTGCCACACCATCTGCCCATCTCAGCTTAGGTCTTCCTTGCCGTCTTACTCCATGAATGGGCTCCATAAGCAGCTTCTTCGGCATTTCCTCAGCTTCCATCCTGGCGATATGTCCCGCCCAATCTTCATGACTTGCAGAACATCTGGTTCTCTATAGAGTTCGTAGAGCTCCTGGTTGGTGCGTCTGCGCCATGCATGGCCTACTTGCACTCCTCCAAATATTCTGCGCAGAATCTTCCTTTCGAACACCAATAGGCTCTGTTCGCTCATTTTCGAAGTTGTCCAGGTTTCTGAGCCATACAGAAGAACTGGGCGGATAAGGGTCTTATATAGAACGACTTTAGTCTGCCTGGATATGTGGTTGCTTCTGAAGTGCTTGCTGAGACCATAGTAACACTTGTTTGCTGCAAAGATTCTTTTCCTTATCTCAGTTTCGTTAACATTGTCTTGTGTAACTATGGAGCCCAAGTACGTAAATTCTGCGACCTTCTCAAATTTGTGGGGACCTATTTCAAGGGTCTCACCTTGGGTAGGCACTTCTCCAGTGACCATGTATTTGGTTTTAGTTGCGTTCACCTCAAGACCCATTCTTCCTGCAGGGCCCATTAAAGCCCTAAATGCGTCACTGACTGCCCTTTCAGAGCGGCCCACTATGTCAATGTCGTCAGCATAGGCGAGAATCTGTACAAGCCTGTTAAAGATGGTTCCGCCCACTTGTATCCCTGATTCCCTGATGCACTTCTCGAGAGCTATGTTGAAAAGGAGGCAGGCTAGAGCATCTCCTTGCTTGTTTGTAAAGTTTTCTAGAAAACCGTATGTAAGTAGTTTGTATTGTGTCGGGTACTGTGTGTATCATAAGATCGTTATGAAGTGTTCTGTTGTTTATATATGGGGGGGGCACTGTGTTATCAGTCTGAGGGTTTTTGACTGAAACGCCTGAATTCGTTTGATGTTAGATGTTTTTATAGTTCCGTTTTTGTGTCGTGTCTAATTTTGATCGTCTATTTAGAAGTCCATAGTGTATTTTGAGTCGACGGTTCAGCATGTTTCGTGTGAGACATGTGTGAGGGTTCCATGTCAGTATTCGAACTAATGTCAATCCTAGGTATCGTATAGTATTAGTTTGAGGGAGGGGCTTGTCGTAGATGAAAACAGATTTAAAATTTTGCTTATTAAATTGTTGTTTATGAAGAATGTTTTGAATGATGAGTTTCTCAAATGTTGGCTAATACACAATGCAGTAAAAGCTATGAGAGGTCAGACATACTTCATTCTTATCTGACAACCTATGAGTCTAAGTAGTCTTTATTACAAAAAAATATATATTAATAAAATATATTAAAAATATTTTAACAAAACGACGACAGTCAGAAAAGTGCCATAATCGTAGAATTCATGCATTGGATCAAGAATCAATCTTTTTATTGAGGGAACTCATTAATATTGTTATAAAAATGTTTTTTTATGTTGTCAGATGGCAAAAAATCGTAGAAAAAAAGTTTAAAACAAAAATCGCCGGTATTCATTTTGTAGATAGTTTTGCCCTGAAGAGAATGACATCTTGTACGTTGACCTAATAGATTTGTCGGCATCGTTTGCATACGCTTAAACAATGGAAAACGTTGAATTCTTTGAATCGGCCATTAGGACCTCCCACCATACAATACTTCAGACAGCTAGAATATTAAACAAAACGTTGCATATAATGATGGCTCTGATCCTGGTAGGAATAGTTTAAAAATATGTCATTTATTTATAATAATAATTATATAAGAAGACAATTTTAAAATTGATAAATCGGTATGAGAATTCTAGCAGGTAACTTTCACTTGAAACATTTTACCTTGGAAAGAATGGAAACCTCCAGTTCGACCTTTCTCTCTGCTAATGCATTGCACTTTTTACGACGAAGTTCACTAACCTCAACTCTATTCAGTTTGTTATTATTCTATTTATTATTTTTTTAGCGTAGTGTTTTACACATATAGTTTATGAACTATGAAACAGCAAAAAGTGAATTATTTCTTTAACGTACCATCAAATTGTAATGAATTTTTCATCCATTAATAAAAAAGTACCTACTCTCAACAATTTTATTGCTTTCTCAGTATATCAATAAAAATTATATATTGACATGCCTTTAATAAACTGAAATTTGATTTGTAATTTATTAGCATCGTAAAGCTAATAAAATGGGAATTGATGCTACAGGATTGTAACTGTCTGAGAGGGCGAGATGAAAAATTTTATTCAACCGGAAATATTAATTATTAATAAATTATCTTTAGAATATTTTATTTATCGATTAGAACATTATTTTTTGTATATGAAAATTTCGATAATTTGTTATATTTAACCTCTCCTTTCTGCCCTGGGGGCAGGTAACAAATAAAATGTACAATTAATTAAGAATTACACAACAGAAGCTTACCTCTCACCATCTGGCGAATCTCTGACGAGCTTGACAGCAAAAAGGAACTGTACAGCACAGACGAGGAGACAGCAGAGGTTGAGAGAGAGAGAAAGGGCACAGAGTGCCAGCGTCACTTCGTAGACGAGAACATACTCATCGGGGGATATGACAGTCTGTTGGTCGGCTCGGAGGAAGTCCTTGACATCAGCCGCAGTGACGGGGGATATCTTGAGCATGAAGACAAGGGAGAGGAGAGCAAGGAGGAGAGAGACGAGACAGAGGAGGCCAAGAGAGGTGAGCATCTCCCGGACCCCGGGCTGCCGCCGCTCCAGCGGTACGGGAGTCACCGTAGTCTTGGAGAGGTTCAGCGAAGGAGGCGGCGGGCCTACCCTGGACAGGTTCAGGCCTCCATTGGCTACCCTTGGCACGCTGGCCATCCCCAGAGGACTCACGCTGCTTGAGTTGCCGCCCAGACTGTGTTTAGAGGTGCTCAGTGTGGAGATGTTGAGGCCCTGCTGAGGGCCGTATATCAGGGCGGTGCCCCCGTTCCTGGGGTCCAGGTAGCCTGGGGCTCGGGGCGGCCCTTCCCTTGCAATGTGCACCCCTCCATTGGCCAGACCTGCTAGTGGACTCACACTGGCCGGGGTGCTCACTGAGTGCTTGGAGGTGCTCAGTGTGGACGAGTTACTGTACGGGTTGCTATTGTTGAAGGACCGGTGGTGGCTAGAGACGGTGCTAACGTTGAGTCCCCCGTATTGAGGCCGGTACACACTGGTCGGAGGGTAGCCCCCCCGCGGGTCCTGCGAAATCTGCCGAGGCCCCCCATTCCCTCCTGATCCACCATTCACAGTGTGCTTCAGCATCTTCTTGGTCCCGGGCTCAAACTGTTACTTATGAACAACACTTCCATTTTGGTTAGGTATTTGTCCTTAGGATAACATACACCATCCTGATCGCACAACACTTAAACAACGGAATAAGCACCACCAAGCCGGTGGCGCGAACACGATTCTTCTTTGCACCTCTTTAATTACTCAGCAAAAGTTCAAACTCCAGGTAACTTCCAGTAGACTAAAGGTACAAAAGATGTTCAGTTGACAAGGACCGTTGAAACGCATGTGGACACGTAGTGAGCGTCATGTCGGCACGCTGGGCACGTGATAATCCTGGATCCCGCTCCAACCTGCAACAACAATAGTCCACTCAGTCAACCGTGTAACGAAATAGTAAGAAAGAGGAAATAGTAGCCATCGCTCCAGGGAGCCCGCTCTTACACAGAACTCTTCTCCGAACCTTCACCACTAGCCAAGGGTCTCCCATTCTTAGATGGAAACATAAGGAGACAAAAACAATGAATGACCATCGGGTATTGACTTGTCAGACATCCTCACATTAGTCATGGACAACATAAAGAAAAGAAAAAGAAACCAACTCTGACTCTTTAACATGGCGTGAGACTGCGGCCCTCAGTCACACGTCAGCCTAGCTCTAAAAAAATAAATATATGCTATTATCGATAATTAACCATTTTGACGTTATAACGATGGGCATACGCTACCCAGATCACTTTATTATTTATTTGCAATTTTCAGGACTTGCTGTTTTATTTATTCAGACTAAAAATATGACCTCTTTTCTAAAACTCATACAACCGCATTGAAGAAGTTATGCAGGAAATCATTTTAATTATGGAAATAAATAATTGGCCGGGTTTTTAACTACTAGGTCATATCGCCTACTACCAGAGCGCTCTTTCGTCACTCTGGTGGACATAAGCCCGACTCTACTATAGGAGTCTTAAATTTTGCCTACCCTAAATTTTTTATTTACCTGTGGCAGGGGTCTTTAACGAGTACCTGATAAATGTACGATCTTGAGTTCAGAAGGCAAGCATGCATTCCACTGAGCTTCGAAACCCCTTAGGTTTTTTATCCGGGAGATGGAAAAACCTTAACCATGTGAAGCGATGGTCCCGAGCTTGTACGATGTCAGGTACTCTTCAAAGACCCCTCCCCTACGTGAATAAACCTATGTAGACAAAATTTAGGACACCCCAGTAGAGGGACTCATGTCCACCAGAGTAACGAAAGATCGCTCTGGTAGTAGGCGATATGACCTCGTAGCTAAAAGCCCGGGCGTGACTTTTCCTATTCCATTCATAGATTATCAATTAAGACATGACATTACCAACTGATAACAATAGATCGATCAAGTTCGTATCAGTTGAAGGTATTACTCCAATGAAGTTGATTGTAAACTAGAGGGAGTGTTGGAAGTGCGTGGTTCAAGGTCGGCAAGTCGATCCAAACGTGTTGCCAAATGGTTTCAGAACGGGTTGGCCAGTATGACCAGAAGCAACATCTATAGGAACCAGTGAGATTATGAAAGCACCGCCACATGGTCCAGACATGAGCATGTTCCAGAATACATACTGGGCTCAACTCTCAGTAACAATCTGAAACGGTCTAGAATCTCATTTTTTTTTTCTCTCTCTCAATTTTAGTGAATTTATAGAAAGAATTAAAGATTTTCGAATAGCTGAATATTGTTCCGAGAATACAATTTTTTAATGTCTTTCCCCACTCCATGAACACAGAAAAAAATTTAAACTTCAACTAATATTGTTTATGCTAGATTTGTTTTCAGTGTTGTAAAGAATGAAATAACATGATACAAAATTCATGATTCATATACAAAAACATTATTCAATAGGAGCTTTCATTTTTATTTTCTTGGCAGTTCCTCCACAGATATCCTCCTAAAAGGTCTGTCCAATCTACTTTTTGTTTAGTATTATCATTACTAATATATACATGTATGTTGTACGAGCAGTAATACCCAGCGTTGCCCGGGGAACTTTGACTTTTCTCCCAATATCTCCTATAAGGCTATTCAGTTCCTCGACAGTACATTCATGATGTTATAATTTTCAATTATTCATACGGAATAAGGCTTATAGTCCTTCAACTGTAGTAACGCTAGCTTTGGAGCTAAAACTAATTTATTCAAAAAGATTTCTCATTAATCGTTGCAATGGTTTTCGAGTTACAAAGATTGCGTGAGTGGATGCTGGGATGGACCAGGGGTTGATTAAAAAATAGACCTTAACCTTCCGGTAGATAAAACTTATCTATTCAAAAAGATTCCTCATTAATCATTGCAGTGGTTTTTGAGTTACAAAGATTGCGTGGGTGGATGCTGGGATGGACCAGATATTGAGGTACTAATACGCCTATAACCTTCCACAGACGATGACGAACAAATTAAAAAAAAAATTAATCAAATCCATCAAGCCGTTCGTGAGTTATAGCGGTACAACGCACAGACATATTCAGCTTTATATATGAGGAGTTTGGAGCCAGAGCGGATCAACCCACAATTTTTCGGAAAATGAGTTATTACCATCCTGATGTTGGCATAGGTTCCCTTTTTTCAAAACCAGTGTGGATCACTTAGTTTCTTCACTTCAGTGATAGATATCAGCACTTTAAGTTTAGTCCACAAATATTTTGTGCATATATTTTCAGTCACAATGGATCATACGGCCTTCAAAATCTTTATAGAACACAAAAAGGGATCACTCATCCAATACTATTCTAAAATTTCAAATATAAATAAATATTTGGGGCCCATTCATGGAGATAAACAAAATGTACTCAATTTTCAATTGCCATTTTCTTCCTGTTCAGTTTCAACCAGTTGGTCCGCTCTGGCTCCAAACTCCTCATATATGATTACTCATATACTAATTTATTTTATTTCTATTAATTTTTTATATATTATTATTTTTTTATTGCTATTTATGACCTGAGGAACGGTCGTAAGTGCAAATATCGTCGTAAAAAGGAACTTCTAGAAGAAATATAGAAAATATTTTTCATAATTTCAATTATAATTAAAAATTGTATTTATTTATATTATTATTTTTGTAGTAATTTATTTTGTATTTATTTCATCTTATTTTTTACTATTATTACTAATCTTATTTGTGTCCGACCCTAAGAGTAAAGAACTGTTAATGAATCTCATATATAAGCTATCTTAGTATAGATAGTTAGTTATTATGACTCATGCCCGGGCTTTAACTATGTTCTTACGTCACTCCGGTGGACATGAGCCCGACTCTACTGAGGGAGTCCTAAAGTTTGTATACCCTAAATTTTTTATTCACTTAGGGCAGGGGTCTTTAACGAGTACCTGACATCGTACAGGCTCAGGACCATCGCTTAACGTCCCATCCGAAGGACGGCGTGCTTAAGTTTATTTGACCTCCCAGATCAAATAAACTATGGGCCTCGGTCGGGTTTCGAACCCACGTTCTTGAGCTCAGAAGGCAAGCACGCATACCACTGAGCTAACGGCGTCCTAAAACAAAAAAAAATGGGGGGCTCAACTCAAAAACCCTATTAACTACCGATGTAATGAATATGTAGAAACAAAATTTAGTATTATCGTTATTGTAGCTAGAGGGGGGGGGGGCAGTGGTGCCCCCCAGAAAAGTGTGATCTAATGTACCTAATTTAAAAAAAAAATATATATATAACGACGACTCCACCACAGACAAAGATTACAGTCAAGACAAGGATATAGAAAGCTTCAGTTCCCAGTCAAAAGTTATTTGGATTCAAATTACGCTTTCTTAAAGTTTGGACTTCAGCGAAGTATGAGAGTTTACCGCCCCCCACATGAAACTTGTGTCTATGGGACTATGGTGGACATATTTGACGCGGGGGGATGGTGCGGCGTGGCCTTGACGCATGACCCCTCCACTCAACACACCCACTCAACATACCTTGGCTCCTTCAACATCTGGCATCCCTCACCTCATGGGTCCAACTACATAACTAACCAGCAAATATTTATAATATTAGACTCATTATTTATTTTATTTAATGAAGGAAGGACACCGCAAAATACTATTAAATATGGATCTCAAAAAATTAAATCATTGAACTTAAACTTCGCGGTAGACTGAAAATTCTCCTCAGAAATAGGATTAAGGAGGGCGCCGGTAGCTCAGTGGTATGCGTGCTTGTCTTCTGAGCTCAAGAACGTGAGTTCGAAACCCGACCGAGGCCCTAAAATTTTATCTGGTGGTAAAATAAACTTAAGCACACCGCCCTTCGGATGGGACGTTAAGCGATGGTCCTGAGCCTGTACGATGTCAGGTACCCTTTAAAGACCCCTTGAATAAAAATTTATTTATTTTATAAATTATTAAATAAAAATTTGGTAGTCCGAAGTTTGGCCTTATGTACGATGCATATTAGTCATGTCACTGTATCTAGTTATTTACGACATCCATGGTCCCGGGAGGGAGCCTATCTACGAAATAAAACTCACTCAAGGACGGGATTCGAACCCGCAAACCATAGTGAGACCATGCGACCAAAGCCCTACGCTCTAGCCCGCACGGCCACCATGGATCCCGCGATTTTATAGTTCGTAATATTATTATTATAGTTAAATTCACTACAGCGTTAAATATGATCAATAATGTTCTAAAAATAGAATAGAAATGCTCAAAAACAGCTGACATCACAGATAAAGAAGTGTAGTTGTGCGCGTGCAACCGTCCGACACAGACACTTATGCAGCATGCACATTATCGAGACTTACGGTCTGTCATAGCCCGTACCAAAAGCTAACATCTTTACACATCGAAAAATTGCTGTCTGTTTGTGTGAACACGATAACCCCCTATAGAATGAATATATTGACAAGAAATTTACACCCAGAATCGACGGGAGCCGGTAGCTCGGTGGTAAGTGTACTTATCTTCTGAACTCAAGATCGTGGGTTCGAAACCCGACCGAGGCTCTTAGTTTATTTTATCTGGGAGGTTAAATTAACTTAAGGACCCAGTTCTTCGGATGGGACGTTAAGCGATGCTCCCGAGCCTGTACTATGTCAGGTACTCGTTAAAGACCACTAGGTGAATAAAAATTTAGGGTAGGCAAAATTTAGGATTCCCACAGTAGAGTCGGGTTCATGTCCACCAGAGCGCTCGTTCTGGTAGTAGTCGATGTGACCTCGTAGTTAAAGCCCGGGCATGAGTCATAAAACCTAACCTAATCTATTGAATATAAAATGTGCTTTTTAATTATCTCTACAACTTTTATTTGTAATGATTTTTTATTAGATCATAAATATATGCGGTACCTTGTAAAATTTACTTGTACCTCGAATATTTGTTCCAATAACATACACAGTCACCTACACAAACATAATGATCATTCCATTGAAAACTCGATCTCGGATTTTATTACAATTATAATACTTCCTTATACTAAAGGCATACCTAAGTATAAAATCCATCATCTCATGTATATGTACAACTGCATTCCTCCGTCTAGCTCACTATACATACATACTGTCTGCAGTTTGTTTATTTATTGCTATTTGGAGGTCAAACATCTCACGAACCTCCGTCAGGAGAGACGTGGAGTAGATAGAATCAGATAAGTTCATATGACCCCATTAGCATATATCAGAAAAGAGGGGGGACATGTGAATATTGAGAGAAGTATATGAAATTATCACATAGTAAATATGCTAAAATCTGTGAGTGATATCACTCATTTGCTGCAACAGCGACATAACCAGAAGGAGCATTTCTTTTTGAGATGTAATAACTTGATGCATTCATTCGAAAATAACTTATCAGCACGCTTTATTGCAATAATGCAATATAAAATTCTCCCTTAACTTCATAACTACCCTCACTTTGAATTATGACATGCTTGTAGCAATAATTGTTTTCTCGGCGAGCAGTTGAAGCTCAGATATGTCGTTCTATCATATACTAGTTCATATCGCCTACTACCAGAGCGCTCTTTCGTCACTTTGGTGGACATGAGCCCGACTCTACTGTGGGAGTCCTAAATTTTACCTACCCTAAATTTTTATTCACCTAGGGTAGGGGTCTTTAACGAGTCCTGACATCGTACAGGCTCGGGGCCATCTCTTAACGTCCCATTCGAAGGACGGCGTGCTTAAGTTTATTTTACCTCCCAGATAAAATAAACTAAGGACCTCGGTCGGGTTTCGAACCCACGATCTTGAGCTCAGAAGGCAAGCATGCATTACCACTGAGCTACCGGTGCCTGGAAATATATCAAAATAATGTTTAAATTTTATCGCCTAGCAACGCATTATATATATATTTTTTTTTTTCGGCTTTATGTACGATGGATATTAGCCATGACACTTGTAATGGTGTTATCTAGTTATTTACGACGTCCAGGGTTTCGGGAGGTAAATCTATCTACGGAATAAAACTCACTCCAGGACGGGATTCGAACCGGTAAACCATGATGAGACCATGCGACCAAAGCCCTACGCTCTAGCCCGCACGGCCACCATGGCTCCCATATTTCTTTAATATTGATGGTTTCTAAGAAAAATTATAAAAAAAGGACCTTCTTATACCAACCATATTTACAGATCTCTCACCTCCTCCCACTTCTCAAACTTATTTCATACTGGCATTACTGGGTATACGAAAGTCACTCTCAGAATGTACAATGAAACAAATATTACCGCCAACGCCTACTCATTACTTACATGTGTAGGCGTGGTTGTATATTTACGGGGCCTCTGCTCACCAGTTCTTCCGACATGCAACATTGGCTCAAACTGGAGCATCCAGAGGAATGACCCAATGTGTGTATGTCATGTACTTGGCCACCAATTAGGGATTGCAATTCCGGGATTAACGGGATTCATTAAAATAACATCTAAAAATGTAAGTTGGAAAAAATGATTTATGAAAAAAAAAAAAAAAAATACAACTCAATTTTACAGTTTACATATTTACAAATTTATTCTGAAAAATATGTACTTAAAGCATTAATGAATCCAAAGAGTTATCGCGTAATCTTGACCTCTGGTACAACAGTACCCGATCGTAGAAAAGTCCTTTTCGGCCTCTACACTAGTCGGTGGAATTGTTAGCAATGATCTGTACACAGAGTTTAAGTACACTCCTCTTTTACCACTGTTTTCGAAAACACTCATTTCTTTCTTCAGCTGGCTCTCCAGATCTTTCGTTCTCTTCGGTGAACTTTCGGTTGTAAAGTTTTTTATTTCCCTTTTAAGTGCATTTCTCGTTGATTTTTCTTCATTACCTGGTCCGGGAAGTTCTTAACTTAATACTTTTGATTGGATTGTATTCGAAGACGAAGGAAGAGTATACTCAGCTATTTCAAAAAGCTTTCGATATTGAAGTCTCTCAAATTTAAATAAAATCCCTTCTTGCCTTTTTTTAATATTATACCTTATTGTTATTCCCTTAAAATTCATAGATAATATTTTTTAAAGATATAGATAATTAAAACCATCAATAAAAACTTAAAATAAAATAAATACCGAGTTTATAAAAAGTGAAAAATGCCAGGATCCCGGCATTTCAATCCTTACCCCCAATGTACGACCACCCTTGAGTCCAAACATTGGTAGCCGGCGTTAGTCCACTCAGTTCAGTTGTCCGAAACACAACACAATGGTCTATAAAGAGGATGTCCTGAGGGAGGTGCGGTCTGAACTATAGCTGTTACTAATGATGGCTCCTACCCAGACCTCGGCCTCAGCACTTCTATAGACCCCATTAACCAAAGTAGGCAACTCGAAAACAATCATCAAGATTCCTCCCCCTTCAAGGATCTGAATCCAGATATCTTCATAATAAAAAGTCTTCGGCGAATAGACAGCATTGTACTTCTTCAGCACGAATCAAACAATTACCGGTAGCTTGGGGGGAGCAGAATGGGGCGCGTCGGGCTCATGTTCACCAGAGTGACGAAAAGAGCGCTCTGGTAGTAGTTAAACCTCGTAGTTAAAGCCCGGGCATGAGTCACAATAGCTAACTCTTATTAACTTTTCACGTTTTTGAATCATTCCGCGGAACACATCTGGCTCCCGAGCTGTTGTCTGCCCATCCCTAGACTAGACGTAACTTAATTTCAACAACAGATTGTGATAATGGCCTGAAGCTGAGGCAGTTTTGACGCAATCTACATGAAGAAATGCCTACCACCTGATCGGTAGGTCGCGACAGGTTTTTGACCTAAATCAGTGCGGGGTCCCCCGGTTGTGATTAAGAGGAGGCCATGGCTATAAACAGTAGTTAGAGAGGAATGGCGGGACTCAAGGGAGGGGGGTAGTTGGTTGTGGCGGGAAAGGGTTTGGCGCCAAAACAAGCTCTATAACCGGCCTTGGATAGGACCGGTCTGTAGATGTTATTACCAACAGCAGCTTGCCCACCCGACCAGGTTACTAACGAGTATTTTGGTTGTGACGTATCTTACATATCTATCTCCCGGACCAAATATATTATTTACAACTCTACAGGGTCCTGACGAGTTCAGCATGTGCATCGTGCATATTTTCCATGATAGACTACCTACACATGTTTATATCGTCTCGTTTTAGGAATGTCAGAGCGTCGATAGCTCAGAAGTAGCGTCCCGAAACCGAAATCTGGAAGGTGAAAAAACCTTGACCACTTCGGATGGGACGTTAAGCGATAATCCCGACCCTATAAGATGTCAGGTACTCGTTAAAGACCCCTAAAAACTAACATAGGCAAAATTTAGGACTCCCACAGTAGAGTCGGTCTCATCTCCATTAGAGCCACGATAGAGCGATCTGGTAGTAGGCGATATGATCTAGTGGGGCAAGAGTCACAATAACAAACTAAATGGGAATTCAGAGAGAATAACTAATAAACATGAATAAAATCAAAAAAATATTATAATAAGAAATAAAAAATGTTCAAAATTAAAAATAATGCCGAGGTCGCTACGGAGTTTGGAGAGCCTAAGGCTGGCGAGGCTTCGATGGGCAGGCCATGTGCAGAGGATGCAGGAGGTTGAAACCCCACGAAGACTGATGATAGCGATCCCGGAGGGAAACAGAGGACGAGGAAGACCCAGGAAGAGATGGATGGACGCAGTCGATGTGGACGAAAGGAACTTTCGGATGCAAAACTGGAGAACGCTTGTGCTGGAAAGGAATCTTTGGGGGAAGTCTCTGGAGGAGGCCAAGGCTCGAATGGAGCTGTAGCGCAGAGGATGATGATGATGAGGAAGAAATAAAAAAATTAAAATAAGGAAAAATGTCGTCAGTGAATCACTAGGTACCTCAGTAAGTATTAATCAATTACGTTTCCGCTCTCCCTCGAAAACTAATCGATTGTTTGGGCTAAATACTCAATATTTGATTTATAATTAGTGACATGTGAGAGGGGCCCCAACAAGCGTAAGTAAAAAATCGTAAAATGTTATCTTTAGTCATATTGATAAAAGGCAAGCCTAAATTTCAAAATTAAAACGTATTAACAATTATCTTAAAACTGCTACGGGACAAGAACGGCTATCGGACTTATCAATACTGTCCATAGAAAAATAAGAACTTGAGAAACTAAAATCTTCTTCAGCTATACTCACTTTTACTCCATTGGCGACATAGCCGCCCACACTAGCCTTTTCCACCGCGATCTGTCGTGCGCCACCGGTCGCCATTTCACCACGTGGTGTTCCACAGCATCCTTCTTCACCAGGTCAGCCCACCTCAGCCTTGGTCTTCCTCGTGATCTGGCTCCTTGGACCTGAGCGTCCATGATGCATCCTATGGCTGTCTGCTGTTCGCTTCTCATCACGTATCCAGCCCATCTTAAGCGCCGTGATTTCATATCTGCAACTACGGTCGGGTGTTGCCAGAAGATGTCCCTCAGCTCCCTGTTGGTTCTGATCCTCCACTCTTGGATTTCTCTATCCTTGACCGGACCTGCTATTGTCCTTAGCACTTCATTTTCAAACGTCTAGAAACGTTTCTCCAGATGTGAGGTCAGTGTCCACGTTTCATACCCATAGATCAGAACGAGCTTTACCATGGAGCTGTAGATCCTACACTATGGATGATATAATAAATAAGTTCCCCGAAAAAAAGGTAAGAAAAAGTACCTATTTAACCACTAGAACATTTTGTTTAAAGTTAAGTTTTTTAATATGTATTGTTGTGTTTGTTATTTTCAAATATATTTTGTTTATGCGAGTGTTTCTGTTTATTTTCCGAAAAAGGGCCTCCCAAGAAATTTTGATATAGGGCCCACTCAGGGCTAGGCTCCGCCACTGGAGTAAATAAAAATACACACTTATTGACTCGGCAAATTCAAAAGAAAAAGTCATCGGTGAATCATGAATCAGAAAAAGTAAATTTTCACTTCCATTCCAAAACCAGTTAATCGTTAATATTCAACAGTTGACTTAAATAGGAGTTCCAAAATCCTCGTACTAAATTTTGTGACGATGCATTCATTACTTCGACAGTTATTAGAGTACTTGAGTCGAGCTCCTCCTGACGCTCCCTTTGAGGCATAATACAAAAATTACCTTAAATTAATAAAAAAATGGTCTGATCTGGACTTATCTGTCCTGATGAAATGAGTAATTATCAACAAAAATCCATAAAAGTACCAAAACGTTTATGTTCTATTAAAACCTAATTAAGGATATGGAACAATATAGAATTAAAAAAACATGAGTAATTAGTTAAAAATGACTATAAGTTATTTATTAGACATTTCTTTTCTCTTTAAACTTTCTTTGAAAAGTTTTCTAATAGGGAAAAAGTTAAGTTCATAATAATTAGTGAGCGAAATGAGTATTTCCTTAACGGCACTTTCTAAAACAGGTGACAATTAGAAAAATCACATATATAAAGCCAGGAGAGCATAATATGTAGGGAACAGAAGTAATAATTACGGAAAATTAGTATATACTGGACTGGCAGGGGCGTAGCCAGGGGGGGGGGAGAGCAAAAACCAAAAACATTAAATAAACTAAAAAAAATTTTAGATTAAAAATTCATTTCGAGAACATTTAAAAATGCATTAACTTTGCCCCCACCTATCTTATCTATCGTGGCGCTACAACCCGGTGACGGGTCCTGGCCTCCTTCACCAACAGCCGCCAATTGTCTCGATCCTGTGCGGCTGCTGTCCAGTTCCTGATGCGGAATATGTTTCGGGCATCTTCTGCCACACCATCTGCCCATTTCAGCTCTTAGGTCTCCCGCGCCGTCTTACTCCATGAATGGGCTCCATTAGCAGCTTCTTCGGCATTTCCTCAGCTTCCATCCTGGCGACATGTCCTGCCCATCTTAACAACCCAATCTTCATGACCTTCAGGACATCTGGTTCTCTATATAGTTCGTAGAGCTCCTGGTTGTTGTGTCTGCGCCATGCATGGCATACTTGCACTCCTCCAAATATTCCATAAGAGAACCTTCCTTTCGAACACCAATAGGCCCTGTTCGCTCATTTTCGAAGTTGTCCAGGTTTCTGAGCCATACAGAAGAACTGGGCGGATAAGGGTCTTTTATAGAACGAATTTAGTCTGCCTGGATATGTGGTTGCTTCTGAAGCTTGCTGAGACCATAGCAGCACTTGTTTGCAGCAAAGATTCTCTTCCTTATTTCAGTTTCGATGGCATTGTCTTGTGTAACTATGGAGCCCAAGCAGGCAAACTCTTCGACCTTCTCAAATTTGTGGGGACCTATTTCAAGGGTCTCACCTTGGGTAGGCACTTCTCCAGTGACCATGTATGACCATGCCCCCTCCTGCTCAAAATCCTGGCTACGCCCCTGTGGACTGGTGTGTACACCTAGGAACCTAAGCATCCAATGCTCTTATACCTCCCTTGTTTGCTTTACTATATGAGTCTTAAATTATACCCGACTATCTGACATCGAAAAGGAAGACGAGGACTGCGGTGGAGGGACGAGATAGTTGAGAGAATAGGGGATGGATGGTGGACAGTGGTCAGCAACAGAGAAAGATGGAACAAATGTGTAACAGAATTATTTAAGAAATAACCAATAAAAAAAGGAAATAGACCATAGCTCTATACTGGGCTCAAACTCACAACACCTTCACCACACACATCCACTCAAGTCAATATAAACCCATGAAGAAGGAAATATATAGTTTTCGAAACGTTGGCCAAATTTTGAATTTTTCTATTTACACGACAGAACCTCGAATTCCTTTTACATTGAAAAGATACTGTCAACTCTATTAATTATTAAGAAATAACTTTCATTTTTTACTTTTGTTTTTTATTTTATCTTGTTTTATTTTTATTTTAATTTTATATTTATTCAAGAAGTACCTAACAGTTTTACTTAAGAAATAATATTTAAAGTCAGAACCCAATATGAACATAACCTGTAAAATTTCAGCGATATCGACAGAAGAGAAGAGAGAGTCGAGGGGAGGGGGCTCAATTCAAAAACCCCAATAACTGCCGATGTTATGAATTGGAGTGGATTTAGCTTTAGAGGACTTAGCCCCTATGTGTATCGACTATTGAATATTAGCGCATACGGTCGACAGTTTTCGGAGGCGGGGCCAAAAATTAACTGATTAATTCGTTCTGAGGAAGTACATTGCCGGTGATTCACCGACGACTTCTTATATGTAAATACAAAACCGCATTAGGATGATATATATCATTTTTCAGACAAATCGATCAAAGGGAAATGTCGATGGTACAAATGTTTCAGATGAGCGAAAACTTAATTGATTAATTATATCGTCTTGTTGTTTACCTTGGAACTACATCGGACACTATTGATTTAGCCCCCTACATTTCTGCTTACGCCCCCGGATCAGAATCCGGAAAAGTGGTCCCACCCATGTTGCGTCACAGCTTAACCCCCTTCAAGGTTGCTCGAGGTCACTTTCAAATAATTCTGAACGTTGCATTCTTTGATAAATCCAGAGGGGAGGGATAAAAAACCTTGAGCACATCGTCCTTCGGAGATGTTAAGTGATAGCCGAGCCTATATGATATCAGGGACTCATTAAAGAGTTAACAATTTAGGACTCTCACTGTAGAGTCAATGTCCACCATGCGATGTGGTTTAATACAGTGATTCTCAACCTGTGGTCCGCAGGAGGTTTTCATGTGGTCCGCGAAATATATCAGCCTTTCGGCATAATAATAAAAAAACTAAAAAATAAAAGTCTAAAAAAATAAAGCATTGGGATTTGTTTTATAAATAACAAAATTAATTAGTACGCGGCTATTGTGGAATCGGTCTTTCTGCTTGCCTGAGCCCGGCTGTGTACCTGTGTAGCTCCGGTTGCTTGATGGAAGTCCACTACTCAGTAAAAGGGCATTAGAACTTCTTCTCCCTTTTCATTGCACGTATCTTTGTGAAACAGCGTTTTCAACATTAACTGTCATCAAAAACTTTCAAATGAAATGCAAGATCAAGGGAGTCATTAAGGTAAAATTTGTGTGAATATAACAATAATTAAAGAAATAGTTATAATATAGTGAGTAAATAATAAATGTTTCAAGGTTAATGATCATTTCTTGGATCTTTTTGCCATATTTTGCTCTTTTGGGTTTTTTGCTCTTTAACTGAATTCCATGACTGGTCCGCCATTGATCAGGTAAGGAATCTAGTGGTCCGTGGGTATGAAAAGGTTGAGAACCACTGGTTTAATAGTTAAAGCCTGGGCATGAATCACAATAACTACAAGTAAACACAATAATCTATAAACAAGTTCGAATATCAAGTTTACAAAATAGAACTTGTTCTGGGCCATTTTAGATCAATAATGAATATATGGAATAGCCTATTCACAAAAAAAAAAAGATTCAGATTTTAACAATATTTAAAAGAAAACATTAGAAAGTTGATCATTATTTCAGTGTGGGTTTAGTTTCAGTTGAATAACCCCGAAACAACTCAATAGAACAACGTTTTTCACGGTTTACTAAGTTTTAAATTAACAAAAATAAATTTAAAAATATAAAAATCCTTATTTAGTGTTCAGGAAACATCCAGTAATGTACTTCCCCATATCGAATAAATGATCTAATTTTTTGTTCTCGACTAAAAATCAATATTTGACGTATACACAGGGACTTGTGAATTCTCATACTAAATTTTGTGTTGACACATTGGGAATTATTAGGGTTTTTGAGATGACATTGGGGGAGGATTTTTTCGAAAAAAAGTTTAGTATGAGGATGTAAAAACCCCTGTGTAAGTCAACTGTTAAATATTAGCGCCAAGCAGCTAACTGGTTTGAAGGGAGACCGAAAAATTATTAATTCATCAAATTTTCCGAACACCTGATTTTGGCCATGGATGTCGTAAATATAAAAAAATATAACTAAAATAACATATTGATGGCTAGTATGGTATCTGCCGAGGCCAATCCAAAAAAAAAAAAAAAAAATCCTCATACTAAATTTTGCGTCGATAAATTCATTACATCGGCAGTTATTGGAGTTTATGAGTTGAGACCTCTCTGATCCCCTCCTTCCCTTCTGCCGATTTCTCTGAAAATTGATAGGTGTCGTCCTTATTGGATTTTGAATTCACATATGAAATTTTGTGTCGATACATTCATTCTGTCGGCAATTATTAGAGTTTCTGTGTTAAGCCTCCCTCTAATCCCCCCCTTCCCTTTGGTAGATTCGACTGAAAATCGACGGGTGTGCTCGTTAGAGGGTTTTGCATTTACATATAAAATTTCGTGTCGATACATTTCTTCTATCGGGAATTATCGTGTTCATAGACACATACGGGCAGACTTTTTTTTTTTCATATTTGGAATTGGAGGTCGAAAAATTACGTTGAAAACTCCCCATCGAATTTTTTTCCGATTACATAACTTCTCCTGTGATGTATAAAAAATACACACATTAAATTATTAATGTAAAAAAATTAATTGTATTTATTTTTCTATAAAAAGCAAATTTCTTTTAAAACAAATGAGTAAAAAAACAAAACACGGCCATCAGCTGTTTTTTAGTGTGTGTAGAGACGAGTCTGAGGTCTGTGTTCAATGGCGACGGTCGGAGCGAAGATGGAGAGTGGTGTTTAGGCTTAAGATGTAATGAACTAAATAGGAGTGAATTGACGGTGAAATTGATCCAAAAAGAAGGTATTGTTATTTTATATGTACCTACAGGATATATGCCCATAAATGTATAACTTAAATTTTAAAAATGGCCAAAATATAAAACAAAAAAAGATTGAATTAGTGTAAAGAATTTAGTTTTTTAAGATTTTTCTTTTGATTTTGTTTGCTTTAATGTTTAGTTTTCTTTATTTTTTAATGTAGATGATTTAAGAAAATAAACCCAATATTTTTTTCTCGTAAATTCTATTCTATTCATTTTCCCTGTTGGCCTAGTAAGATAATTTGAAAACCTTTGGATTAGATTTAATATTATTTAAAATTATTAAAAATGGCATCTCTTTAGAAATCCAAATGAAAAGGTGGTTAATTGAAATTAAAAAAAAAAAAAAATACGTGCACTTTCTTCAAAATTTCACGTCTTGAACTTTTGATATTTTTAGGGCCCTTTTCGAAAAAGTACTGTTGAAATCAAAATTAAATAGAAGAACAGTTATACAATTTTTACAGGGAATGTGGTAATTTTTATTTATTATTTATTATTGTTTATTTAATTATTATTATTTAATTATTATTTGAATTATATATTTATTTAATTATTTTTAAACATTAACATTTTCTTTTTACCACACCCCTATACTTTGTAAAGCTTGGGAAGTAAAGTGTAAATAAATACAATAAAAGTATCATATCGATAGGTCCTCCAGCCCCTTGCTGAAGGATTTTCTCAAGACTTTGGCATACCTATATGATATCCTTAGAGAACATCAGATGACTGAATCTCATCCAAGTTGCGCCACTCAAAACACCCATTATATGTCTGAGAAGCATCAGACATATGCAATGAGGATCTAATGGGTGGTTCCATTGTTTTGAATGATCCGTCTTTAAGGAAATGACCATCCCAGGTACCTTGGACACTGTTATTAGTTAGTAATCAAGTGACTTTAATGAATGACCAAATGGCAAGGTTAGATAGGGCAGTCTGGGTAAATAACCATTTCAAATTATTCAATATGACGTCTCGTATTGTCTGCATGGGCGTAGCCAGGATTTTGAGCGGGGGGGGGCCGCAAAGTTAGGCTATGAGGATGGGGAGTGTAGACTCCCGGGGACACAGCCCGCAGTTTCCATGGTTAGCGTTGCAGACTTTTTTTTTTAATTTGGGAGACTCGGACCTCTAGAAGCTGTCCCTGAGGTAACCATTGACTGTAATACTCAAGTTGACTTTACATGAGCAACACAAATGCAAAGCGCGGCAGCAGCAAATGCACGCTGTGGTTTCTGTGCTTTTAGAATTAAATGACACACATCCAATAGCGTGCATTTGCTGCTCCTGCGCTTCGCATTTTTTCTGCGCATGTAAAATAAGCTTTAAAAGTACAAATTATAACAAAAATGACGATTTTGAGCGAGGAAATGAAATGATCGAATTCATGTATAGTTAAATAAATGTACTAAAGCCATTAATTGAAAAAAAAAAAATGTAATATGACTTGTTTTGTACATGTACATTTATGTAACAGCTGATTGCTGATTTAGGAATCAGAGGCACGGAAAATTTGAAGATCTTATTGGTAACTTGCAAGCAATCCATTTTTAATAAAAACAATTTTTTTAGTTTATTTAATTTTTATCTTGGCTTTTTGCTCTGGTCAGGGGGGGGGGGCGCGCTCCCCCCCTGGCTACGCCCCTGATTGTCCGTTGTGGTTATATATGTAAATATATAAGTAACAAGCAGGTTACCCGGCTTCGCCCGGAGTAACTTTACACAGGATTGTAACTCTAAGCAGATTAGTAACTTTAAGCAGGTTAGTAACTTTACACAGGGTAGTAACTCTAAGCAGGTTAGTAACTTTACACAGGGTAGTAACTCTAAGCAGGTTAGTAACTTTACACAGGGTAGTAACTTTACACAGGTTGGTAAATCGTTATTTGTTGGCATAGTTTCCTTCTTTTACTTCTTTAGCACCAAAAGAAGGTGTTATAACTTCTAATACTTTTCATAAAGTCAGATAAATAAGGCGAACCTAAAATCAAACTATTAAGTTATAGTAGAACAACTTTTCTCCCAGCACAACATGGGTAAGTCCTTAAATTGCTTTCAATTCTGATTAAAGTTAATGTTGAGTTATATCAAAGCCACTTAATTAACTAAAAGTAACAGAATATATTTATAGAAAGTTGAATTGACATTCATGTCTAAAGAAACGGAAAATACAACACAATAAACAGGAACAAACACTCGTTAATAGGCTTTTCATATAGAGACTTCGTAACCATAAAAAGAGAACTATTGAGAAATTCGATTAGGCCTATCGATACTAAATACACGAAAAAAATACGGTCTATAACCACCGCGGAAACATGAGGAATTCATAGAAAAAAAAAATATTGAAAATCGGTCCAGTAGTTTTTAAGATTAGCCCGAACATCAAACAAACGCTGCCTCTATATATTAGTAAGATATGGTCATAACAGGACTTTCTAGAGACTTATTAGCAATTGGAAATTTTATAAGGAATACCTTTGGCGAGAACTAATGTTTCAATAGGGCTAAAAGTTTTCACGTAAATCACGCAAACGTTTAAAAAAATGAGTTTCAGTATGAAATTTTAGGCCAGTTTTTAGCATGTATCCTGAAAACATTGAGCACGCCAACCTTCAGATGGGACATTAATCGATGGTTAAAGACCATTAAATCTAAGTAGGGAAAATTTAGGACTCCCATAGAAGAATCGGGCACGACTAAACAGCGCTCTTTTAGTAGGCGATATAAATTCGTATTTAAAGCCCGGGCATGAGTCAAAATAACTATCAACCCCGGATTGAAAAAAAAAAAAAAAAAAAAAAAGATAAAATAAATCAGCTACGCCAGAGTAGGTTATCGACCGGTTTGGCAATTCGCATCGACCATGGTTTAATCCTATCGACCGAGGTTTTCAAAATATAGGTAAAAAGGTTAGGCAAGGGTATCTAGCTCCAGCCGGTAGTTGATCAGCAGCACAATTCGATGTACGTGACTCTACATACTTACGTGAACATGGTAAAGAAACGCATAAGGGCATATCTAACCGCTGTAATTTTCAATGCTTCAATCGTTTTATGAACATCTCAATTATGATTTCTTCCTCCCCTTTACCAGACCTCAAATTGGTCACAAATTCGAAGTTGAATATTCACAGGAATTTTGTGTTTTCCCATCCCCTGACTCCAAAAATTGTGATATATAGAATGAATATCGCATGTGAGCGCGATATATAGAATGAATGTTAGGGTGGTCGTTAATAATGCAAGGTTCAAATTTTAACGCTCTCACCCAAGAATCTCGATCGACATGATAAAAAAATACGATTGGCATTATTCCGGGCCCATAATAAATGATTTAACCCGTGCCGGCAGAGGAATCAAATTTTCCGTGTATTTTAAATGGCGTTTAGTGATGTTTCTGGTTTTTGTTCTGTAACTATGAAACTGTCTATCGTAAATCTCTGAAAATTTGTACACTACTATTTTTGAAGTTGCTGAACACGAATATTTCATCAAAAATTATATTGGTCAAGTCAAAACTGTCAAAATTGGCTTCCGAATTTGCGAAAAATATTTTTCGATTTTTTTGAGGAATAAAAAATCTAATTCATATAATTTTTTATAGATACGAAATTGTATATGTGTATGCAACTTCCTAAGATCACCTATTGATTTTCATTCAAATTTGCCAAAGGAAAATAGGGAAAAAACGTCAAAATCTACCGATGCAATTAATGGATCCATATGAAATTTTTTATTTAAATTCAAATTCCCATAAGGATAATACCTGTTAATTTTCAGCAAAATTGGCGTAAGGGAAGAGGGGTTTATTGGAAGGGCTCAACTGAATAACCCTAATAACTATCGATATAATGAATTTATCAACACATAATTGAGACGATTCAGAAGTCCCTTGTGATGTAAACAACAATCACCTTGACTACGGAACATTTTTTTTATGAATATTAAAAGACACAATAAAAAAAGTTAATTATTTATTATATATATATATCAATGTTTGAGGGCGCCGGTAGCTCAGTGGTATGCGTGCTTGACTTCTGAGCTCAAGGTTGTGGGTTTATCTGGGAGGTAAAATAAACTTAAGCACGCCGTCCTTCGGATGGGACGTTAAGCGATGGTCCCGAGCCTGTACGATGTCAGGTACTCGTTAAAGACCCCTGCCCTAGGTGAATAAAAATTTAGGGTAGGCAAAATTTAGGACTCCCACAGTAGAGTCAGGCTCATGTCCACCAGAGTGACGATAGAGCGCTCTGGTAGTAGGCGATATGACCTCGTAGTTAAAGCCCGGGCATGAGTCATAAAACCTAACCTAACCTATATCAATGTTTAAAAAAAAAACAAGGGACATAAAAAAAAAATTAAATCTAAAAAACAGCTGTGAAAAAAATAGAGATGAGCCACTCTGAAACAGTGCACTTAAAGTTGAGATGTTTTCTTTTAGTGAAGTTGAACAATTATTAATTAATAATAATATGAAAGTTGACTAAAGGTGAAATTGAAATGTGAAGTATAGTCGAGGTCAAAATTGTGTGGTAGAGACGTCAAGAAGGTACATTTAATCATTTTTTTTTTTTATATGCCCAAACAAAAAGAAAAAAAAGAAATAGTTTTATGATTTTGTTCTTTTTTTTTTGTTGTTTTGTTTGTTCAATGTTTAGTGTTTTAATTAAAATATGAGGAGTTTGGAGCCAGAGCGGACCAACCCACAATTTCTTGGAAAATGAGTTATTACCATCCTGATGTTGGCATAGGTTCCCTTTTTTCAAAACCAGTGTGGATCACTTAGTTTCTTCACTTCAGTGATAGATAGCAGCACTTTAAGTTTAGTCGACAAATATTTTGTGCATATATTTTCAAAGTCACAATGGATCATACGGCCTTCAAAAACTTTATAGAACACAAAAAGGGATCACTCATCCAATACTATTCTAAAATTTCAAATATAAATAAATATTTGGGGCCCATTTATGGAGATAAACAAAATGTACTCAATTTTCAATTGCCATTTTCTACCTGTTCAGTTTCAACCAGTTGGTCCGCTCTGGCTCCAAACTCCTCATATGTAAATAAAGAAAATATCCCAAATATTTGTCCTTTAAAATTCTATTCTATTCATCTTCCCTGTTGGCCCAGTAATATCATTTGAAAACCCTTGGATTAGAATTAATATTATTTAAAATTATTAAAAAATTGGTATCTCTTTGTAAATCCAAGTGAGAAATTTGTTAAATGGGATTTTTTTTTGTATATGTGTACTATCTTCAAAATTGCACGTCTTAAATTATTGATAATATTTTTTTAGAGACCTTTTCGAAAAACTACTGTAGAAATCAAAATTTAAATAAAGAAAAGAGATCAAATTTCTACAGGAAATGTGGTAATTAAAATTATCACACCCTATGTAAAACAAAGCCAAGGTTCAAGTAAGCCTTTTATGGGGCCAGAGCCGGTGCTGGGAATATCTCGGGAGGCATACCGAACCCGAATTAAAGAATGGACTAAGGATCTTTTGGAGCGTACATGGAGAGAAAAGACCACATGCAGGCAGTCGAAGATGTTCCTGGGAGGGGAGTCCAAGGTTCTGAAAGACGGGCTCCTGAACCTCAAAAGGAACGAGCTTAGGCAACTAACTGGAGTTCTCACAGGACATGGTCCGTTCAATAGACACCTACACACTGTGGGAGTCAAGGACAGTACCTGCGATAGATGTGGGGAAGACGAAACGGTGGCACACTTCCTGGGCATCTGCTCGGGATATGCGCGAACGAGATTCCGCATCTTTGGTGGAGATGTAATCACAGAGGAGGACTTTAGAAGATTGGACTATGAGAGCATTCTCAGGTTCATTAAGGAAACTGCGAGACTGAGTACTTCATGAAGGGCTTGGTTTAGGTAGTATAAACATACAGGTAATATAATAAGGGGGAAGCCCAGCGCTTCCAGGGAAGGGATAAGAGCACTAGATGCTTAGGTCCCTAGGTTTAAAATACCGGTCGCATGGTTTTGGAGGGGAGCAAAAAGTTAATTGATTAATTTTTTCTGGGAAAGTTTTTCACTGGTGATTCAACATTTTTAAAAAATTTATTTATTCTTTTTGCCTTAGAAATTCGACAATGGGATATACATACACTAGCCAACATCGTACATTTATTAATGATATTTTGTTAATGACATTTTCCAGTAATAAAAGAGTCTTGCCAATTTTCCCATTGCAAATATTACAAAAGGCCATTTAGGAAATCAAATAGTGCACAGTAGCATGACAAACTATTCTAAAAAATATAGTAATGACTATAGTTGCATTGTTATGTGCACTTTGTGACAGGCGTCTCTCAAAAGAGAACCTATGATGTGTGACCAAATGACATTTTCACACATGTGTCAAGAATGTCATCTGATGTGGTCAAAAAAAAAAAAAAATGGAAAGTCATTGAGACACATTGAGACATTCAGGTAGGCAGTTGGACCACGAGAAACATTACAACAATGGATCTTTGTATTCAACATTGTAAAGAAAATGTTGATGTCACACCAAAAGGTACAAAATTGTCGGAAAATTAGACGTACAAAAATAAACATACTTATTAATTTTCCGCGGTTGGTCGAAGGGAAGGGGGCCAGAGAAGGAGGCCTTGACTCAAATGCCCTAATAACTGCCGAAGTAATGAATGTATTGACACAAAATTTAGTACAGTAGAACCTCTATAAGTCGAACATCAAGGGAGACGCAAAATAATTCGAGTTATAGAGTTTTCGACTTATGGAAGATTTCGACAGGCGGATTTTGATTCGACTTGTAGAGGTTAAGATTCATTCTAACTAATTTTGAGTTAGAGAGGTGAAATAAATAAAAATTCAAGTTACAGAGGTAACATATTTATATTAACTATAAATCAACATTATTTCAAAACATCCATAAAATAAAAAATACGTAGTATATGTAGGTATTAAAAAAAGTCAGTAATTTTTTTTTTGCTTTAGATAATTGGTAATCCTATTTATTGTATACTCCTTATTGTTTTCTAAGAAACAATGGTGTACATTGTCGGCAAATTCTTAAAGTCGGTAACTTATTTTTCTTCGAGCTATAGAGGTAATAAGTTTCAAATAATCGAGTTGTAAAGGTTTTAAAAAAAAACATTGCTATGTTCGAGATACAGAGGTCCATTTTATTTTTTCGAGTTATAGAGGGAAAATATGTACCAAAATGCTTGTAGGGACTCACTGATTATTTCGACTAATAGAGGGTTGAGATTTCGAGTAATGGAGGTTTTGGAGCTTGAAGGGAAAGGAACAAAACTTTTTTTTCGAGTTTTGGAGGTTTTCGACTTATCGAGGTTAGACTTAAAGAGGTTCTACTGTATGAAGATTTAGAAGCCACTAAGTAAGTCAAATATTGAGTTTCATCTCTAATTATTGGCTTTGGAGGGAGAGCGAAAACTTACATGATTTATTCGTTCTGGGGAAGTACATTCTAAGGTTCAATATAAGATTAATTATTTGAAGAAGAAAAAATAATAATAATGAATGAAGGAACCAAAATTTAAATCCAGTCAGAACCTTGTAAAAAAATACTATCATCTGTCAAGTCCGCCAACGCAAGAGGAAGAAAATGAGTGGAATAGGCAGATAACATTAATGTCTTATATACTGTCTATGCGGTCAGAACATGTTCTGTATGTGTTGTAATGTATTATATATGTGTTGTAATATATTATATATGTGTTGTAATGTATTATATATGTGATGAACTCATGTAATGTGAATTGTATTATGTTCTATTGACGATACATCTGTTAACACAACAATGATATATAAATAAGTATATTTTATGGTCTTTAATGCTACAGAAAAAGATTGATCAATACTCCGATTTTACTCCCAAGCTATACTAAGAAT
Source organism: Aradus depressus (assembly GCA_963662175.1). Taxonomy (NCBI): domain Eukaryota; kingdom Metazoa; phylum Arthropoda; class Insecta; order Hemiptera; family Aradidae; genus Aradus; species Aradus depressus. Next base: position 21,252,418 of record OY759224.1, read on the forward strand.
AGGGGAAGTTATTTAATAGGTCAGTAGTAATAACTCAAAAATACCAATACAACTGCCGATGTAATAAATGTATCGACATGAAATTTTATATCAAGTTGAATTTATTATACCTTCCAATCATATATTATCCAACATTGATTGTCGTCAAATTTTCTACTAATTCACATTGGTCAATATTTCACCCTTATATTTTTCAAAAATCCTATACAGTAAACTCTCGATTATCCGCGGGCGGTTTATCCGCATTAGCATTAGGACACATTGACAGCATTATTCAATACCTTGAAGAGCAAGACGACGCATCACTTGGTGACAAGATGATGTTGAGAAAACTCAAATCACAAATAAAGATAAAGTGTTTCACTACGGAAACGCAAAAGCAAATGACTGTCTTTTTTGTTAAACAGTAAACATGACTTTTTAATAACCTACATGACATTGATTGAGTTTTGTTATCAGGTACGTCCTTTTATTGTATAATAAACTTATTTAAAGCACTACTTGTGTGTTGTTTTTTTAGTGCCTTCGGCCTTTGTTTAACCATTATCGGCAATTTTGAGGCTTATCCGCGAAATTCGATTATCCGCGGTATCCACGCCAGTCAATCCCGCGGATAATCGGGAGTTTACTGTATTATAAATTAATTTTTTTTTTTTTTTAATTTATAAAATTGGATTTTTGAGAAATGTAAGGGTGAAATATTGACAAATGTGAATTAGTAGAAAATTTGACGACAATCAATATTGTATAATATATGATTGGAAGAGTAATCTATACATCATTCTGTAATATAATTGAAAATGACAAGAAGTCGAAACGTCTTATGAAATAAAGATAATATTGTTTTAAAATAAAAATACCTCTATTGCCTCAAATTACCATATTGAAAAATGAAATTTTATATTTTAATTCAAAACCTCATAAAGATGTCACCTATTAATTTTCCATGAAATAGGTTGCAAGAAGGATGTAATGAATGTATCGACATGAAATTGAGTACCTCTAAGGATTCAAAACCACTCTGAGAACATTGCCATTGAACCACCAACGCTTTTTTTTTTGTCTGTCAGCCCAGTTAAAGAAAAACTAATTATTTGAAGACGATTTAGAAAACTCTAATTAATTAAAAGAAGAAATTATATTTAATTAAAATATTTCCCAGTTTATTAGTGTGAAGGTAAGGCAGTCTGCTTAATTAGGAAAAATTAACATAACCTTATATGCATTTATTTTTCTATTTTTATTTATTTATTTCTATTGCAAGGACATTAAACGTATTAATATTAAACATTTTTTCTCTTTCATCATATCTTTGGTGCTAATTAATAAATTTTCCTACTGTAATTTATTTTATATTCTTTGGGCCGCTGTAACATTGGTCGATATTAGTCATATCTGATATCTGAGGACACATTAGTCAATAGAAATTTAATAAGAAACATTTTTAGTAAGGCCATTTTTTCGAAAGGAGTAACCCTTTTCGTGTAAATCGAGCAAACGTCTAAAAAATTGGTTTCAAAATGACATTTCAGAACTGATTTTGGCATATATGAGTATCTCGAAAACCGGGCGACCAGTTGAAAATTGTATTTATGAAAAAAGTGTCTTTTAGTTTTTTCTACAGCTTGCATTTTTGAATAAGTCATAAATATAATTGGCATCTTATAAAAAGGGCCTGAAGTAAAGTGATCTCAATTTTCGTCTGTTTTTGGCCAATAATAAGAACTATGTTAGGACATGTGACATAGCTACAAGTCTCAGTTGGAACGCTCACATACATTATAACATAACAAATAATATATGTGATGTGGCCATTATAGGACTTTCTTATACCAACTACGCTTACTGATCACTCTGTCTCCCCCTCCACTTATCAAAATCATTTCATTATGTCTCATTGTATAGCGTTATGAAATAATTTTGAGAAGGGGGAGAGTGATCTACTCGTATAAGTCCTGTAACTACATCACATATATTTTTCTTAAATTTTATAATTTTTCAAAAAAATTACTTATACATAAACCGTATTTTAAAGTTTGTTGCTATGGGCTACGATTGAAATATAATAATATAATAGTTATTTACGACATCCATGGCCCCGGGAGGGAGTTCTATCTACAAAATAAAACTCACTTCCGGACGGGATTCGAACCAGCAAACCATGGTGACCAAAGGCCTACGCTCTAGCCCGCACGGCCACCATGGCTCCCAAAGCTGGATATATTCTTTATAGACATTTAGTTGACATTCTTCGGGCGGCTACAACTTATGTCGTATTGACCCTATCTCAAATCTGAGAACTTATTAGCGAGAATAAATATATATATATATAAGAATAAATTTTTCGATAGGACGAACCGTTTTTGAGTAAATCAAGGAAATGTCTGAAAATATGTCTTCTAAAACTACATTTCTAGATAGTTTTCGGCATGTATCTCAAAATTCGGACGATCTATGAAAAATATTATTTCATATAAATTATGTATTTTGATATTCTCTACAACTATTACTTGAAAAATCTTTTGGTAAGGTCATAAACATAAGCTGTATCTTATAAAATGTAGTTAGGTCCCGGGGGAAAGTGGTCTCAATTTTCGTTTGATTTCAGCCAAAATCTAATCAGATCTAAGTTAGAACAAGTGACCCCTTTATTCCAATTATCAAGTTCATAGCTACAATCATTTGTGAGAGAACTCACAACTTTTGAATCATATACAGACATCATCGCGAAAATGGTCAAAAATTCAGGGGACCTTGAAACTCGAAAATCAGTTGAAACCTCGATCATGGATTTTCGCACGATTACAATACTTCCTTATACTACCTATAAGTATAAGAAAGTAAAAAAAGTAGTTGGTGGATCACTAGCAATGTACTCTATTAATCACTATTAATCAATTATTTTTTCTCTCCAACCGGAACATTTGGGTCGCTCCTCTAATTCTCACCCTTATCTTTCGCAAATTTTTCGGAAAATTAATAAGTGTCACCCTTAGAGGATTTTGTATGTCTATATGAAATTATGTGTCAATTCATTCATTACAAGGGCTGTTATTAGAGTTTTTGTGTTAAATTTCTGACCGATTACATAACTCCACCGTACACTTCGTATAGTTAGCCAAGCAAGATAAAATAAACTAAAGGACGCCGTCCTACGGATGGGACTTTAAGTGATGGTCCCGAGTCTGTTTGATGTCAGTCGTAAAAGAACCTTACCCTACATGTGTAAAAATTTAGGAAAGGCAAAATTTAGGACTCCTATACTAGAGTCAGGCTCATGACCACCAGAATGGCGAAAGAGTGCTCTAGGAATAGGACTAGATTGACCTAGTGGTTAAAGCCCGGACATGAGTTATAATAACTAACCACACTATAATAGTTTGTAATAACAAAATATATATTGTTATAAATAAAGCAAGTATTATTCGAATTTCTCGATAGTTACACATTAATCACCCTGTTTCCCTTGAAATACTTCAACAGAATTCTTCAACTGGCAAAACCGGTCGTTGTAATATTGTAATAAACAGAAAAAAAAAGTTGAAAATTGGGCCACCAAGATTATTAACGGTCGTGGAATATTTATTGACATACTAAATACACTGGTTCATGTACTTCACGTACCTTCGGGACCTGCAGCCAGCGGCGGATCAACAGTTTTGGCTTAAAAAAGGACTCTCTCCAGAATTTCGGGGTGGGGTTAGGAAAAAAGTATATAATGATTTAAACAATATTTATTGGTTCTTATGCCTTATCGTGTTACATATACATGTATATATATACACTTTTTTTTTGTATGTATAATAATATATTCAAAAGGGCGCAGGTAGATCAGTGGTATGCGTGAAAAAACCATGAGTATGCCGTCCTTCGGATGTGATGTTAGGCGATAATACGGAGCCTGTGCTATGTCAGGTACTAGTTAAAGAACCGTAGACTACGTGACCAAACCTGCAGGTCCCTAAGGTACATGAAGTACATGAACCAGTGTATTTAGTATGTCAATAAATATTCCACGACCGTTAATAATCATGGTGGCCCAATTTTCAACTTTTTTTTAGGACCCCCACAGTAGAGTCGGGCTCATGTCTACCAGAGTGACGAAATAGCGCTCCGGTAGTAGGCGATGTGACCTCATAATTAATACCCTGGCATGAGTCATAATAAATAACTATCTAACGATGATATATTCAATAAAGAGAGAATTGTTTTCATGGTACAATGTAATAAAAAAGATCATTGTAGTTATAAATGTATGCATAAATAAATCAATTATTACATTATTGTCGTTATAACTACAAAAAAAAAACAATGAATATAGGAAAGAGTACGATAAGAATATAACATAAAATATACATAGGTAAATTTTTTTTTTTTTTTTTGGCCTTATTTACGATGCATATTATAATGGTCTCACCTAGTTATTTACGACGTCCGATGTACGAAATAAAACTCACTGCCGGACAGGATTCGAACCCACAAACAATGGTGAGACCATGCTACCAAATACATTGATAAATACAGTTTAGATAAATAAAATATCTGTATTTCATTGGGCTTCTCTGGAATGATCGTTGTTTATTTCTTTACGGCGCTTCTTCCAGAGCTGTCTTCAACTTAATTTGACAATATTGAGAAATTCGATATTGAGTTTTAAATATGACATACCAATAGAGTTAAAAGAATGCTTAATGGTAACGTTATAACACCAATCAGGTTTGTAAACATATACTAAAATAACTGTTATTTGTGTATTTACCTGTTAACACTAAACTGTTTTAAAAACATGTAAGTAATAATACGTTTATACAAGACATTTCCGCTGGTTTTATGTTATTTCTTTATTACGGAACATCGACTATGAGGTTATTAAAATGTATTCAGGATATGTACTGTTATTAACAAATGATGTAAGTTATTATGACTTATGCTCGGGCTTTAATTATGAGGTCAGATCGCCTACTAGCAGAGCGCTCTTTCGTCACTCTGGTGGATCTGAGTCCGACTCTACTTCTTCTTACATCTGTGGTAAATGCGATGCGAAAAAACTCATATAAATAAATATATGTTTACCGTTCGCGGATCTTCTGAATAGTACGAGATACTCCTATTTCACACCAAAAAAAAAAAAAGTTTACTTTAAAGAATGTAGGTATAAATTCAATTTTTTTTTTGTTAGATGAGATCAACCATTTGTTCAAGAAGAAAAACCCATAAATTTCATATTATAATAAAAGTAAACAATGTTTATTATATATTTATATTATAAGGTATATTTTTACCTTTTTTTATTAAATAAAATGTTGTTTTCGTTCGTTTCGTTGCAATTTTCGAATAGGTTTTGTTGATGAATTCCTGGAGGCCTTCTAGTCTGAAACAGAAAATATAATTTTAGCAAAATTATAAAATAAAATAATTGTTATTTATTTACTTTATTGTTATTTGTTAATTAATTAATTTATATATCGGTGTTTTTCTTCAAAATACAAATCCATCCTTATTGACATTTTCTTCTATATTTTGCTTTTTGTGGCCTGAGAAAGGGGCGCATAATCGCGTAATTAATTAAAAAAATATAAAAATAAAATATTTTATTAACATTAGAAATTTTATATTCATTTATTCTCTATTATTTACTGATAATAATTATTATTCATCTCATAAGTGTTCCTTCATATATATTTTTTTTAGTTAGGCTCCATGTTGTGTTCATATTCTAAGCTTCATTATCGGTTGATGTGTGTTTATATGCTATTTTGATGTACGAAATTGTATCAGATATCCAGTTACTATGTTATGGTTTAACGGAAATAAATATTATAATTATAAAAGTAACAAAATAACTATAAAAAATCTTTCTCAAATGCATATATCCGAAAGGGAACATGATACAGTGCGGAACATGAGGTTAAAAAAAACCTTTCTAAAAAATCGTTTTCTTTCTTCTTGGAGGGTTTGTTATTGAAATAAGTTTCTTTTTTATGTCACACAAACGATTCGTCTCACTTAAACCCCTCCCCCACTATGAATAAGAAGTGAAAGTTTACAGTATTCGTAAGTTTACTTTTTTACGTAGGTTTTTCGAATATTTTACCTGATGAAAAACCCTTAAAAAAATCATTGTCACAAAACAACTGGTGTGGTTAAACGTAAATACGTTTAATGCCTCGATAATTATTAATAGCTAGTTAATTATTATGACTCATGCCCGGGCTTTAACTACGATGTCATATCGCCTACTACCAGAGCGCTCTTTCGACACTCTGGTGGACATGAGCCCGACTCTACTGTGATAGTCCTGAATTTCGTCTACCTTAAATTTTGATTCACCGGGGGCAGGTGTCTTTAACGAGTACCTGACATCGTACAGGCTCGGGACCATTGCTTAACGTCCCATTCGAAGGACGGCGTGCTTAAGTTTATTTTACCTCCCAGATAAAATAAACTAAGGGCTTCGGCCCGGGTTTCGAACCCACGAACTTGAGCTCAGAAGGCAAGCATGCATACCACTGAGCTACCGGCGGCCTCAAAAATAATTAATAATATATGATATGGCAAAGAATACTTAAGGTAGGTACTAGCTTAGGTGCCGGGCGTTGCCTAGCATATACTACTAACTAAGGTGCCATCCGGTGTCTAGCACATACTCCAGCTAAGTTGCCGGCCGTTGCCTAGCATATACTACAAGCTAGATGTCAAGAACTTGTTAAAGACCCCTGCCCTAGGTGAATAAACGTGGGTAGGGAAAATTTAGGACTCCCACTGTAGACTTCGTATATTCGGCCAAATGAGATAAAATAAACTAAAGCACGCCGTCCTTCGGATGGGACGTTAAGTGATGGTCCCGAGCCTGTATGATGTCAGATAGAAGACCCTTACCCTAGGTGTATAAAAATTTAGGGTAGGCAACATTTAGTCCCATATTAGAGTCTGGCTCATGTCCATCAGAGCGACGAAAGAGCACTCTGGTAGTCATGATAAAAGCCCATGAGACTCAATAACTTTTACCAATTTTTAACGAATTGAATTAAAAAATGTTGGATCATTATGTACCTGGGACTGAATTTTTTTTCTTTTTGTTTTTAGAAGAATTTATAAAAATAAGTTATTATATGAGAGTTTGAGAGGATTTTGAAAAAAAAATATATTTAAAGGTTCAGCAAAACTTTGTCAAGCCATTTGCGCCCTGTGCTGTGAGGCTTTACTCCATCTCCATTCTGTTTTGTCGATAGCTGAATTCGTTCTGGAGTTCGGGAGTATACTTTATAATATCGTATACACGTGCTCTAATTTAAGCTAAACGCAGCAATTACCATTCGATGTATTTTGAAAGTTGTGAGGTCAACATAAAAGTGAACATATCACCATTTGCCATAACATCAGAAATGTGCATTGTTCATATATGGGATCTTATATGTTCATATGCATGCTAATACATATGATAATCAGTGTTTACTATCGCGAAGTGCGTATCTTGTTTTGCCTCATTTCCCAATAAGTGTTATTTCATACCTTATGAAAAACACTAAAAAATAAGAAAATAAAACAGAAAATTGAGTTGACTTTTCTAAGAATTTTATAGAGAGGGTATATGGAACGATAAAAAAAGGAATGGAGAACCGGTCTAGATAGAATGGGATCTAAAGAAGGAAAAAATACGGTACCGATAGAAACTACTGCGAGGAATTTTTCTAGTTGAAGAGCCAGTGACCTGGGTTCAAACAACATCCATGAGCAGCCTGGCAGGTCTTCAGTTGTCTCTATCAGGGATAGGCAAACTACGGCCCAGGGAACAGATATGGCCTGCGGAAGAAGTCGAAAAGTTCAGAACAACACCCAAGAGCAACCAAAGTTGTCATCATTCCCTCCGAACGTCAATACAGTCTTCTCTAATCAAGGTTAGGCAAACTACGGTCCAGAGAACAGATATGGCCTGCGGAACAAGTCGAAATCATTCAGAACAACACCCAAGAGCAGTCCAAGTGGTCTTCATTCCCTCCGAATGTCAATACAGTCGTCTCTAATCAGGGATGGGCAAACTACGGTCCAGGGAACAGATATGGCCTGCGGAACAAGTCAAAAACGTTCAAAACAGTCAGCGTACATGTTTTTTTTTTTTCGAATAGTTATATTTATATCAATCCCCACTCCATATTTACTCTGTTACAATATTATTATTAATTAATTTGTAATTACTTATTTTATTTATACATTTTTTAGTTATTTATTCGATGATTTTTTTTCTCTCTCTCAATCCATATTTCGCACCTTATTCTCAGTTATAGCTTTGTACCGATTTAACAAAATTAATATAATGTTTATTTTATTTAATTATTCTTATAGTCTTGTGCAAAGGTTCCTTTATACATGTCATTATTGTTAAGCTAATCAATCTATAATTTTAAAAATGTTAATGTTGATATTGTAAATGGTAATGAGTCACTGACTCAATCATTTAAAACAGTCAGCATATACTATATATGTATATTTTTTCTCGAATAGTTAAAGTGAATAATAAATGCGCAGAATAACGTAAAGGGTCTAGCCGAATAAGATGGTGAAAAGTGCCCTGTCTTAAATTCAATCACTGCCTTTATGTTCTCGTACCAAATCTCAATCCTTCATCTATTTTATTAGTTATTAGAGCTGGTTATAGTGAAAAGTTTTCCATTTTCATTTTGTCATTGTTTTTTTTTTTTTTATTATCAATTTTTTTAGTTTTATTCTATTTACTTTACTGATATTTGTTAATTTATCTTATAGTTTGTATTCTAATATTTAATAATCGGTTTATAATTATAATTTTGTAAGATATTTGTGTGTAAAAATTTTGCGCTGTCGACCCTTTTCCTCTGCCTCGACATATGAGTAAATCTCTAAGTTATACCTTATGAGTCCAACTTCTCATACCTATGTATACATAATACATACATAGGTATGAGAAGGTGGGCACATAAGGTAGAACTTAGAGATTCACTCACATGACGAGGCAGATGAAAAGGGTCGACATGGAATTTAGGATCATCTTTTAAGGAGCTCGAATTCTGTTCCCCTCCTGAAAATTTGGTCTTCTGGTTAAGTGTTCTTCTTCTTTTGGGTTAACCTCGGTTAACCGAGCAGTTGAACTAGTTTGAAGGTTATCGCTTCTTGACTACTTAATCAAGTTTTCTCAAGTATTCCAGTTGTGTTTCTGTCTTCGATACTTCCCTCAGAGAAGACTCACTCCATGAAGAGGTCACACCTAGCATTGTCTTGAATGTTCGCCTTAGCTCAGCATCTCTTCCTTTGAACCACTGCCTCATCCTCTATAGAGACACACCTACCTTCCTAATTGGAGTCTGCCCTTCTTTGTTTCCACTCATCTGTAACCTCCCTCCATTCAAATCATTGATTAATAGATTCTCGATCAATCTCTCTCCAATACTGTAAAAATTCATTATTTCTCTACTTTTAAAAACACCGTTGTCCTCATATTACCTTCTTGAGTACTCGTCAATAAGAGTTATCTATGGACAACTTCAATCAACTGACATACCATTATCATTAATCACATATGCGGACTGTGATATTTGATTGATATTACACAGGTATCTAAGCAGTTATTAAATCAGCCGCATTTGTGGTGCTTCCATCGGCTATTTAGAGCATTATTGGGAAAAAGTTTTTAGATGCGGTACCATGGGCGTAGCCAGGAAGGGCAGGGGGGGGGCACGTGCCCCCCCTGGCCAGAGAAATAAAAATATAAAAATTAAATAAACTAAAAAAATAGTTTTTATTAAAAATGCATTGCTTGCAAGTTACCATAGGATCATAAAATTTCCCGTTCTTCTGACTCCTAAATCAGCAATCAGCTGTTATAAGTGCAGGCCGCAGGCCATGCGCTGTAACTGTTCACTGTGTTTGTGTTCACGTGACAGTTTGTTTTGAGGTTTTGACGAAGTTTTCGTCTAACAGTTCCGTTCCGTTTTGACTGTTTTCCATATTTGCATAAAATTATTAAAATTAGCATGGATATTAGGAAGTTTTTTAGTAAGTATCTTGAATTATTTTATAATTGAATTGAAGAGCCTAGAGATTCAGACAGATAACCTAATAGTCCAAGCTCCCATGGCACAAAAAGAATGTACCCCATCAAACATCTCAAATTTTAAAGGTGAAAATGCTTGGAAAACATGTAAAAAAACATTTTACCCCCGCCAGACTAGAAAAAATGTATTAATTGATATGTTAAATGAATTTTTGAAATTAGCTAAAAAAAATGAATTTACTTTTTAAATTCCCCCACTCAAAATACTGGCTACGCCCCTGTGCGGTACAGATATGAAAATTCAAATGCCAAGTAAGCCAAACTAGTTTAAAAAAATTAAATAAAATTAGCAATTTTTCCCGAATTACAAAAAATTAATTATTATAGTCATTAACAAATTTAACTATAACAACAAGCACATATTTTATGTATAAATTTGATTTAAATAGAACTGCTTGGTATATTGTGAAATATAAAAACATGTAACAATGTTATCAAGATAAAAGAGTATCGTATATAAACGCAGTATTTTGTGATTTTCAAATAAATGCACAAAAAATAGAATTTATGACATAGATATTGGTAATTGGTAATTAAATATGATATACAAATATCTTCTAAAATTATTATTATAATTATAAACCGATTATTAAATATTAGAATACAAACTATAAGATAAATTAACAAATATCAGTACAGTAAATAGTATATAACTAAAAAAAATTGATAATAAAAAGAACAGAAATGGAAAAAAAATGGAAAATAACGTTTTTCACTTTAACCAACCGAATAAAATAGATGAAGGATTGAGATTTGGTACGAGAACATATTTTTTAAATACCTTGATGATAAAGGCAGTGATTAAATTTAAGACACGGCACTTTTCACCTTCTTATTCGGCTAGACCCTTTACGTTATTCTGCGCATTTATTATTCACTTTAACTATTCGAGAGAAAATATATACCTACATATATACTGACTGTTTTGAACGATTGAGTCAGTGTCCATTACCATTTACAATATTAACATTAACATTTTTAAAATTATAGATTGATCAGCTTAACAATAATTACATATACAAAGGGACCTTTACACCAGACTATAAGAATAATAAAATAAAATAAACATTATATTAATTTTGTTGAATCGGTACATATAAATGAGAATAAAGTGTGAAATATATAAATGAAATTAATTTGAATATATAATAGAGAAATAAACAAAAGTAATAATATTGATTAAGAGAGAAAATAATAAATAAATAAAATAAATAACTAAAAATGTATAAATAAAATAAGTAATTACAAATTAATTAATAATAATAATAACGTAACAAAGAGAGTGAATATGGAGTGGCGATGTAGGTATTGATATAAATATAATATGTAAGTTGAAATACATTATTCGTTAACAATGAATGCTCTAAGTTTCAGAGCGCTGATTGAAAGATTGAATTGATAGAAAATGTTTGAGATATCATTCTTATTGTGGGCCAGGAGTAATGTATGAAAGTTGGTTCGGTCTATACTGATACTCAGAGGCAGGAAGTGGCTTCTAATGGGGCAGTATATCGGACAGGATTTTAACAGGTATACGTCTTCCAATTCGTTTTTATTGCAGATTGTACAAAGTTCCTGGGGATTAAGGGTGTATAAATTATTTTTGTAACTGATTTTAAGATAGTACTTGTCAGATAGACGGAGTTGAGCCAGTGCTTTGGTGCAAAACTAAAAACATTATACAAAAGAAATCAATATGTCGTTTCTTTCCGTTTTTCTGACAAACGGATAACAGAGTTTCTCTCAATAAGAGTACAATTTCTTTCTCATTTCCGTAACTCTATTTCGACTCTTTTGAAGTTAAAAAAAAAAAAAAAAAAAAAAAAAAAAAAAAAAAAAAAAAAAAAAAAAAAAAAAAAAAGCAGGGGAGAAGACGTAGCGAGGTCCCGTTGATGGTGATCTTGGTTGAAGAAAGAGACTCACGTAGGAAGGTACGGTGAAGACAGACCGTTAGTAGTAGGCCAGTTGGCAGTAATTGTACTCGTAAGTAAGGACGGGGGCGGTAATGGTACAAAAACTACTGATGGATCTCAACAGACTGATGAAAACTGAAGATTAACTGGAAAAACTGAGGAGGAAATCAGGGAAGGATCTTTCGGCGCAGCTGATAAAACATAGCTCACTAGAGAATCAGACAAGGAGTGCTGACTATTTAAATGTTGATGTTGGCCGCTTATCATGTAGAAAATGGTCAAATTTTCAACGAAATTTCACATTTTAAGGTTAATTTAAGTCTGTGTGTATGTGATCAGAACTTAGTGAGCGCTCTAACTTAGAAACTGTACTTGACTTGAAAAAATACATTAGATTTTTACAAAACGACAACTTTACTTCGTGGGCTAAGTACATTTTACAAGATACCACATATAAATCAAAATTCTTTCCAAGTCGACGTTGTACAGATTCCTTCAAAGTCGAAGTTGTAGAGAAAACTGAAAAACTTATTTTATACAAAATGCGATGTTTTGCAGGTCTCTGAGATATAGTCCTGAAATGATGCCTGCTCAATTTACTCGAAAACTATCAGAAATGGTCGTTATCAAATTTTCATTGAGGGCTAAAACGAACATAATTATAGCGCCCCAAAAAATGCACAATTTCTGAAGAAAATAGATTAAAAAATGTTGAAAGGTGAAATTACGTTGAAAACTCGGTCTCGAATTTTTGAACGATTACAGTAGTTATATAAGTAAGTAGTCGAGGGCGCCGGTAGCTCAGTGATATGCGTGCTAGATCATGGGTTCGAAACCCGGCCAAGGCTCTTAGTTTATTTTATCTGGGAGGCAAAATAAACTTAAACACGCCGTCCTTCGGATGGGACATTAAGCGAAGGTCCCGAGCCTGTACGATGTCAGGTACTCGTTAAAGACCCCTGCCCTAGGTGAATAAAAATTTAGGGTAAGCAAAATTAAGGACTCCCATACATGAGTCATGCTCATATCCACCAGAGTGACGAAAGAGCGCTCTGGTAGTAGGCGATATGACCTCGTAGTTAGAGCCCAGGCATGAGTCATAATAACTAACTATAAGAAAGTAATAATCGACTTATCCGGGAATCGATCTAGATATCATCATATCATAAAGCAGCGATCTTAGTCAACTGCACCATTGAGTTGTTTAATTGGACCAAGGATAAAATACTAAAATTTACAATAATTTAAATAATTTCAAGGTTCGTGGTAATGTTTTCATTAAAAATAAATAATAAAATGCCGAGATGAGAGCCAAGAAAATAACACAGGGTTATGGTCACCCGAGTTTAATACTCGTTAATAATGTTTGCCATAAAGATAAAATTTTAGCAATCACTTAGGTATGGTCGGTTAATGGAAAGGATATAAGACATTTTTAAAATATCTTTTTAATCTTTCAGATAATAGGGGAATAAACAAGTCATAAATTTCAGTTTCGAAAAATAATTTAAATATTTTTTTTTTATTTGATTAGAAAGCTTACTCAACTCTTCAACTATGTCGGTAAGATTCTGTTTGAAACATGAGAATTTTTATATGGAAGATCGCCTTTCCCAAGTCAGGCAAGGCAGAGTACATTGATATTTTATTTCATAGGAACTGGCATCACACAAGACACTATTCCAGGTCCACTTCTATTGTTAGCTATTGTCACTCATGCCCGGGCTTTAACTATGAGGTCATGTAGGCTGTTATTGGGGTTTTTGAGTTGAGCCCCCTCTGATCACTCTTTCCCTTCTGCCGATTCCGCTAAAAATTAATAAGTGTTGTTTTTCAGGGTTATGAATTCACATATAAATTGTTGTCAACCTCTCACTAAAAACCCTTCTCTTTAACCGATTTGACTGATGGGGTTTTGATCACAGTGTGTCATCATTCATTCTATTGACAGTTATACGAGCGTATATGTTATATCCTAATCCCACATTCCCGTTGGTCGATTTGGCTGAAATACAATAGGTGTCGTCGTCAGAGGTTTCTGGATACACATATACAATTTCTTGCACAGACAGACAGAATATTTACTTCCCCAGCTTACGAAGTATAGGGGAAGGTATTTATGTAATCGGTCAAAAATGCGATGCGGAGTTTTCCAAATATGAAGAAAAAAATTGCTGTCTGTCTGTGAATTCGATAACTCCTGGTGGAATGAATGTATCAACACAAAATTATATACGTTAATTCAGAACTCTCTAACGTAGACACCTATTGTTTGACAGCCAAATCGGCGGGATTAGGGGGGAGGCTTAACATAAAAGTTCTAGAAACTGCCGATAGAATGAATGTATCAACACAAAATTTTAAATGTCTGGCCAAAAACCCATAGTGACAACACATATCCATTTCAGCCAAATCATCGAAAGGGGAGGGGGAGCAATAAATTAAAAAAATATCAAAGAATAAATAAAAAATCATAATTAAATAAATAAATCCATATAATAATAATACATATATTCTTTCTGAATATAATAATAAAAAAATTGAAAAATATAAGAAATATTAAAAATACATAAAATAATATACCAAGAGAAATAAAATAAATAAGTATGAAAAAAAAAAAAAAAAATTAAAGCTAATTTGATAAAATAGGTAATGTTTTTTGATGTGAAACATAATTTTTTATTGTGCTCATTTTATTCTTTTTGAACAGTGTTTTTCAGTTAAAGTTTAAAATTCCCTTACGAGTTATACTTTTTTTCAAAAAGAGAAGAGCAATGTTAAGTTATTCGAAAGACTTCTTTCTTCCAGGTACCAAGGGCCTCGGCCGGGTTTTGAACGCGATCTTGAGCTCAGTAAGCATACCACCGAGCTACCGGCGCCCTCAAGTAATTCATAAAATTCATCACTCAACTATAAAGTATCTTGATGTATACATTTAAGGATGTATCATTTTATCAAGTTATTGTTCAACGGAAATAAATATTATTATCATTATTATTGCTGTTTACAACGTAGCAATATACTTATACATAAAATTCATCACTCAACTATAAAGTATCTTGATGTATACATTTAAGGATGTATCATTTTATCAAGTTATTGTTCAACGGAAATAAATATTATTATTAATTATCATTATTATTGCTGTTTACAACATAGCAATATACTTATACATAAAATTCATCACTCAACTATAAAGTATCTTGATGTATACATTTAAGGATGTATCATTTTATCAAGTTATTGTTCAACGGAAATAAATATTATTATCATTATTATTGCTGTTTACAACATAGCAATATACTTATACATAAAATTCATCATTCAACTATTAAGTATCTTGATGTTTACATTTTTAGGATTTATCATTTTACCAAGTTATTGTTTAACGAAAATAAATATTATTATCATTATTATTGCTGTTTACAACGTAGCAATATACTTATACATAAAATTTTCTCTCGATTCCTGATGCTCTTTCTAAGAGGTGTACGATTATAAAAAAAAAAACTCTTTTAATGTCAGTACATTGGGAGCCATGGTGGCCGTGCGGGCTAGAGCGTAGGGCTTTGGTCGCATGGTCTCACCATGGTTTGCGGGTTCGAATCCCGTCCGGGAGTGAGTTTTATTTCGTAGATAGAACTCCCTCCCGGGGCCATGGATGTCACAAATATAACTAAATAACACATTGACATGGCTAATATGCACCGTACATAAGGCCAAAAAAAAAAAAAAAAAAAAAAAAAAAAATGTCAGTACAGATTTGCTCATAGCGAATAAAGTGAAACTACAGGCTGGGTGGTGTGACAGATCAGGTCTAATGTCTCCCCTACACTAGACAGCCCTGTTAAAGATTGCTACAGAAATGTTGCGAAAATACTCCTCTATTTGTAGCTAACTCATATATGACACACACTCCTCTCAGAGTCTCCCTATTATGGCCACGGTAACAGACATTCCTTTATCCGGCTCACACTCAACCGTTACTGAGTAATAAGTCCAATTTTAACATCAAAAGGACTGGTTTTATTGAAGAGAGAAAGTATGTGCCCAATTAACCCTGCATGACACGTTCCACGGATAACAGAAAGTTCAGTTAGAGTATTGGGCAGTACCTACTACAATCAGATTTATTATTATTTTTTTTTTTTTTCTCAGTTATTATGTATATTTACAATCGATCAAAAGAAACTATAATTAAATTTGATGTCTTGTACAATATAATATATGTTTATAAACAAAATAATAATATATAGTAATAATATAAAGTAATAATAATAATAATTAAAAATAATAATATAAAGATATACAAATTACGTGATAATGATAACATGTTAAACCAATACAGAAATAAATTTATCAATAAATATATTTCATACTATAATGCAGCCTTCGATAAAATAATTAATTTGTTAAGTATTGATGACGATGAAAAAATCAATAATATATTTATTTTCGTAACTAATAGTTTAAAATTTAGAAAAACAGTTTTATTATGATCTGCCCTCTCGTTTACCTTATACATTTCAATATAACACATTTCACAACAGTTGGTATTTTTCTTTTCTTTACCTTTTTTACGTTTTTTTAGAAAACTTGACACACATACAAACCCAGAAATATGTACTCTATCTTCACAACACTTACCACAAAACCCCCTACGAAGGTTGAAGAGAAGATAGAACCGCGACTTACTGCCACTTTAAATCCTATTCGTTCTTAATATTTTTTTATTTTAAACATCATTTTCCTTTACTTTTATCATCTTTCTTACCCATCCAGCAAAATTGTCTTTCAATTCCTTTTTATTTATTTAAATTTTTTTTTTTTTTTTTAATTTTCTAATTTGTTTTTTTTTGTTCTTGTGTTAATAATTAATATACATTTTCGTCCTGAGGACCTACCACTAGGTGGCCTTCCTCTCACATGCCATTCACGCACCCTAGCAACAGTTGCATCTCTCTAAATAAAAGACAAAACCCCCCCTCCCCCCCCCCCCCCCAAAATAACAATTACAAATTAAATAAATGTTGTGAAAACAAGTAAAGTACATAAAAAAATCATAAAACAAAATAAATAAAAGTATATACAAAATAATATGATATATCATAAGCATAACAACTATTCAGCTCAGAGACCCCCAAACACCCCCGCATGGTACTCCCTCCCCTAATTCCTATAAAAAATCAGAATTAAATTTATATTATTTTTTTCTACTTCCCCAGCATGGGGGAAGTTATGTAATCGGTCAAAAATTACTTGAGGAGTTTTCAACGGAATATCATGTTTTCCGACCTCCATTTTCCATATTATGAAAAAAGAAATGTCTGTCTCTGTGTGACTGTGAACACGATAACTCCCCTATAGAATGAATAAATCGACACAAAATTTTATATGTGAATCCAGAACCTTCTAAAGACGACACTGATTGTTTTTCAGCCAAAACGACAAAAGGGAAGGAAGGGATTAGAGGGAGGCTTAACATTAAAAATTCAAATAACTGTCGATAGAATGGATGTATCAACACGAGTACTATCCATTGAGGATTCAACTCAAAAACCCTAATGAATTTATTGACAAAAATTTTAGTGTGAGGATTTAGAGGCCACTATGTGCGAAAAATTAATTGATTAATTTGTTGAGGGGAATTGCCGGTAATTCACATAATACATAATTCTCAAGAGTAAACAATGTAAATTTACAGAAAGAAGAAATTAAAACTTCTAAAAATAAATACTTAAATGTAACAAATACATTCGAAACATTCTTTTCAGCTAAAAGGTTTAAACAAGTTTGTAGATTACGTAAGGTATTAGAAGAAAAAAACCAAGGTTATCCAAAAAAACCTTTATATAAAACTTAAACATAAGCAGTTGAAATGAAGCGGTATTTGCACAAATTGCTAAGGCTGAAAAAGTTGTAGAAGTTAGGTAAATGATTGTCACAATGCAAGATGGAAGCTAAAACGAATTTGATGTCAGGGTGGGGTACGTCCAGCTCTCACCTTACACAACTCACTGCTACTAATGACAAGTAAAATAGGACAGTATTATACCCCAGTGCAATTGAGTATACGTAATCATAAATTGATAATAGAAAATAAATTGCCAGTGCAGTCTATAGCAAAGCAATTTAAGCCCATATTAGGGGCGGCCGCGACGTCGCCTAATTTTTCTTTCCCA
The DNA here is from genome assembly GCA_963662175.1 of Aradus depressus. Classification (NCBI taxonomy): domain Eukaryota; kingdom Metazoa; phylum Arthropoda; class Insecta; order Hemiptera; family Aradidae; genus Aradus; species Aradus depressus. The sequence goes on from OY759224.1 coordinate 21,270,600, forward strand.
TATTTTAAATCTATCGTTGACAAAGCCAAATATAGACAGAAGAACAAAAAGAAACCGAAACCAATATGAAAAGCAAGATAAATTCATTTGAAGGGATGGGGAAAATATGGGTAATCAAAAGTACCTACGGCAGTTGGCAGCCTGCTTTTGTAGAGACTGACGGGCCTTTCGTTATTATCCATGGAAAGTTATCTCTTGAATTCTATTGACACAAAACGTACTTTAGTCAATTTTGCTTCCATTAAGGCCAGAAGAGCTATGCTTTGATTACAATTTACTTTTATTTAATAAATGGCTATTTGTGATAAATGTTTCTAGTTTTATTTGAAGAAGAAATTGACTTGTGTTCCTTAAAAACTACTTTACTAAACTAAAAGTTGTGTTATTAAAGAAAATCTATTATTATATTTTTTAATATTACCTATATCAAAGTTTATTATATAAAGTAAATTTTATATATACATATATGTAAATTTTATCACCTATTATTATTATGTAGATTGGTAATAATTATGTTTAGTAGTTCATAATATAATGTTTGATAATAAAATATTGTTGTTGTTACACATATTATTAATTTCCTAGCTCAAGTATTTATTTGAAAAATAAAAATCATTAACTTATTTAAAATGTAAAGGGGAAAAACATGAAAACATTCTGGCATTTTGTGGAGGGGGGGCGGCGATATTGTTATTAGCACACGGGCGGCCAATACTCGTTGCACAGCCCTATAAATATTTTTTTTGCTTTTTTTTTTTTAACTAAAGAAAATTTCCTGATTAAACGCTGAAGAACATTAAATAAGGTGGGAGGTCTGAAACTATATTGGAAATAAATAAAAATTAAGAGAAGAATTCATATATCGTATCAGTTATTTATATTCTATAGTTAGTTATTTATTATGACTCATAACCGGGCTTTAACTACAAAGTCATATCGCCTACTACCAGAGCGCTCTTTGGTCACTCTGGTGTACATGAGCCAGCCCGACTCTACTATGGAAGTATTAAAATTTGCCTACCCTAAATTTTTATTCACCTAGGGTAGGGGTCTTAAACGAGTAACTGACATCGTACAGGGACCATCGTTCAACGCCCCATCCGAAGGACGGCATGCTTATGTTTTTTTTTTTTTTACCTCCCAGATGAAATAAATGAAGGGCCTCGAATCCGCTCAGTAAGCAAGCACGCATACCACTGATTTTGGGACAACGAATTTTAAATAGGATCAACCATATTTTTTTAAGAATCAATAAAGAACACATCTGGTTTATCTTTTTACCTTTGTACGGTATCACTCAAGTTACTGTAAGGTTTCTCTACGTCACTGACACCTTAAGTATATTATACAATACTGGTTACGCTTAGCGTAAAACTAAATTAATTGTGATAATAAAATAAACCACTATCAAACTAATACCCCAGGGGGTACGCAAAGTGATACTTGGGGTAACCAAAAAACTAAACTCATGATCACGTAGAACAAATTAAAAGTATTTTTCTTCATTTCTTCTTCACATTTAAACAATTTGGAGACAGAATTTTGTAACCAATTTACAGATCTTCCTAATATTAAAACAGAGTTTCAATGGGTCATAAATCCATTTGCTGAAGAATAGAATAATTTTTTTGATTGCAGCTCAAGAACAGTTAATGGTACAATCTGAATTTAAAGAAAAATCTCTTCTTAATTGGTGGATTGGATTGAAAACCGAATATCCAGATTTAGTAAGCACAGCAACGAATGCAGTCTTGCCATTTGGTTCTAAATACCTGTGTGAAGTAGCGTTTTCTGCAATAATAACAATTAAGGCCAAATACAAAAATAAGTTAGAGTTAGAACCAAATCTTCGAACTGCATTAACAGTGCATCAAACCACATTTTTCCGATGTTACTAAACAAATACAATCACATTGCACGCATTAAATTCTAATTCAAAATGTAAGTTTGTAATTTAATTTAAATGTATATATATTGTTTGTTTAACTAAGGTTTTCGCACTCCGACGCATAAACCACGATACACTGGCACCGCTAAACATCAACCATAGAAACATACCCTAGACACCAACACACCAGGCGGTGAGGTATCTAGGAGTGCTCCTAGACACCAAACTGACCTGGGGCCAACGCATTAACTCCAAATTGACACATGCCTACACTAGACTCTCCTCACTACAACACTTTAACAATATGCAATATGTACATATATACTTTTTTGTATAGCGCCCCTTGCGCTGAACTGAATAAAGCGTTTTTTTTTTTTTCGTTTTTTTATTGTTTGTTTAAAATAAAGAAATAATAAAAATTTTGATTTTTGAGTGCACACATAGGGAGTACAACTTATAATTATTTTCGTCTTAGGGTACGCGATCAAAAAAGTTTGGAGATCGCTGTTCGAGACCACAATGAGAAAACCATTCAGGGTGTTTTGTGTAAACATTTTCTTTAAGAAAACATTATTACACAAACCGAGAAGAAAAGACAGGACGTTTTTTCTTCATGCATGAAAAAGACGTTAAAAAAATGCTCATAAAACATAAAAAAAACCTCTATTATTTCCATTATAATTTGAATATTATACAAGAGGTCGTTGAAAGGTAACTTTACAAAGAAGAAAATAAGTATTTATTTTAAAATACTTCAAAAAAAGTTTACGTAATTCAGAAAAAATGTAAATGTTAAACTTCCGTAACATAGGAAATTATGCCTACATAATAATAATTATATTTATATCATTATAATTGTTTATAATAACGTTACGAACTAAATCATTGATGATAGTCACTAGGTTATTTCGTATATCCATTGTTGAATTACAATGGCAGCGATAGTGTGCTTGTCTACTGAGCTCGACCGAGGCACTTAGGTTTTTATCTGGAAGGTGAAAAAGACTAGAGAATGCCGTCCTTCGGATGGGACGTTAAGTGCCCCAACTCAAGGTGAATACATTTGGGTATACAAAATTTAGGACTCCCACTCGGGCTCATGTCAACCAGAGGAAAGAAAAAGCGCTTTGTTAGTAGGCGATATGACCTCGTAATTAAAGCCCAGGCATGAGTCACAATAACCAGCTAATTTTTTTTCCCCCTTTTGTTTTTGAATTTAGCATTGAGCCATTAGCTACTTCAAACATTTTTTTTATATATGAATGGTCTGTAAAAAGTGAAACTTAAAAATACATGCCTATCTCCTGGAAAAATGAATATAAATTATCGGAATGGAGATTGGGAGGCCTGAGCAGGTCCATGTAACTTGGGGTATCCTTTGTGGGTCTTCCTTACCTTATCTATAAATTTGGTCCTTGTAAAGGAGTCTCACTTTTGCCGCTCCTATGCAAATATTCACGACAAAGTGCATGATTTGATCTGACTCTGCAGAGATTTTTAACTAATCTTCGAGATCCACAGTAACCAACTAATTGTTCATCGATTTATTGAATTTGTTTATTATTTTCATTCAAATAACCTCTTAGTCGCTTTGGTGGACATGAGACCGACTCTACTATGGGAGTCCTAAATTATGCCTACCCATGTTTAGTTACCTAATGAAGGGGGCTCTATAATGAGTATCTGACATCGCACAGGCTCGGGACCATCGCTCAATGTCCCATCAGAAGGAAGGCGTGCTCAAGGTTTTTCAACACAAACCTAAGGGCCTAAGGTTACCTCTGAGCTACCGGCGCCTTCAAGAACCCATATTGACAAAAAGTGAAAAAAAAAATTAGTCGGTGATTCACCGGCAATGTACTTCTCCAGAACGAATTAATCAATTAACTTTTCGCTCCAAAACCAGTCGACCGTTTGAGCTATTATTCAATATTTGACTTACATAGCGGCTCCTAAATCCTCATACTAAATTTTGTGTCGATAAATTCATTACATCGGCAGTTATTCGGGTTATTGAGCTCCTTCCCTGCAGCTGATATAGCTGAAACTTCACAGAGTATCTCCTCGTTGGGTTTTGACTTTAAATATGAAATTTCATGTCATGTCGATACATCCATCACATTGGCAGTTATTGGGGTTTGAGTTGAGCGCCTCCTCGTATCCCCGCTCCCCTTCTGCAGAGTCTCGTCCTTATGGGACTTCGTAAAGCTAAGAAACTAAAAGAAATAAATTAAGAATTTTAACAAAAGTTCAGTTACTTTACTAGCAGCTGGTGGAGTCTTAATTTGAAGAGTAACAACCATGAATTACCTAGAACTTCAAAAACAGGATGTGGTTAATTGCGGATTGGTCGCGGGACGCCATTGTTTCCAAAGCCGTAGCCAATCAGAAGCTTTTATTTATTGCTTTGAAACCTTCTTAACATTGAAAGTTACTCAAAATGAGCTCAATTTAAAAAAAAAAAAAAACAATTTCAGGAACCGTTTGGTGTCATATTTCAATAGTTAGGTTTTATGACTCATGCCCGGGCTTTAACTACGAGGTCATATCGCCTACTATCGGAGCGCTTTTTCGTCATGAGCCAGCTTCTTCTATGGGAGTCCTAAATTTTGACTACCCTAAATTTTTATTCACCTAGGGCAGGGGTCTTTAACGAGTACCTGACCATCGCTTAACGTCCAATCCGAAGGACAGCTTGCTTAAGTTTATTTTACCTCCCAGATAAAATAAACTAAGGGCCTCGGTCGGGTTTCAAACCAACGATCTTGAGCTCAGAATGCAAGCACGCATACCACTGAGCTACCGGCGTCCTTATTCCATAGTTCAAGAAGTGACAGTAGACTTTGAGATAGGTCAATGAAGGTTGTATAAGCCATTCCCAAAAACATTGATTCATTGGAGAGATTGGTTTTCTTATGAGCAATGAGTATATCGACATGAAATTTTATATATAAATTAAAACTTCATAAGGATGACACCTATTAATTTTACACGAAATCGGCCGAAGGGAAGTGTGATCAGAGAAGAGGGCTAGACTCAAATACCTTAATAACTGCCGATGTAATCAATGCACGTGACTATTTCAGCTATTGAAACTCAAGAAATTTATTTCCCAGAGATATATAATTATTACCTTTGCTCCTATATAAAAGCACACACTAAACCAAAAACTGACCGACATTTAATTACGCCCAATTATTTCAACAAAATTGTCGTTAACAGGAAACGGTAGCCAATAATTTAATTTAACGATCAAATAAACTTTATAATGCCTTTTTTTTTTTTTGTCATACAATGTGAAGGCATTTAGAAATCTACCTTATATACAGGGGCGTAGCCAGGATTTTGAGCAGGGGGGAGCAAAGTTCGGCTACAGAGATGGGGGGTATAGACTCCCGGGGGCAAATCCCACAGTTTCCGTGGTTAGCGTTGCAGACATGTTATTAATTTGGGAGACTCGGACCCCTAGAAACTCCCCCTGAGGTAACCACTGACTGTAATACTTAAGCTGACTTTACATGAGCACAAAAATGCAAAGGCAGCAGTAGGTTTCTGTGCTTTTAGAATTAAATGACTTACAGCCAATAGCGTGCATCTGCTGCCGCTGCGCTTTGCATTTCTACATCGCATGTAAAATCAGCTTTAAGAGAATAAATTATAAAATAAATTAAGATTTTGAGCGAGGAAATTGTATATTTAAAAATTCTGCCGCCTCCCCCGCACTTGCAACAGCTGATTGCTGATTTAGGAATCAGTCGCACGGGAAATTTGAAGATCCTATTGGTAACTTGCAAGCAATCCATTTTTAATAAAAACTATTTTTTTTGTTTATTTAATTTTTATCTTGTTTTATTGCTCTGGCCAGGGGGGGCAAGTGCCCCCCCCCCCTTCTCCTACCCTGGCTACGCCCTTGCTTATATATATTATATATACCTAATATATATTATGTTATTTCGGTTTATCAATAATGTTTTATAATAATAGCAACATTAAACATGCGATTAGTCTGTTATTATAATTGAAATAGTGAAATATCTGAACTGTCGAAATAGTGTATCGACATTAGGACTAATATGAAGCAGGATTGACCAATGATGTAATAAGAGATCAGACTTGTGGTCGATAAAACAAACTAAAAGAATTTCTGCCAAGCTTTCGACACTGCCTTCTTCAGACTCTGTAGTAACATTCATATATAATGAAAACTGACATTATTGCAGAGATATTGTGAAATAATTCAAATGAACTTGAAAGAAATAAAACTTGTTTATTTATGATATTGTCTAATTTCACCAACTATATTTACATGGGAGTACTTTCGGTATTTCTACCATCCTCAGCCAAAAGCATATAAGTCTTATCTCTTATACTTTTGGCTGAGGATGGTAGAAATACCGAAAGTACTCCCATGTAAATATAGTTGGTGAAATTAGACAATATCATAAATAAACAAGTTTTATTTCTTTCAAGTTCATACATATATAATATGAATAAAAGACACTTCCGGAAGAGTTATAAAAAGTATTTATCTTAATTTTAATTAAATTAAAAACTATCTACTGTTTTTTTTAGAATTATTATTTATTTATTTCCCTTTATAATAATAGTTTTGTTATTACTAATCACATGTGTGTCAGACTTAAGAGTTAATAGCTGTTTATGTATCTAATTTAAAAGATATCTTAATGTATACATTCTTATGACGTATCCTATTACCATTTTATGGTTTAACGAAAATAAATATTGTTATTAAATATTAAAAGTATTAAATATTAACAAGTAAAGTTAAAATTAGGAAAAAATAAACCAATAAAAAACTAAATTATGATTAAACACAACCTTCATCATAACAGAATATAAATTTGTTATCGCATATATAAGTATATATATATTTACATATTAATAATTATATAAGCTTATTACTATTGTATATATGATACTTAACATTATCTGCAGAGGTATAGTGAAACACTCAATAAAAAATAAAGAAAAACTTATGTTTTTTAAAAAGTTGTCTATTTCACAATATATATTTATAGGAAAGTACTCCCATATATATTATATATTTTGTGAAATAGACAATATGCCGATATATTGATATTTTTTTCATTTAAAAAAATGTATTGTTATAAAATAATTTAAACATTTTGTGGAGTAAATAAAATTCAATGTGAAATATAAAAATACAAATATTGTCTTACTTGTTTAAAAACAACAACAACACACTTTATTTGGACCAGAACATCTTGGTTCTTCACACAAAGTATAAAATGGAAAATATAAAATGAAATTAATTAATAATAATGTCTTGGCTCACTAGTCGGGGTGAGTTCGACTGATCTGGGTTACCTGTATTGTTCAGTCGTGCTTTGAGGTTATCCGTGAGTCCATTTTTCGTGTTGACCGGTTTTTCGGTCGAGTTGATGTTGGGCTTCATTCTCACCCGTAACTTGGGTGAAAAGTAAGTAATTTTGCTCACTTTTATGGGTATAAATAACTTTTCAAATAATAAAAAGGTAAATTTTCTTGAGACAATTTGTTTACGTGTTTAAACAAACAAAAGTTCACAAAAACGTTAAATAAAACATTGAATTAGCAAATTTCCTAGCATCCTTAAACGTTCTGCTCAAACATAGGGTACGTGACATCACCCAACACTCCTCTCACAGTTTGTACATCTCATCCATTTATTAAATTGCTGGCTGTCAGATAAGGAGACGTTTGTCCTACTTCGGTTTACATTCTTTCATTTATATCTTGTTTAACCAACTTAAAGCAAAGTAAATAATATAATTCTAAAACTTTATTCTCTTTTATAAATCGGAATTATTTTTTTTTTTTTAATTTATTGGCGTATTACCGGCATTGTACTTCCGCACGAATTTATCAATTAGTTTTCGCCAGAGTTGGGATATTTTAAATAAAAAATAAGTGTACTACGATGCAAACTAGCATTGAAAATATTTATATTTCGTAATACAAGTAATAGTTATACCAAAATATTTATTGAAAATCACTTAAAATTAAAGAATAAAAAATATTCGCTGACCTAAGTAGTTAGATTTAAAAAATAGTTAAATATAGTTGAATATAATTCATTTTCCAGCAGTGGTTTACATATTGTGAATATTTGAGGGAAAATTAATTTTGTTGGCCTCTTAAGGTCTACTATATTTTATTTATTTCATCACTCTGACGTTTCGGCTTCTATGAACCATTTTTATACATCACTAGAGCAATTTAACAATAATTGTTTAGAATTACATAATATTGCTGTAAACTATGTTAATATACCTATATGTCGTAAAACATATTGATGATAGTTTCTGGTAACTTTTATTCATACAAATTATTGATTTATTATATAGGTACGTATAATGTTTGATATTTGGATGAGCATGCTTTACGACATATATATTAACATAGTTTACAGCAATATTATGTAATTCTAAACAATTATTATTAAATTGTTCCAATGATGTATGAAAATGGCTCAATAGAAGCCGAAACGACAGAATGATGAAATATATAAAATACAGTAAACCTAAAAAAGCCAACGAAATTAAATTTCCCTTGAATATAATTAGTTTATTGAGTAGTATGTAGTTAACTAGCTACCACTAGTTCACTATTATTTTTGTTCAACTACTTGCTGTTTCAAAAGTATTTTTTTAAACTTTTTGGAAATACATATCTATGTGCATACATATATGTAATTTTATTTTTGTTCAGAATTTATTAAATGTATAATACATACATAATAAAATGTATAATAGAATTCTTATGGTTTTCTTTACATTTTTAATCCCTCTCGATATTACGAAAAATTTTTGATATTCACTAGATATTACAAACTCTTATTATAGCAAAAACTCGATAATACGAATTTTTGTTATGGCCCTTGAGTTTCGTTATATCGAATGTCAACTGTATAATATAATAAATCAGTAAATTGGTTTTCAGAGGAAGAGCGAAAACTGTCGAATAATTCGCACAAAAGTAATATTTGATTTGGGTTAGTGTTACATCATTAGTGTACTCCATGGCCCCCACATTGGATTGCGGGCCCTGTAACCAGGATCAGGGTCGGCCCCCCCATCTCATAGTCATGTGCTATATTATAATTACATGGTTATTTTTTAACCCTTTTACAATTTTATTTAAACTAAAAATAGATTGTAAGGTATGTTACAGTATCAGTTGGATTTTAAAACCAAACTTTATTGATTAAATTATTTCACACATCAATTGCTACCGTGATTATATTATTTACTTTTATTTTACTGAAATTAACGTTTAAATTTTTAGATTTCTTTGACTCACTAACATTAAAATAAAAATTGACAAAAACTAGTATTACGATCTAAAAAAAAATAACATTAAGAGCTCTAGAAATTGCGATGTTTGTGTGTGTTTAATATACTGGCTACAACAAAAGCTTACTTATAGCCTAACTGCCCTAAATTATCATAGCTTTCCTAGCTTTCTTTTGACTAAATTTATCAATAACATCTGAAAAGTCAGTAGTTTTGGCCAATTCATTTTCAATTGCCAATATTGCCAGATGGTTGAGACGAGTTTGGCCAGTTGTTGGAGGGTTGAGGGAGTGCGTGGGGCCCGTCTACACCTGTCTCGTGCGGACTGTTTTATACTAGTAATTTGCAAACAAGAGTAACTATCCATGCACGCAACTAATTAAATAATAACTCGCACAACTAGAATATGTATCTATTATACTAAATTTTCTTATAATTATATATTTTGCCTTTTTAAGCTATGATCCCTTGCAAAATCTACTAAAATAAAAAAATAAAAAGGACTGGAGCCGGACCCCCTTGGGCCTGGGCCCTGCAACCAAAGTTGCACCAGCCCCACCCTTGTGGGGGCCATGGTGTACTCCCAACTTGATCGGAAAGATCGATATCTACAACGTATCGACACGATATTTTATAAATAACCCCATAAGAAGGACACATTTATTTTCAATAAAATGTGCGAAAGGAAAGAGAATGACAAAGAGCGATTTAATACAAAATCCTAATAACTGCCAATGTAATGAATGACTGAAAAAATTTTACATGTAAATGAAACCGGTGGGCATATAATATAAAAATACGTTTTCATGCAAAGAAAAAAAAAATAATGAAATATGTTTTTGAGGGCATTCAAACTGACTTTCTAATCTCCTTGGTTCCGCTAAAATCAGTCCTGTCGCCTGTATTTCATACATTTTTCAGCTTACATTGTAAGATATTATTGTCATAATATTTTGGAATAATACTACTATACTCCTGATTTATAGAATTAAACAATGTATGATAAGAAAAAAAAAATTTTAAGTCAATAATCTTACAATTCAAAATCTACACTAATATATTTATGGTCACAGGGAATAAGTTGTTAAGTCGTAAAATGGCCAAAATGAGTTGTGTACTGTGATGATCTGCCAAGCCATCTGCCCACTGTGAAGAAGTTGGGAGCTCAGAACTCTAATACTTTCGTATCTCGTAAAATTGTGTACGTTCTCTGTTAAATCAATTTAATCTACTTCTTTCAGGAATCATTCACGAGATAACTGCATTTAATCATTTATTCACTCCGTCAGACTATTCCGTGTGTTTTTCCGTTAAATCAACTTGCTCAACTTTAAAGAGGCATCATTCACGAGTATTTCAAAAAGTATGGTCAATAATTAGGTAAGTGATGGGGAATGATTAGGTAACTATGGGAAAATCAAAGAAAGGATTAACAATATTCATTGTCATTCACTCCTATAGATTTAGAAGGTATATGATTAATAATGATGCAAACAAAAACTGGATTTACAGGATTAATGCAAAAGTAAAAAAGTGCTGCCCTGAAAAGTTACGAATTTAGACTTACCAATTTATTCCCTGTGACCACAGCATGGCCCCCACATTGGATTGCGGGCCCTGTAACCAGGATCAGGGTCGGCCCCCCATCTCATAGTCATGTGCTATATTATAATTACATGCTTATTTTTTAACCCTTTTACAATTTTATTTCAACTAAAAATAGATTGTAAGGTATAATTAATGTTACAGTATCAGTTAGATTTTAAAACCAAACTTTATTGATTAAATTATTTCACACATCAATTGCTACCGTGATTATATCATTTACTTTTATTTTACTGAAATTAACGTTTACATTTTTAGATTTCTTTGACTCACTAACATTAAAATAAAAATGGACAAAAACTAGTATTACGATCAAAAAAAAATAACATTAAGAGCTCTAAAAATTACGATGTTTGTGTGTGTTTAATACACTGGCTACAACAAAAGCTTACTTATAGCCTAACTGCCCTAAATTATCATAGCTTTCCTAGCTTTCTTTTGACTAAATTTATCAATAACATCTGAAAAGTCAATAGTTTTGGCCAATTCATTTTCAATTGCCAATATTGCCAGATGGTTGAGACGAGTTTGGCCAGTTGTTGGAGGGTTGAGGGAGTGCGTGGGGCCCGTCTATACCTGTCTCGTGCGGACTGTTTTATACTAGTAATTTGCAAACAAGAGTAACTATCCATGCACGCAACTAATTAAATAATAACTTAATAACTCGCACAACTAGAATATGTATCTATTATACTAAATTTTCTTATAATTATATATTTTGCCTTTTTAAGCTATGATCCCTTGCAAAATCTACTAAAATAAAAAGGACTGGACCCGGACCCCCTTGGGCCCGGACCCTGCAACCAAAGTTGCACCAGCCCCACCCTTGTGGGGGCCATGGACCACAGATATAATGAGAGACAGTTTGTTTGTATGTTTAAGGTAATCTAGAAAATTAGGTACTTAACCGATTTGTGATAATTATTTCAGTGTTGGGAAGCGTATTTCTTTCCGGTGGACATAGGATATACATCTTCATCTTTTTCAAAAGGAAGCTGAGCTGTGGTTGAGGCAGCCGATATAATAAATGGCGCCCGAACGTCCGTTTCTCCTCAGACTTGCTTCACTTTTACCATCACTGCTCCAGCTCCTTTCTGATAAAGCGTGAGGATGTATAGTCTATGTTCACCGGAAAGAAATACGCTCACGTAATATGAAGAAATGACGGAAAAAACCAACAATTGAATCACCCAGAGAAGTTTAAGAAATACTTCTGTGCGGAAGTAAAGTTAGTATGAAGATTCAGAAGACCCTATTTAAGTGGCGGTGGATTGGTGATTCACCGACAACTGTTTTGTTTTCATTTTTGGAATCAATTTGAAATGAGAGAAACAATGAAATTACGGTAAAAACTAAACGCGACAAATTACGTAACTTCTTCTATACTTCACATAGTTGGGGAAGTGAAAGCGAACAAAATAAGAACTGTCATTTTGATCGACTTACTGATCAACATTTCAACTTTATATAAACAAGATTAAAAGCAAGAAAGAATTCTATGAATAATTTATAGATATTTCAAGAAGTAACAGTTTTTTTTTTTTTTTTTTTTGAATTCCTCATTTAAACTATTTCCACACTCGAAAAAAAAAATGTTGTCAGTGATTCACCGGCAATGTACTTCCCCACCTCTAATTAATTAATTAAGTTTTCGCACTCCCTCCAAAGCCAATCTATCATTTGGGATAAAAGTCAATATTTGACTTACATAATGGCTTCTGAATCCTTATCATTCCTCCACAGCTAATCGACCGTTTGGGCTATAATTCAATATTTGACTTACATAGTGGCTTCTGAATCCTTATCATCCCTCCACAGCTAATCGACCGTTTGGGCTACAAGTCAATATTTGACTTACATAGTGGCTTCTGAATCCTTATCATCCCTCCACAGCCATCCATCATTTGGGATAAAAGTCAATATTTGACTTACATAGTGGCTTCTGAATCCCTTATCATCCCTCCACAGCTAATCGACCGATTGGGCTATAAGTCAATATTTGACATATATAGTAGCTTGTGAATTGTCATACTAAATTTTGTGTCGATACATTCATTCATCCCTCCCTCCCTAGCTGATTTTGCTGAAAATTAATACATGTCGAGATTTTGAATTAATTTGAAATATCTTGTCACTCCATTTATTACAATGGCAGTTATTACAGTTTCTGTGTTACTACATTGGTGTGTTAGTACTTTGGTGTTAAACTACCTAGTAGTAGAGTGTTAATACTTAAGTTACAAGTTACCATCTTTTTATAATACTTCAGTACTTAACTTTAACTACTTACCTCCACTGCTGAGAAACGTCAAAACGAAACGAAAAACGGACACAACCTGTAAAAACAACAATTATTTTTTTTAGATTATTTAAACAATAATAATAATTTCGTATATAGTAAGTCTCTGCATTCTAAGTCCCGAGTATATAAAATTTATATAAATGTTGGCAATTGAATAGTGGTGTATTACACCCCGCGCTATACGAAGTAAAGAGGAAGTTTTCATTAAGGAAACTGGGAGACAGAGCACTTCATGAAGGACTTGGTTTAGATAGTATAAACATACAGGTAGGGTTCTATCGATACCCCAAACTATCGATACTTATACTCATGAGTGGTATCGAATAAAACTTTCGATGCTACTAAAGTATCGAATAAAAAGTATCGATACCTAGTCGTATCGATTGAATCGGATAAAATTATCGATACTTTACTTGTATCGATAGATCCCTACATACAGGTAATATAATAAGGGGAAAGCCCAGCGCCGATGAAATCTCGGTGGAGGGAAAGTCACAAACAACCAGCCCCCAAAAATCATTGAAAATTTAAACTTATTTAAAAAATGATGGGCAGACAACGTTACTAGCCTATTTAAAGTTACTAGCAAAGCCGAGTAACCTGCTATTATCGTATATAAGAGTTAGGATCGTTTACGCCAACGAACCTGAGCGAATGCACTTCCATTGAGACTGAGGATCACATGTCTAGAACAATAGCCAAGCGATGGAGATGTACGAAATAAAGTGTGCCGTTTCCGCTGGCGAAACGTGAGGGGTCTTCCTGTCTAGACTTAACTTTCACATCTCTTGAATCGGCAATCATCTCAGCCTCAGTTAAATGCTTTGTTAGTTACGTGCCATAATGCTTTGTATATATATATTTAAAGCATTATGGCACGTACGTATATATATATATATATATATATAAAACTTAGGCGGGGACCTAAGGATATTTACCGTTAAAAGAGGTGTCAATAAGGTGACTGTATATTTTTATAGCAGTCCATATTTTTTAATAATAATAATAATATTTATTTCCGTTAAACAGGAACATGGTAATAGGGTACGTCATATGATTTAAAAAAAAAAAAGATTTGCGTTTTTCTCAAAACTAAATTTCGAGATGTCTAGTTGTAGTATTAAGGTGATGATATTTAATGTTGTCTATGAATTCATTACATCGGCAGTTATATATATATAATATGGGGGGATGATGGGGAGGGTGGGGATGATGTCAGAGGAGGACCTGGGAGCTGGTTAGAGCTAAGACGACCGTGTGACATCACTTGCGTGTGATTTAGATTTATTATTTTATTTACATTTTTAGCCGTTTTATTTTTTCCATAGAACAGCGTTATAACGAAGTTTTAATATATTATAAAACGCTAGTGGCGCTGTCTCCGCTTTGTTTATGTGCGCGCGAGATGGCTGCGTCAAAACAAAACTTCATTGGTTTCGTGAATTAGCTTTCGCAAAACTGGAGAACCTGTTCTGTTTCACTAAAAGGACCGATGGGAGGGTCAAATTTTTCTACTTTCGGATAAATCCCAGCCTTTTCAAATGGAATCGATATGCCCAATTAGGGCTGGCCAAATCGTCAAACAATTTGCATTGAACGATATGGCGGATATTAGTTGGTTATTTCATGAAATGGCGGCAGAGCATGAAATGCCCTGGCACATCATGATCTGCCCAATTCTACGATCGGACGATGACATATACATATGGATGTCAGATTTTACTTACATTATTTACAGATATATGTGTATTGTTTACTTTCTAGGTTGACAATTATGTGGTAGTTTTCAGAGAAATATTATATTAAAACTTCGTTATAACGCTGTTCTATGGAAAAAATAAAACGGCTAAAAATGTAAATAAAATAATAAATCTAAATCACACGCAAGTGATGTTACACGGTCGTCTTAGCTCTAACCAGCTCCCAGGTCCTCCTCTGACATCATCCCCTCCTCCCCCCTGCTCCACATAGACAAAGTATAGCAATCTCACGTCACATCACCCCTCCTCCCCACCCCCCCTGCTCCACATGGAGAAAGTATAGCAATCTCGTATGAATAGACAAAGTATAGCAACCAGCGATGAATCACCCTCAATGTACATCCTCAGCTCTAACTTATAGACAAAGTACGGCAACGGCGTAGGCAGAGTGCAGACATCTCGTAATGGTCGACTGCTCCCTTCAACCGTCTCATTGATACTGACCACATAGTCAAAGTATGCATACAAAGTATAGCAATATGTGACGTTAAAGAACTGATCAAAATTCTCCCTTTCCCAACTCAAGGTCATATATCTCTTGAATTGGGTTTTTTCGAGACATAACCAGAGAGTCACTAATCAATTGTTCTAATTAAGAAAATAATTGGCCATAACTCTTTTATATTAATCAACTAGATAAAAGTAGTCACGCAAATATAGGAAACCTTTGAGTGTCCGTTCGGGTAGTCGTCAGTGCTTTTCGCAACATCCATGTCAATATGTCCAGAGAGGGTAAGTTATTTTTTAGCTCACACTTTATTAAATAGTATTATTTTATGAAAAGCATACCATTACAATTATTATATATATCTGTATACTTAAATAACTTAACTTATATTCGGTGTCATATTCGAGTTTAACAAAAAATTTCCGATCAAATATGTATATTTGAATTATTATTTTTCTCATTTTTTTACAAAGTATTTATTTTATTTTAATTATTTGAAAAACAAATTTATACAATACCTACATATAGTTTTGACATCATCTTTCTCAGCCCTTTAATTAGATACCCCACAGGGGTTTGGTTGACTTGATTTTTGGAATATGACAGTAGCTCAGAAAACTTTTTTGAAACAATTGCTTACGCATTGTTTCCCAATCTGAAGGCGTCCCTTCTACACGCCCTTTATCCCGAATAAATATTATTATTTCACTATTCCACTAACAGAAGGCATTGTTTCCCAATCTGAAGGCGTCCCTTCTACACGCCCTTTATCCCAAATAAATCTTATCATTCCACTATTCCACTAACAGAAGGCATTGTTTCCCAATCTGAAGGCATCCCCAGTCCACGTTCGTGGTCCCGAATAAATCTGACCATTCCACTAACAGAAGACATATTATTTCCCAATCTAAAGACATTATTTCCCACTGGTTTATCCCGTCAGACAAGAAGGCAGTATTTGCAATGTAATGATGCCTTCAAGAGAGACTCAAGACGGAACAAATAGCCAAAGACGTGCCGAGGTTCCAGGTTAACTCGTCTGTTGTTAGCTCCGTCCTACCTGGCTTGGATAAAGGCATACTTGGCAACCTCAACCAATTTCCATGGTTCAAATCGTCGGCACATTGTCCACATTCCTTCCTAGTAGGGGCAATAATTGGCAATGAGGTAAACTCGATTTTACCTCATGAAATTCTTATTACTGAATTCCTGTAAGAAATCATCTTTCAGGTTCAGCTGAATGCCAAGAAGGTAGCGCCTTACTTCCTTCGACAAATTCTCACTTTACGCACACATGTATACATATATATATCTTTATACATATATAATTCGAACATAGCATTAGGTAAATAAACCTAATATTTGTTCTCTTATTCTATGCTATTCATTTCCCTGTGATCCCAGTAAGATAATTTATACCTTTGGATTAGATTGAACATTTTTGCAAATTTAGGAAAACAATACGGCAAGAAGAAGGAAGAAATCCAAATTAAATAATTATTAATTTAATTTTTTTAAATACGTGCACTTTCTTTAAAATTGGACGTCTTGAACTTTCGATATTTTTTTAGGGGCCTTTTCGGAAATTAATGTAGACATCAGAATGTAGTAGAAGACCAGCTATAATTTCTAAAGGAAATGAAAACTGACATAATTGTAGAGATATTGTGAAATAATTCAAATGGACTTGAAAAATAAAATAAAACTGGTTTATTTAATATATTGTCTAATTTCACTAACTATATATACATGGGAGTACTTTCGGTATTTCTACCATCCTCAGCCAAAAGCAGCAGTCTTATCTCTTATGCTTTTGGCTGAGGATGATAGAAATACCGAAAGTACTCCCATGTATATATAGTTAGTGAAATTAGACAATATATTAAATAAACCAGTTTTATTTTATTTTTCAAGTCCATCTAAAGGAAATGTTGTAATTTTATTATTTTATTACATTTAATATTTATTATTTCAATTATTTTCTTTTTATTCATTTTATTAAACACATTATATTTTTCTAATTAACACAGTGTATTCGAAACCCTTAAAAGACAACACATAAACTATAATAACTGCTGTATTGAATCTATTGACATTAAATTTCATATATAAATTCAAAAATTCATAACGAGCACATCTGTTAATTTTTAGCGAAATCAGCCGAAGGAGAGGAGGGATCAGATAAGAGTGGGATTCAACTCAAAAATTTCAATAACTGCCGATGTATTAAATGTATCGACATAATATTTTATATTTAAATTCAAAATTTCATAAGGATTACACCAAATTTATCGAAACAAAATTTAGTATGAGAATTCAGAAGCCACTAAGTGAGTCAAATGCATTCCTATCTTCTCTCAGTCTGATTTTGCTGGTTAATTAATTTCACTTTCTCAACTACAAAAATATTTATACAAAGCAAATTTTGTGACGGACATGTATTTATATTAATAAAATTGATAATTAGTGAAATTACCCACAAACGTCGGTTGGTTTTGAAGGGAGGGCGAAAATATAGTTGATTAATGTCAGGTACTCGTTAAAGACCCCTGACCTAGGTGAATAAAAATTTAGGACCCCCACAGTAGAGTCGGGCTCATGTCCACCAGAGTGACGAAAGAGCGCTGGTAGTAGGCGATATGACCTCGTTGTTAAAGCCCGGGCATGAGTTATAAAACCTAACCTAACCATTGTAGGTCATTCACCGACGAGTTTTGGTTAAAATCTGTTTATTTAATTATTCAATCAAATAACTCTTTTGGTTGTTACTATTTACAGTAGTTTTCATTATGTTTTTAAGTTATTTTGATCTTGTCATTCATCCAAAATATTAGATCAAGTAATCACTTCTAGACCTTTCAGATAGTTCCGAGTAAAGTTAGAAATTTGATGAATAATTTTCGAGACTTTCTATCTCCAACGCATCTAATCATCCTTAAATCAAAAATCCTTCGTAAAATAGCCAATGCTCCATATTACGTCTCCAACAAAACTCTTCACACTGACCTTAACGTACCTTTTGTTACGAAAGTCGCTAAATCAAAGTATAAAAAATTATTTTCCCTTCTTAGTTTCCATAATAATCCTCTAGTCCGTGCCCTCCATTCTGCCATACTTCCCCAACGATGACTTAAGCGTCAATGGCTTAGAGACCTCCTCAGCAGCAGCGGTGACAGTGATTAGTTACAAATGAGAGAAAATCAGTGGGTGATTTCTCTCCTCTTGACATTGACATTAGCACATTTGCTTGTATTTGTTTTTGTACAGTTGTAAATATATATTTGTGAATAACATTAAAAAAAAAAAAAAAAAAAAAAGTCTATATAAATCGGCGTATACCGAGCTGTTTTATGGATTGTGTCAGGTTACAGTTAATTAGTTATTGTGACTCATGTCCGGGCTTCAACTATGCCTACTACCAAAGCGTTTTTTCGTCGCTCTGATGAACAGAGTCCGACTCAACTGCGAACCAAATTATCTCTGGAGATTCTAGCAGATGAAGTATTTAATCGATCAAAAATTATATATTTAATTTTTACTGGGATTTCACGTTTATTTTTGAAAAATAATTAATTGATACTCTGTTTCCTTCGTAATAGATGAATCTTACAAATATCCCGAACAAGAATTTAACAAATTATCTTCCGGAAAAGAAGACCGTTACAATTTTAAATAAATTAATAGAAAATATAGATAAAGAAGACTCCCTATTAGTCTATCCATAAGAAGAAATGGACAATCCATCTATGGAACGTTAAATAAATCAAAGAAACGACATCAGTATTAATTCGTTATTAATTCTGTGAAGGTTGGGCTAAAAACTCCGGTTTTTCATCAGGTCAATAGAACCTACAAATTTCACTTTCCTTAATACAATCTACCTGAAAACCTGTTTTTGTTTCTTCAACGTTTCATTAATTTATGAAAAAAAAAAAAAGTGTACTCCCAATCTCTCATCTTTTTCTTTCCTTCTTCCATTTTTTAATTCTTCAGTACTTTTATCAAAATAAGTAAGATTAGATTTGGATATATTAAGCGTTTTAATGAAAGGTCAATGTATTCGAACAAAAATAAAAAATAAATAAAATCAAAAAAATTCCTATGAATATTCCCACAAATTGTGTTTCAACAAGGTTAAATGCATATTTTTCTTTCTCATATCTTTATATTAAAAGATAGAAAGCAAAGTAAATAATTTATTTATAAGCTTACTAAAAAAACTTTAGATTGTGTTTTAAATAATTTATTTATAAGCTTACTAAAAATTACTTTAAATTGTGTTTCTATGTAAGAAATAGATATTTTTTCTTTCTCACATCTTTTATATTAAAATATAGAAAGCAAAGTAAATAACTCATTTATAAGCTTACTAAAAAATACTTTAGATTGTGATTCAACAACGTTGAATGTAAGAAATACATATCTTTCTTGCTCACATCTTTATATTAAAAGATAGAAAGCAAAGTAAATAATTGGCTAATATGCATCGTTCGTAAGGCAAAAAAAACAAAAAAAAAAGTAAATAATTTACTTATAAGCTTACTAAAAATTACTTTAAATTGTGTTTCAACAAGTTT
Organism: Aradus depressus; assembly: GCA_963662175.1. Lineage (NCBI taxonomy): Eukaryota > Metazoa > Arthropoda > Insecta > Hemiptera > Aradidae > Aradus > Aradus depressus. Next base: position 21,290,496 of record OY759224.1, read on the forward strand.
AAGTGTAAGAAATACATATTTTTCTTTCTCACAACTTTTTATTTAAACTTTTTCGTCCAAACACCCACACAAAATTTGACAGACATTAAATTTTTTTATTTAAGTTTTGGAATCAGGAGGTTGGAAAATATCAAATACTGATGACAACTCAGCATATAATTTCTGACCGATTACATAACTTCTCCTATAACTGGGGAAGTGTAGCTAAGAATAAACTTAAGGATCCATAGACAATAAGTTGATAAATCTTGTTCAAAGAATTGGCTTTTAAACATTTAAATTAAAGCATCACGTAACGAATACGGCTCAGTTGTTTCCTGATCCGATTACACGCCTTGGAAGAAAGATATATTTTTTCTATACTGTGCCACTGTAACACCGCTATTAGCCAAGCTGGATGGTGAAAAAGTGAAAATGGAAAGTAAGGCTTTTCTAAAACATATAAATATATATGTCGTAGTTACTTAGTGAAATCAGTCATTTCATGAAAAAAACAAGGCATTTCATGAACTGTCGGCATATTGTGAAATTACATTAATTGACGTGAATTTTCATGAAATTATTTATTTACGCCAGGCACTTGATGTTCTACACAATCTGACTCGTTAAACCATGTAACACTTGTTGAGGTTATAGAGGTTATAAGCTATTTTATTATATTACTTCAGTGAGGGCGCCGGTACCTCAGTGGTATGCGTGCTTGCCTTCTGAGCTCAAGAACGTGGGTTCGAAACCCGACCAAGGCCCTTAGTTTATTTTTTTTCATCTGGGAGGTAAAATAAACTTAAGTATGCCGTCCCTCGGATGGGACGATGTCAGGTACTCGTTAAGGACCCTTATCAGGACGCGGGGGCCAGCCCTGGTCCAGCAGAGCCAGAGAGGGCCAGGACAATTAGGGAGTGGCAGGAAGAATGGGACAAGTCCACAAAGGGATGGTGGACCCATCGGCTCATCCCTCGAGTCGAGCCTTGGCTCACCAGAAAGCATGGGGAGGTGAATTACCACCTCACCCAGGTACTCACGGGACACGGTGGGTTCCGGGGGTACCTCCACAAAATCGGGGCAGCAACAACACCAGACTGCCCCGCGTGCCTTGGTGAGACGGAGTCGGCGGAGCATGTCCTCCTCAAATGCCCCAGATTTGAGGAGGGAAGGAAAAATCTGGAGTGCAGCATGGGCGCCCCACTGACTGCTACCAGTTACGTGGACGCTATGCTGCGCTCCCAGGAGTCGTGGGATGAAGGCTACGATTTTGCAGCGCTCATCATGGGCGGGTTGGCCCTTCAGGAGAGGGCTGACAAGGAACAGTAGCGGTAACAAAACAGAAGAAGGGGCGTTACCAGCCACCCTTCCTCCCTTCCGCGAAGTAATGACAGACCGTCAGTTCCGCGGAAGGGAATCAGGATCGGCAAGGAGGGGGTTTTAGTGGGTATGGTGATGGTGAACCGTCTCGAGTCCCACACTATCCAGGGCTACCTTCCCTGAATGTGCGTCACAGCATTTCCCCCTCCAATGCAAAAAAAAAAAAAAAAAAGACCCTTGCCTTAGGTGAATCAAAATTTAGGGTAGGCAAAATTTAGGATGTAAACCACGAAAGAGCGCTTTGGTAGTAGGCGATATGACCTCGTAGTTAAACTCCGGGCATCAGTGCTAAGTTCAAAGCTAAAATAGTTAAACAAATTGTTTTTCGCGATGGATAAAGGTGAAGAGCTATTTTTCAACCATTATAATGCATATTGCAGCTCAAAACCAAACAAACGTCCATATTCAATAGAACAACTAAAAAAATGTTCTTGTTTTATTTAATAAAAACATTAATAAATACCTTTTACAGTTGTAAAGCATTTTAAAATTCTAATTGAAATATTTTATGGTTTAAATTTAATTTAAACATGATAAAATCAGATTTTACAATTTGCCTCAGTATCACTAACGCATTTCATGGACCTTCAAAGTCTAAATGCTAAATTTTGTGTACATCAAAAACAATCGTCATTAAGTAGGTACATGAAAAGCCTAGGCATATAATGTAATTTCACAATATGCCGGCAGTTCATGAAATGTCTGTTTTTTTATGAAATTACGGATTTCACCAAGTAGACATATTACATGGTTATTATATTATTATTATATATATTATATAATATATATATATAATAATATTATATATTACATAATCTTACTAATATATAAAGAGACAGCGTTTGTTTGATGTTCGGGCTAATCTTAAAACCTACTGAACAGATTTTCAATATTTTTGTTTCTATGAATTCCTTACGTCTCCCCGGTGGTTTTAGGCCAAAAAAAATCCAATTTTTTAAAGAAAATATTTGATTTTTCTGTATATAATATCGATAGGCGTAATCGAATCTCTCAATAATACTCTTTTTATGGTTCCGAAGTCGATTAATATATTCTCAGTAATTGATTAATATCTTCTCAGTAATTGATTAATATCTTCTCAGTAATTGATTAATATCTTCTCAGTAATTGATTAATATCTTCTCAGTAATTGATTAATATCTTCTCAGTAATTGATTAATATCTTCTCAGTAATTGATTAATATCTTCTCAGTAATTGATTAATATCTTCTCGGGAAGTACATTGCTGGTGAGTCACCGATGAGTAATCCTGTAATATGCCCCTCCCCCCTCAATAACGAACCTTTATTTCAATTCCAGCAATGTCCGTTATTGTGATGTTTCACTCTACTTTCATATACCAATGAAGCCAGTATGAAATTAAATTGAGAAGGAGGAGGGAGAGAAAAAATGTGGTTGGTATAAAAAAAGTCAGATACATTTACTTTAAAGTGTTTGAAATAAGTAATAAGATGACAAGTATCCATAGATAAGAGAAGAGGCAGCTGTTCTGTAAAGAGGTCTGTTTGGAGGCAACCTGTCTGTAACGGTCTGTAAGAGCTAGAACGACGCCCCGGAAGTTTTTATAGGACACATAACTGGGACGGTTGGACAAGGTCGTATCAACGACCATTAATGTTCGCCCTCTTCCAATATCTATGAGTAAATCGCCAGAATTTCCTAATTATTGTGAAATGCATCTGTCTATGCACAACATTCGTAAGCATTCTGAGTGAACTGTATTCGATGGGTGCTAGTTCATGAAGAAGCTAATTTAACATAAAACAATGAAAACTATGTTTATGTTAATATTTCTTCAAAACTATTATGTACTCATGGATTTATGACTCTCTTGAAACTGGACTTAGCCGCATCTATAAGGTACTAAAGGGGGAAACACTGATATGGAATTAATATATATTACCTGGCCAGGCTTATATTAAATAGAACAGGGCTAGACTGCTCGTTTGTCTATAAGCAAACATAAACTGAGAAAAAGTAATTAACACAATACAATAACACAGTAATAAGTCATCGATGGAGACGAAATTATTCGTTATAAAGTGGAGTCCGTTGGGACCAGTCGTTTGCGATAATATTCAATAGTTGACTTACATAAGGGCTCCTAAATCCTCAAACTAAATTTTTGTCAATAAATTCTTTGCATCCGCAGACAGGTTACGGCCTCATTGGGTTTTGTTTTCTCCCATTCCCTTTAGTTGATATGGCCTTCGGATGGGACGTTAAGCGGTGGTCCCGAGCCTGTACGATGTCAGGTACTCGTTAAAGACCACTACCCGAAGTGAATAAAAATTGAGGGGAGGCAAAATTTAGAACTCCCACAGTAGACGAAAGAGCGCTCTGGTAGTAGGCGATATGACCTTATAGTTAAAGCCCGGGCATGAGTCATAAAACTTAACCTAACAATATAAAATGTTGGCATTAATAAATCAAATGATATCCATTATTCTCGTCTCTTGCTTTGATAAAGTTATATATTTTTCATTTTTATTTAAATTAATTATTTTATTTTCTCTCATTTTTATATGAGGAAATGTATATTTTTTAAAGAAAAACATTTGGTTATCTTATACTTACTTTATATTTGTTCTTATTCCATACCTACCTCTAAATTATTTTTAAATAAAATTTTTGATTTAATTTGGATGTTTCTTTTAGTCACTGCTTTGACCGGTTAATTTTGAATCTATGTACGATACATATGAACAGAAAATGAACACAGAACATCTCCGTGGGCTATTCTGTCTTTTTATTGCAATGATTAAGAATTATATACCTATATATATTTTTTTTTGTTTTGTAGATTAATGTATGTATGTAATTATTGTAATTAATACACGTACACAAATGTGAAAATAAAAATAAACTATTGTAACATTATAAAAGAAATTATAATCAAAATCAGTGCACGACAGCAGATTTTTGAAACTAAAGCAGATGTTTACACAATTATTCTCATAAGTACCGCGTCACTCACACATGACATTTTTTTTATTTATTAAATAGATTTTAATGTATAAAATATTGTTTAATAGTAGCTGCTTGAGCCCCATCGGAGAGAGCGGGCTCCAGACTGCCGACCCAGATCTGAACCTGGATTCTCTGGAGCAGGTGCCTCCAGGCTGATGCTAAACGACCCTCCTTCCTGTGTAGACATCCGCCCTGACGCCGCAGCGCTAGCTTGAACAAAACCGTTAATAGAGGAAGCAGTCCAACACGAGCCATCCTCGTAACACCTGATAGGACCCTCATCGTCGTTCTTATGATAGCCACCCTCACTTGATGAAACTGAAAGACCTCATGGTAACGACTAATGGATACCTACTGATTAAAAGTTACGAGTTTCCACTTCTTGAAGTCAATAGATACAATAAAAAAAAGTTAAACTTCAACTAAAAATGTTATGTTAGAGGAAACCCTTTACACGGAAACAGAATTTTATTCTCACTATTCAAAATTAATTGTATAAAAATAATACACACATTGAAAAGATTAAACTATAAACATCAAAAAATTAATTACATTTATTTTTATATAGAAAGCAAATTTATATTTAAAACAAATTTATTCATTTATAATTTTTCATTTATATATTTTTTATTTATTTAGACTTTTTTATTTATTCATTTATAATTGATTAATATATATATTTATTTTATTTTTTATATATTTTTATAGTTACATTGTTTTGTTTTTTTCTATTTCTCGCACATTGGGACCTGATGAAGGGACGTAAGAACGTCCCGAAACATCTTTGGGATAAAGACACTTCCGAAGAGTTTTTTTGAAAAATAGTTATCTTAATTTTTATTAAACTGAAAAATATGTCTACTTATTATAAATGTATCTACCTATTAATTTTTTTATACTCATATATTTTTAAGTACCTACTTATTTATTCAGTTTTTATCAATTTCATTTCACTTTTTTCAATAGTTTTGTTATTACTACTAATCATACGTGTGTTAGACTCAAATAGTTATATTTCTAATTTATAAGCTATCTTAATGTATAAATTCTTTTGACGTATCCTATTACCATGTATTGGTTTAACGGAAATTTATTATTATTATTTTATTTTTTGATGAAGGGACGTAACAACGTTCCGAAACACCGTTGGGATAAAGACACTTCCGAAGAGTTTCTTTGAAAAATAGTTATCTTAATTTTTATTAAATTGAAAAAGTATCTACTTATTATAATGTTTAACTATTTATTATTGTTATTATTATAACTTCCCCTACTCTTCCAGTAGCATTTTGAATGTGACCTTGTCTAACCGTCCTTGTTTACGGAGCAGGTAGACAAAAACTCGAGCTGGCGCTAGCTGATCCAAAAGAACCGTTACAGGTAAGTGCTCCTTTCTGATCGAGCCGTCCTCATCATAACAGGCCAGTCTCCTTAATCGCAGCTTCATAGTCAGCTCCCGAACTGTCCTTCTTGGCTCATGTCCAAATCCGTTCCAGCAATAATTAATCAATTACTTTATCGATCAATATCAAAAGTCGATATTTGACATACATAGTAGCTTCTGAATCCTCATACTAAATTTTGTGTCGAAACATTCTGCAGTTATAGGATTTTTTTTTTTGTGTTAGGCCTCACCCTTCCCTTTGGCAGATTTGGCTGAAAATTAATAGGTGTCGTCTTTATAGAGGTTTCATATATATGGGAGTTATCGTGTTCACTGACACATAAAACAGGAATAATCGTTCTTTGCGTAAAAAAGCAAAGATCTAAAAAATGAGTTTCAACATTTTTTATGTTGCTATTTGGCTTGTGTCTCTCAAACCGGGCGAAAGAAAAAAATGTGTGAGTGACGTGGTACTCACGAGAATTGATGTGTAAACATCTGCTTTAGTTTCAAAAATTAGCTGTCGTGCACTGATTTTGATTATAATTTGTTTTATAATGTAACAATTTTTTTTTTTTACATTTCTGTATATCTGTACCTCGGAGGTAAACTGCATTATGTGATAGAAACCCAATTTTACAGCAGAGCGCTTTCAAATTTTGAACTGTCAATTTCACCACAATGGCATTTTTTCATGCTTTCATAACTAATAAATTCATAAATGCTCAGGCCACATTAAAAGATAAATATTTGTATATTTTATTGCCTCAAAATAAAAAAGCATCAAGTGGACTTAGTTCTGTTTCTCCTCAAATTGACATTAGGGTTAGTGCAGTTTACCAACCTGTTATTTTGTAATTACTTTAAGAAGGACTATACCACTAACTAGCTCAAACTGATGTACAACTTAGTGCAAAAAACCGATTTTGGAAAAAACTGACATAGTGTAGTTTACCTCCGAGGTACAGATATATTAATTACAATAATTATATACATACATTAATTTACAAAACAAAATATACAATATATAGGTATATATATATAATTCTTAATCATTGCAATAGCGCTGAGGAAGTATATTGCAGGTGATTCAAATTTTTTTTTCTAAAAGAAGGCGCCACTACTTGTTGGTCTAATAACGCCAACTCGGAAGAAGAAACTTAACAATTAATTTTTTTCAAAAAGTTATTGTCCTGAAGACTTAATTTAGATTCCTCTCTGGGACTTGCCCATATAGAAAGAATGTACTCGTATGTGTACTGCATACATGGACTCTCGTAGATATTTCCTTGCCTCCTTGATCGCAGATATGACAAAGATCCAGGACATGCGCGGTTCTGTTCTGAGTTTATCATTTACCGCTAAGCCATCCTCACCTTGTTTTGCATACTCACTCAGTACTCACTTATGTTGACGATATATTTTTTTTTTGCATAATTAAGAAGTCAACTGCGTTTAGCATATAAGGGAAATATTTAGTAGAAATATCTAACTAGTAACGGGTTGTTAGATTTACAAATATTTGTGTTGCAAATTAGTAGTACAACTAGAAAATTTTCTGTTTATCATAATTCTTTTTTATGACTTTATTTACTCCAATTTTTTTATTATTATTAGATACCGTACGCTTGGGCGCCATTGTTTTTTTTAGCAAGGAGCAGGAACTGCGCAGGCTCTAAAGTTAGGTATGTATTTCAGAGTTCCTATATATTATATTAAGGAAAGCGCCGGTAGCTCAAAATACTGAGCTCAAGATCGCGGGTTCGAAACCTGGCCGAGTCTCCCTTATTCTTTTTATCAGGGAGCACGCCCTCCTTCAGACGTAAAGAGATGGTCCCGAGCTTGTACGATGTCAGGTACTCGTTATAGACCCCTACCCTAGGTGAGTAAACATTTAGGACTTCCCAGAGTGACGAAAGAGCACTCTGGTAGTAGGCGATATGACCTTGTAGTTAAAGCCCGGGCACAATAACTTACTATAATATTGGGGACACCAAATCTGCCGATTCCTTCTTCAGTTACTTCTAATAAGAGATACAGAAAAAATGTATGTTTTTTAATATTGTCTATTTCACATAATATACACAATATATGGGAGTATTTTCAGTATTGCTTCCATAAACGCCCGGGCTTTAACTATGAGGTCATATCGCCTACTACCAGAGAGCTCTCTACTGTGGGAGTCCTAAATTTTTATTCACCTAGGGCAGGGGTCTTTAACGAGTCCCTGACATCTGACAGGCTCGAGACCATCGCATAAAGTCCCATCCGAAGGACGGCGTGCTTAAGTTTATTTTACCTCCCAGATAAAATAAACTAAGGGCCTCGGTCGGGTTTCGAACCCACGTTCTTGAGCTCAGAAGGCAAGCACGCATACCACTGAGCTACCGGCGCCCTCTTTTTTTCTTTATTTTTATTAAATGTTTCACAATATCTCTACAGAAAATGTCAAGTATAGTAGTATTTCAAATGGTTTTACCGAATAACAGCCAAAAATCTCCGTTTCTGGCTCTATGATACAGGAAAAGGCGTCCGAAGTCGCCGAAATTTTGAGGATTTTAAATTTCAAAGCGTCAAATGATTGGCACGAAAATTTTAGAAAACGACATATGTCACGATAACGGACACCTCTCGATAAATAGATAAAAGACAAAAACGGTAGACCCAACGATGTTTGGACTTGAAAAATAAAATAAAACTGGTTTATTTAATATGTTGTCTAATTTCACTAACTATATATACATGGGAGTACTTTCGGTATTTCTACCATCCTCAGCCAAAAGCATAAGAGATAAGACTTTTGCTGACTTATGCTTTTGGCTGAGGATGGTAGAAATACCGAAAGTACTCCCATGTATATATAGTTAGTGAAATTAGACAACATATTAAATAAACCAGTTTTATTTTATTTTTCAAGTCCATTTGAATTATTTCACAATATCTCTGCAATTATGTCAGTTTTCACCAACGATGTTTGCTATGGAGAGGTTTCACTGTATTTTGATTACTGAAACAAAATGGAGAAGATAAAAAAAAATTTTTAAATATGTGTTTTTGAGGCATCTAAATGTGCTTTTGATATTGACTTTCAGGATTCGTAACCTCTTATGTAAAAAGACAGTTATTATTAGTTAGCCTTACATGGTGGAATTTTCTAATGATAATTATAATAATTCAGTTCAATGAATTGTTGCAAAGTTCACCTGTGTACAAAAGTTCAAATCATGGAAAATTGATCAACCTCAGAAACATTAAGTAACCACAAATGCCGATCTCACAATCAGTCTGGTGAAGCCTGCTGTAGCGGAACGAGTTAGAAAGTACGAGCGCAATTCTTAGTAACAGCTTCTTAGTAGCTTTGGAGTAGGACTTTGAAATCCCAGTGCGAATCCTGGAGTGAATTTTTCGTACTCGAAGACCACCTCACTAAAATATCCCATTTTCTTTTATTAAAAAATTATAAGTGTTGCTTATCTATTTTTTTAAGAGGGCGCCGGTAGCTCAGTGGTATGCATGCTTGACTTCTGAGCTCAAGAACGTGGGTTCGTAACCCGACCGAGGCCCTTAGCTTATTTTATCTGGGAGGTAAAATAAACTTAAGCACGCCGTCCTTCGGATGGGACGTTAAGCGATGGTCCCGAGCCTGTACGATGTCAGGTACTCGTTAAAGACCCCTACCCTAGATGAATAAAAATTTAGGGTAGGCAAAATTTAGGACTCCCACAATAGAGTCGGGCTCATGTCCACCAGAGTGACGAAAGAGCGCTCTGGTAGTAGGCGATATGACCTCGTAGTTAAAGCCCGGGCATGAGTCATAAAACCTAACCTAACCTATAAAAAAAAGAGGAATAATAATAACAAATATAAATAAAAATGCTTCTATAAAATGATGAAGGATATGAACAAAATAATAAATAATATATACACAATAACTAAAATATACACAAAAGGGTATTAATAATTTTAAAAAAGTACAAAATAATAAATAAATTCCGCTTGGGAAAGAAAGAGCTGAATTTGAGTGGACATAAGAGAAACTGGCCATTGCCAAAATGTTTCATACTGATCCGCCCTTCTTCATAAACAGCTTGGCCACCCCCTGTCTAAAGTCGTTCTAATCTTGTCCTTTGAAGAAAATCCACAGTGTTTAGCTTTCAAAATCCTAAGGATAAAATATACAGTAAAAATCGTTTAAAAGAACACCGGTTGTAAAAACATATCGATTATAAGAACGAAATTTCTAGTTCCAGAAAACAAACCTTTTATAAGAACTTCATGAGAAAACAAATCCCTCGAAAGAGGAGTTCAGACATAAAATATTCTACGAAAATAGTAATCAATTATTTTCATGGAATGTTTCCGTCGTTGTTTACATTATTTTCTGACTACACATTCTCTCTCAGTTCTCTGCAGTTGTTCAAACAGGACGGTGCAATGAGTGAAAAAAAACGAAAAACCTGTACGGTGGAGGAAAAACTCCATATAATTTCTCGTTTGGAAAATGGTGAAAAAAATGGAGCTTTGTCGAATAAACTAAAGGTGAGTCATGCAACCATTTCAAACATTTTTAAGAACCGTTAAAAATTAAAAGAAGAATTCGAAAACGATCGTACCAGCAGGAAAAAAATTCGTACAAGTTCTCATGGTGATGGAGTTGAAAAATAAAATAAAACTTGTTTATTTAATATATTGTCTAATTTCACTAACTATATATACATGGGAGTACTTTCGGTTTTTCTACCATCCTCAGCCAAAAGCATAAGAGATAAGACTCTCTTATGCTTTTGGCTGAGGATGGTAGAAATACCGAAAGTACTCCCATGTATATATTGTGTTGACCTTTGCCTCTCATATAATAGATCGAAGCTATACCCGGCATCCTACACCATAAATTGTGTTGATCTCTGCTTGGGAGCTTTTAAACTTTTATTAATTACTATGAAAATGATTTTACTTTTGGGGTTAACATGCGTACTCAGAAGGTGAACTAGGCTGTAGAGAATTTAGAGAACAATTTATAAGACAACATACATTTATTAACAAAATTATTGACATATATTAGTGAGGTGTCCCTCCATGATCGCACATCTAGAATAAAATATCTATAAAACATGAAATAAATTATATAGACTTAAACGTTCTGGTAACTCCCGCAACATGAAGGTGTCTATTGATGATCATCCAGCCATTCGTCTCGATGTCGGAGAAATGTAAAATAAATGATTCCGTTACCTTGTAAGTCTTCTTTTTCTAACCACACTCAAGCCTGTGGCCTCTCCTCCAGAATTCACGACGATTGAGGAACTTCCAGTCCCTTTGAAGTAGGCAGCAGGGATGATTTCCCTCTAGCAGCAAAATTAGAGTCTTCGGTCTCCTACGTCCGGTCAAACAGGAGTCTCCTTCTTCCCACAGCTCAGCCAGGAATGTCTTCTCCCTCAATAGCTCAACTCTGACTCCTTTCTCGTAGCTGAACGAGGACTGACTAACTCCTCTGATAGCTGACTGAAGACTGTCTACCTCCTCTGACACATCAGCCACGACTCTCTGTCTGTCTGTCCCGACAGCTCAACTAGGACCGACTACCTCCTCTGACACTTCATGTATCTTCCACTAGTGCGCTTCTCGTGGTCGCTCTCATAACTATAATTATCAATCGTTCTGTGATATGCGATATATCACAATTGCCTCCCTTTGATTAAAAAAATTGCGGAGATACATTAGTTAAGGTAGCGACGTAATTTTTTTTCTCTTCACTTGGCTGTAACTTCACTCACTTCTGAACACTTCTTATATTACACTGTACAATCTTATACTATATTACAATTTTTTACAATATATAACGATGGATTTAAAAATGGCTTGAAAGTCTGTTTCGTACTTTATCAACTTCGTCCTGTCTGTCTGTCTCATATTTTATCAGCTTTGTACTGTCGGCTTCTTTAATTAATTATTACTTTAAATTATTTATTCTTTATTATTTATTCCTCAAATTCTCCTTAATTCTTTATTATTTATTCTTCAAATTCTTTATTATTCATCGAAACATGTGCCTTGGTAATAAAATTCTTTTTTTTTTTTAACTATCAATCTTCATTTTCCTGCTATCATATCTCATTCCAAATACCCCACTTAGGTATCAATTATTAACGACGATCGACGAAGAATGCTTCCACAGCATTAAAATACTAATAACGACGAAATATGCTCTCAACGCATCTATATCCACAATTACTATCACAATTATCGACGAAGAATGTCTTTCCTGACATCGTAGATTGGCCCTATTTCGGCTCACAAAATTCTTCATAAACTTTCATATCATTATTTATCGTCTAATATCCTTCTCTGTATAATAATTACCAATACCATTTCTTTCTTTACTTCGCACCATATTTAATCATCAAGGCATCCAAAACGTAACAATGTTAATAAAGTTTTCCTTATTTATCTATCAATATTTAATCAGCCGACAGTCAAAAGAATAAAAATACTCTGTTGAGTTATCTTCCAAGGTGAAAACCCGCCATCCTAACAATGTCCCTAACTTAATTTGATTTCTATATATCTACTAATGTTCTGTCCTGTCTGTTCATGTTGAAACCTGCAAGCCGCTATCTTAATACCTCCAAATGTTCTGTCCTGTCTAGTATTGTTGTGTTTAGATCTGAAGCCCGCCGTTATAACAATGCGTCGAAGTTAATTTAATTCTTACTTATCTACAAATGTTGAACAATCCTGTCCTGTCAGGTTTAGACCTGAAGCCCGCCAAAATGAATAACTAACAAAAAAATATTAACACAAAACGAAACGAAAAATATATGAACGTTAAATTATATAATACTTATTTACAATTTTTATTTACAAGCATGCCCAGTATGGATATTTTCCTGAATTCCGAAAAATACCCAATTGCACTCAACTAGCCGGGGGTTCGTGGGACCCCAAGAATCCTGGTCAATTCCGTCTGCGGCGTTGATTTAGTCCCGGGCTCTTCCCTTGTCAATTTCCTGCGTCAATTTCGACCCTTCCCTCTTATATCTTTTCAAAAGAGAAATATGAAAACGTCCCCTTTTTTGTCCTGTATCTGAGTTATGTTTAATTGTTACTAAATAAGGTCCTTCCCAGTATATCAATGGTTTATAAACTTCTTCGTTATTTTCCTGTATCCTTAATGGTTCAACTAATACTAATCCCCCCATGATTAATTTCTGAGTTCTATGTTGTCTATCGTCTGTACCTATACGGATAGTATCGTCTGTCTTATGTATGCATACCAGTGGAGACATGTATTGGCTTTCTGTATCCTCATTCATTTGTACGCATTTGTCTGTCAGTTCTGTTTTCGTATCTACTATTTCTTTTTCTATCATGTCCCCTTGTTGTACAGTTTCCGTAGTTAATTCTTGTCCCTGAATGTCCATGTCAGTCTGTAATTGTTTATAATGACTGGTCATGTCCTCAATTTTTATGTTCATTTCTTGGAGGCCATCTTGTATATCTGTCTTTAGTATCTTTGTCATTTTTGTCATAAACAATTTATTATTTTCTGTCATCTTTGTCATAAACAATTTATTCTCCGTCCTAATTGATGTCATATTTGATTCTATTTTTTCATTTCTTTCTGTCATCTTTGTCATAAACAATTTATTTTTTAATTCATTACTTTCTGTTATAAATTTCATTAATGTTTCAATGTCTAAACTACTGTTTCTGTCTGTCGTCTTTTTCGTTGTTTCGTTTGTCTCTAATACTAATTCTCCATTCGTCTCTTCGTCATCCTTTTGGTCACCCTCTGTCATTGACTTACGTATTTTTGACCTTGTCCCTTCAGCCATTTTTAAAATACAAAATAATATAATAGATATAAATCAATATAAATTATAAATTGTTCTCTTATCTCACCGGATTTCTTTCGTACCCGGCGCCTCCACCATAAATTGTGTTGACCTTTGCCTCTCATATAATAGATCGAAGCTATACCCGGCATCCTACACCATAAATTGTGTTGATCTCTGCTTGGGAGCTTTTAAACTTTTATTAATTACTATGAAAATGATTTTACTTTTGGGGTTAACATGCGTACTCAGAAGGTGAACTAGGCTGTAGAGAATTTAGAGAACAATTTATAAGACAACATACATTTATTAACAAAATTATTGACATATATTAGTGAGGTGTCCCTCCATGATCGCACATCTAGAATAAAATATCTATAAAACATGAAATAAATTATATAGACTTAAACGTTCTGGTAACTCCCGCAACATGAAGGTGTCTATTGATGATCATCCAGCCATTCGTCTCGATGTCGGAGAAATGTAAAATAAATGATTCCGTTACCTTGTAAGTCTTCTTTTTCTAACCACACTCAAGCCTGTGGCCTCTCCTCCAGAATTCACGACGATTGAGGAACTTCCAGTCCCTTTGAAGTAGGCAGCAGGGATGATTTCCCTCTAGCAGCAAAATTAGAGTCTTCGGTCTCCTACGTCCGGTCAAACAGGAGTCTCCTTCTTCCCACAGCTCAGCCAGGAATGTCTTCTCCCTCAATAGCTCAACTCTGACTCCTTTCTCGTAGCTGAACGAGGACTGACTAACTCCTCTGATAGCTGACTGAAGACTGTCTACCTCCTCTGACACATCAGCCACGACTCTCTGTCTGTCTGTCCCGACAGCTCAACTAGGACCGACTACCTCCTCTGACACTTCATGTATCTTCCACTAGTGCGCTTCTCGTGGTCGCTCTCATAACTATAATTATCAATCGTTCTGTGATATGCGATATATCACAATATAGTTAGTGAAATTAGACAATATATTAAATAAACAAGTTTTATTTTATTTTTCAACTCCATTTGAATTATTTCACAATATCTCTGCAATAATGTCAGTTTTCATTGATAATGCGTGTCGGGCAAATCTCATGGTGATGTCGAAAAAGCTCTGTTGCAGTGGTTCAAGGTTCAAAGGAGTGCAAACATTCCGATAAATGGACCAATTTTGCAAACAAAAACAAATGATTTTGCAAAACTGTTGTTACTAAATGCGGTTGCTAATTTCAACCCCTTAAAAGTAGTTCCAGAGGAAAGAGGCTTCAACTTTCAAAAAATTGATCGATAATTAAACAGAAAAAAATTGATTACCGGATATAGCAACTATCGGGTTTAAGAACCAAGTTCAGACGGTCCCTTGGATGTTCTTATAAACGATTTTTACTGTATATATATTTTTTTAAATTTCTATAATCCGCAAAAAGACAGCGAGGGACCGGACCGTCTGGTAAGGATAGACTGGAGACCCGATTCGAGCCTATCTGTTTTCTGTTACGGTAACGCCAATTATTGAGTTGTGGGCCTGTTACGTTGTCCTAGCATAACTGGTTTGGAAACAGGGCTAGTCTTCAATCCCAGCTCAGGTCAGTCTACCAACAGACCTGACAGAAAGCCAACTGCGTACTTGCTAAACTCGAGAATGATTTGAATACTAGTTGTGTAAACCGAGGTACCTATTACGTGAAAATAATTAATTAAAATATTAAATATACTAATAATCAATTAAATATTACCAGTAGAAACGGAGATAAACAGTAGACAGATAGATAGTGACGTGGAGCGAGGCTTGGGGAAATCGCGGGAACAAGGAGGTTAGGATGATCAGGTGATCGAACGAGAGTATACTCAAACTGCTGAGTTGGTTCTATCCTATTGTACAGGAGGCAGTTCTGTATTCACTTGTCATAGTTGTAGTTGATTCATTGTAGTCATTATTCACAAATAAAGTTTTTTTTTTTTTTAATTCAAGAAAGTTCCATACACTTATCTTCAATACACTTTCTTCCCCCTCCACCAGGCTATCCTCTCGCCTCTTTCACTACTCGAAAATTTTGTTTATCTCCACTGTTCCTAACGTTACTAAAAAATGTTCAAAATGTCTTATATATTGATTTAGAATATTTTTTCCAGTAGGATCAGTAGTAATTGAGAAACTTTAGAAACTTGAAATTCAGGTCAAAACTCATTATCAACATTTTATTAATGTTCTCATAGCATCTATATTTGGGGAAGAAATTTTGGAGACTTGGTCGATCACAGCATCACGAATATCAACAGAATTATCTGACAGTATAGAGAGGTCGTATCCCCTACTGCCAGCGCTCTTTCGTCAGTCAGGTGGACATGAGCCCGACTCTACTACATGAGTCCTAAATTTTTATTCACCTAGGGTAGGGGTCTTTTTTAACGACTACCTGACATCATACAGGCTCGGCACCATCGCTTAATGTCCCATCCGAAGGACGGCGTGCTTAAGTTTATTTTACATCTCAGATAAAATAAACTAAGGGCTGACAGTATTGAGTTCAGTCAAACCTTCACAACGCCAAGAGAATATAAACTATTCAAAACAAGATCCTTAAAACAATATCACAGTACCCCATATTACGTTACAACACACTATCATATTATATATACGTAAGTGTATGATATATACCTATATCAACTTGAACACACTTTTTCTTATGAAATTCATCAAGTGTACCCCAACCACAGAAGACTCAAAATCATAAATTAATGGAAGCTCATTATATGGAAGATTTAATGTCTAATTGTTCTGAAAAACAAACACAATCAAAAGGCGCCATACAAAGTCTATTAGTTGTAGAGTTAATGACAAAAACCAAAGAAATAACTGGAAGAGAATGGAGAGGCCTCTTGAAATAATATTTCTTCAGTTGAAGTCTGGTAAAGAAACCCTAAATGATAAATTACTTTGTGAAATGTTAAGGTAGAGAAATAACAAGAAACAGCAATAAATGAACGGATTTACAGAAATGTAATGTCTACAAGTGTTGATATGAAACATCATTTTAGACTGATGAGAAAATTAAAAGAAGTTAGAATATCAAGAAAACTACTTATAAACACAAAACGAACGAAACAGGTTTGTCCACGGTCTATTCTAGATCAACGATTAAACATGAAATGTCCCACTTACATACATGATTCAGTTCGTAACAATATATTTAGATAAACATGTACAAATACAATTATCACTTATGGGATGTGTAAAAACATTCTATATTTGAATCATAATCATTCCCCAATTTTAATAGCCAATACTTGGATATATTTATTTTAACAATTTTTTCTCATATTGATCATAGTATTCTTTATGCAGAACATATTTTACGAGTTTTACCTCTATTTTGAAAATCTTAGTCCAGACCAGTAATTCTCAACCAGTGTGTGGCGGTACATTAGTTTGCATCGAAAGGATTATTAGTTTTTCAACAAATTGAGCAGTCAAAAATACCAAGCATACCTAAACCTGAATGCTCCTTTCTCACACATCAAAACACTGGCTCAACTCCGTCTATCTGGCAAGTACTATCTTAAAATCAGTTACAAAAATAATGTATACACCCTTAATCCCCAGGAATTGTGTACAATCTGCAATAAAAACGAATTGGATGACGTATACCACCTGTTAATACCGATATACTCCCCCATTAGAAGTCACTTCCTGCCTCAGAGCATCAGTGTAGACCGATCCAACTTTCATACATTACTCCTGGCCCATAATAAGAATGATGTCTCAAACATTTTCTATTATTTAATCAGCGCTCTGAAACTTGGGTCATTCATTGTTAATGAATAATGTATTTCAACTTATATATTTGTAATTACTTATTTTATTAATATTTTTTTATATTTATTTATGTTATTTATTTAGTTTGTTAAAGGTTCCTTTATATATGTCAATTATTGTTTTATATGTGTCATTATTATATTAATATTATAAATGTAATGGTCACTGACTCCATTGTATAGGGGTGATCCCTTTAAACAATAAAAAAAAATTATTATTATCAACTATTCATTATTATATTCTAGGATTATACTAAATACATGTCATATTGTTCATTTTTCTATTAATTTAGTATTAGTAAAAAATAAAACTTATGAAGGAGATTATGAATTCATATATAATATATATTTATCATAGAATCACTTCTCTCATTTATTTTTTGCTATTTAAAAACTAACAATTACGAAGGTTTCGGAAAGTACTCCCATCATCACTATGAATAATTCATCTGTTTTGTATGTTAACATTTTTTCTGTACACAGAATATAGAGGTCCACTCAATAAATATGTTCTGTAAAAAGAAGATCTTGATTCGTAATTGAAAAAAAAATACGTTAAAGTAAAGAACAGATTCAGGTAGACTCGTAAAATATGTTCTGCATAAAAAATATTATGATATAAGGGATACACTCTTTACAATAATCAGGAAATAAATTAAAAATATTTCTCGAAACGTCTATTGGGCTGGTTTGTAAAGACTAAAGATTAATTGGGAGAAGAATAAAGCTGTTGCTGACCAGGAATCACATCTAGTTCTGGAGAGGGGTCCCAAAGCAAAGACATTCAAAACTCTTTGTTTCGGAACCCTCAGAGAAAAGGAGCCGAGAGCTTCTGAACATGAGCAGAATGGATCTAAGAGCTATGACAGGTCTGATTACAGGACACTGTCTTATGAACAAACACCTACAGAATATGGGCATCGCTAGAAGCCCTCTGTGCAGGAAATGTGGCGAGGAAAATGAGATTCCGGTCCATATTCTAAGCCAGTGTGGGGCGCTAGAAAGCAGAAGATTTTACTGCTTCGAGTCTGCCATAACGGAACCGAAGCAGGTAATGGAAGGAACCTGCAGAAGAATCCTGGACTTTATAAAAGATACAGGGCTGCAGTAGGGACCAGCACACACAAGGCACACAATAATAATAATAATTTATTTTTTATTTCCGTTAAACCAATACATGGTAATAGGATACGTCAAATGAATTTATAATAGGCCTACTCTGGCCGCGGTGACACAATCAACCCTCGGAAAAAGAAAAAAAAATATATATATATATATATATATATATAATTATTTTTTAGGTTGTGTAAGGAGATTATTAATTCATATATAATATATTAATTTTTTGTCATCTCAAAAAACTTATTGACTAGATGTTTAAATATGCAAGTCGACTCAATAAATATGTTCTATAAAAGGAAGATTCTGATTGACAGAAGGAATAGTTAACCTAAAGAACACATGTATTATAGACACTGATGGGAGTGCTTCCAGAAACGTTAGTAATTGTTATTTTTCGAGAAGACAAATAATAAATGGGAGAAGTGATGCTATAATAATATATTGTATATGTAATACTATATTATTATTAAACTTCAATTATATATTATACCTAAGCTAAATCTGCGCAAAGGTTGTGCTCCTAGATGTACGGATGTATCCGGAGAGTCTTTATGGTTTTCATATAACCGGTAACCAAACCAGGCCAGGAGAACTAATGCAATGATAAAGGGTTAGAAAACATTCATGAAGAGCAGGTAAGATCAAATATCTAGTCTTTGAGGTAGCATGCTTGTCCACTGAGCTCAAGATCGCGGGTTCGAGTTTGGTTTTCTTATCTGTGAGGTAAGAAAAGCCTTGAGCATGCCGTCAGGGAAGGGTCTTTAAACAATGATCCCGAGTCTGTACAATGTCAGGTATTCGTTAAAGACCCCTAACCTAGGTAACTAAACCTGGACAGGTAAAATTTAGTTCTTCGACACTCGGGCTCATGTTCACTAGGGAAACAAAAGAACGCTCTGGTAATAGTGATCTCAAATTTAAAGCCCGGGCATGAGTCACAATTACTAACTCTAGGGCTTCTATTTAATCTCCTACAAGTTCCCACTCACAAGGGAGATTTTTTAACGAAACTGTGGTTTTAATGTTGTTTACAGTTTCTGTAAACTAAAGAGGTTCTTTTACAAAGGTTAGATACCTGAGATAACAAAGTACATACAACTTCTACTTAGGATAAACCAATTCCATATACCTGATGAATTGGTATCCTTCACAAAACTTCAGGCTCTTCCAAATACATAATACGAAGCAACGGGAATAATGTATCTACAGTACTAGACATGAATATACTGCGATCTGTGTCGATAAAGTGGAAGCTAATAAAAAATTCGTCGGTGAATCATGAATTAATTAGTTAAGTTTTGACAAAACTGATCTCTCTATTTAAATCTGTGCAATTTGAAGAATTGAATAACTGAATTTAGTGGCACTTTGAAGAAAACGATTGTCGCCTCTCTTGTTATTGTACGAGTGGTAATCTTTTCTAGAATAGGTCTGGTTAGTGGTTCATACTATTTGCGAATTGCCTCTCATAGCATCAAATTATAAGCAAGTTTAACGGTTTTAATTTGGATCTACAAGAAAAAAAAGAACCAGTCTGGCTTAGTGACGGTGGCGAGGCAAGTTGGTTAAGCATTCCTTGAGGCCGTAAACCTGAGGAGGGGCGGTGACCTTGAGAGATGGCATGTAGGGAGTAGGCAGGTGCCACGAAGGGAAGCATGGAGGTACTGATCAGAGTACGTCTTACAGGCAAGTAGGTCAAGCAAGCAGTTGAGCTGAGAGGAGAAATGCAAACCACAGCAGGAGAGATAGTGACCTTGAGAGACGGCATGTAGGGAGTAAGCAGGTGCCACGAAGGGAAGCACGGAGGTACTGATCAGAGTATCTCTTGCAGGCAAGTAGGTCAAGCAAGCAGTTGAGCTGAGAGGAGGAATGCAAACCACAGCAGGAGAGATAGTGACCTTGAGAGATGGCATGTAGAGAGTAAGCAGGTGCCACGAAGGGAAGCACGGAGGTACTGATCAGAGTATCTCTTGCAGGCAAGTAGGTCAAGCAAGCAGTTGAGCTGAGAGGAGGAATGCAAACCACAGCAGGAGAGATAGTGAGTGACCTTGAGAGATGGCATGTAGAGAGTAAGCAGGTGCCACGAAGGGAAGCATGGAGGTACTGATCAGAGTATCTCTTGCAGGTATTTGAGCTGAGAGGAGGATATTAGAAAAATATTCCATTTTAGTCAGTACCTATAGCAAGTTTTATAAAAGCTTATCAATTAGATGAGCCAAAAATGAGCCAATCCCGTAAAAAATCATATGGTTCGCTAAATGTGGACGGCAAGAAGTATTTTGAACAGAATGACGAACAAATTCGACCTTCGTTCGCATGTGTACACACACTTTGTGACAAATAACTGGATTTAACTTTTTTTTTTTTCACATATATGTTTCACGCCTTTTGATATTTTTGACAGTTGTATGTACCAATATGTTTTTTTGACACAATTCGGAATAAGAAGCCTGAAAACGGGAAAAACATCAATGAAACATTTTTTCCATAGATCTTCCCTTCTGTTGTTTGAGTATAGATTTGTTTGTTTATTTTGTGTATAGTTTAGTATTTTTTACTCTTGTATGCGAAAATCTTATAACGAAGTTTCAACGGATTTTCACGTTACGGTCTCCTGAATAAGTTTTGACTATTTTCGTGTCTTTTTATGTTCCTATTTATATAATTCGAGATAATGTCTGTCGGGGCATTTATATGTGATAGGAAAGTTGTGAGCACTCTACCACAAAAACTGTTGAAGCTATGAACATAACATTTAGAATGCAGAAGTCACATGTGGTAATTTAGATCTGATTAGATTTTGGCCGAAATGGGACGAAAATTGAGACCAGTTTACTTCGGGGCCTAAATACATTTTACAAGAAACCGCTAATAATTATAACCTAATCAACAATCTTTTCAAGTCAAAGTTGTAGAGAAAACTGAAATACATATTTCATATGAAATAGGAGTTTCATAGGTCGTTCAGTTTTCGAGATATTTGTTGATAACCGCCCTGAAAGTTCGTTTTGAAACAGATTTTTTCCTTGATTTACCCAAAAACTGTTAGGTTTTTTGAAAAATTGTTTCCTAACAAAAATGTTCCTTATTAAATTTCCAATCGCTAATTAGTCGTCAGATTTGAAAAAAGATCAACATGAGCAAAGTCATAACGCCTCAAAGAACGAAAAATAAATTAAATAAATGTGATGTAGACATTATAGGACGTTCTTATACCAACCACGCCATTTTTTTCTGTCATTATGAAGCATTGTGGCCAGCTTTAAACATTGAAGTTGTAGACACAGGTCAAACTGCATCCCCAGAGGGAAATTGGGGGCGGTAGAACTATAATCATAGAATCCGCACACCGTCGTGTTTTATAATCAGTTAAATAATAAAAATTAATTAATTATTTCCTAAGTAAAAGCACAAAATCTTACTCATTATACTGAGCTAAAGATCATGGGTTCGAAACCCGACCGAAGCTCTTAGGTTTTATATATGGAAGGGGAAAGAACAATTAAGGGTAGGCAAAATTGAGACTTCCATATTAGAGTCGGGCTCATGTACACCGGTCGAAAGAGCGCTCTGGTAGTAGGCGATATGACCTCGTAGTTAAAACCCGGGCATGAGTTACAATAACTAACTAGCTACCTAATTATAATCAAGAAATGTGATTAATTATAAAATTTTTCTATATTAAAATATTTTCCCATAGAATTCCCCACTGTTGTTTGAAAATTCATTGTTATTTTGATTGAAGTATAGACGTTTTTTTAAAGAAATTTCTGACTTTTTGAAGCTTTATGCCCGGCTCTAAGCATTAAAGACTTATTATAGACACCCAGATCAAACTGTACCCACAGACACAGGACATTGTGGGCGGTGAACTATGGGCACAGACACACTATCTGGTTTTTATAATAAATTATAAAGGAAATTAATAAATTAAATACTAAAAAGATGCATACAATAGGGACAATGTTTACTGAGATGTATATAATTGTGTATAGTATATATACTATATCAATGTGTATATGGGAATAACTATATAATTTTTTACAGGAAACATAACGCGATATGTCAATTTACCTTTCCCAGCTCTACAAATTATAGGGGAAGTTATGTAATCAATCAGAGATTCGATGTTGATTTTTCACATGAATTTCATAATTCCTACCCTCTGATTTCAAAAATCAAAAAAAAAATCAGCAAAATCAGCCGAAAGGAAGGGGGACCTGAGGGGGCTCACTTTTGGAGGGAAACAGAAATTTTAAATTGATTAATTCGTGCTGGGGAAGTAGATTGCTGGTGATTCACCGACTACTTGCAAGCTCTGAACTTGAAAATTATTTTCTACAAAGTCCTCCGCCAATAGTCGTCTGTATATCACGTTGTTCATATGATTTGAGATTCAATTTCCAAAAACGTTCTTATCTGTTACTGCTATCGTTTAAAAATTCTAATATTTATCAGAGTGTTAAATTTAATTTTTTTTTTTATAAAATATATTTTTGTTCTGTTTTTTTTTTTTTTTTTTAATTTTTCTCTTCGCCGACTTAAGGAATATTTTTAAATAGTGAGCCACACATAAGACAGAGATAGAGTGTGGGAATGGCTTACCTGGGACTAGTGATATCCAAGTGAGAGGCACGACTGACGGCTGACCGAAGCCGAATGTTGGTTTGTACCAAGTCTAGTAACGGTCCTCTCTCAGTCCAGACCCCCCTCTACTACCTGTAGAAACCCACCGCCCCATTCTACTATCTGACTATCTGAAACCTAAAGGGGGCTCCACACGCAACGGAAAATCCGAAGGCATGCCTCAAGGCGCCGGGCCTTGAGGTGAACCTCTATGTGTGGAGGGAGAATTCTGTTGAGGTATTCCTGCGGATCTTACGTCTGGAGGCCGGAAATTTCAATACAAAATCTCATTCGTTTTGCCTCAAGGCCTCTCGTCTCAAGGCCGATCGGACCGTGTGGAGGGGTGGGAGGTAAGCCTCGAGGCGATTCAGTTGTACTCTAGTTGTGTTAGAAGAGGCCGTGTTTGATTAAATCCAGTTTTCACGTAAAATCATGGCCCGTGATAACATTCTGCCGTTGGTTCCAAAATCACATAGAATAAACTGATAATTTGCATCAACTATTGCCATTAAAACCAAACTGTGTTGGCCTTTATAGTTATAATACCGAGAGACGCTTCCATTCGGAGGAATTATGTTCACGTGTTTTCCATCAATACTTCCAAGGCAATGCGGAAAATTCCATTTATCCTCAAAGCCTTTCGCTATATTTTTCCAGTCCTCATAGGTTTTTGGAAACTGAAAACTGAATTAATAAAATAATAACATGAGAAAATTGTAATAATTATAATTATTATTAATATTTCATTAATTATAATTAATAACTAGTAACGTAATATCATTTTAATTTCTAGGAAACGATTCAACTGAAGGGATTACGGTATCCCACTTTGTATCCACATTCCGCCCTGAAGATGGTCAATAATTAGTACCTAGGAGTTGTATACATTTCTATACTTATACTTTAATTAAAAATAAAATAATGTTTGAATAATAAATGAGCTTAACTTACCTTCATATAATCGTCTCGAAGAACTTAGTCAATAGCTTTACAAGTTTCTGGTACAATCAAACTGAGAGCCTGTGGTGATATCGCAGTAGAAAATTTCAAATCTTCGTAGCATCTTCCAGTAGCCAGAAATCGTAATGTGGCACTCAATCTTTCATGAGGTGTAATTGCGGTCATCATTATGGTCAGATATGGGCGTATTTTTATTCGTTAATACGAATACGAATATGAATTTTATTCACAGGACCCCCATCTGCGAATACGAATACAAATACATTCGTATTCGCATTTTCGAATACGAATACAATTGTATTTTCAGGTACGAGCACATATGAATACGAATATATTCGTATTCACAGCCAAAAAATATGAATACACTCGTATTCACACCCAAAAAATTTGAATACACTGATATTCACAGTCAAAAAATATGAATACACTCGTATTCACACTCAAAAAATGTGAATACACCGATATACTGGAGTGCCTTAAGGCTGGCCTTCGGATATTCCGTAGTGTGTGGAGACCCCCCACTATTTGGGTTCGCCTCAAGGCCCGGCGCCTTGAGGCATGCCTTCGGATTTTCCGTTGCGTGTGGGAGCCCCCTAAGGGGACATACTAGAAAAAAAAAAAAAAATACGGTGTGCATCGCAGGACGCGCGACAGGAGCTGAGCTCCTCCGTGATATTTTTGGCTGAAAATAATTTTAAATTGAAATTATCAAATTATAAAATTGTCCATGTAAATTTATTAGGGAAAAGTAAATACCATAAGTAAAAATGAAAATATATTCTGCTTGATCTTAACTAAATTTAGCCGAAGAAGTAATATAGAATATAGGCAGGGGCGTAGCCAGGGGGGGGGGGGGGGGCACGTCCCCCCCCTGGCCAAAGCAAAAAAACAAGATATAAATTTAAAAAATAGTTTTTATTAAAAATGGATTGCTTGCAAGTAGGATCTTCCGTCTGATTCCTAAATCAGCAATCAGCTGTTGCAAGTGCGAGGCAGGCGCCAGAATTTTTAAATATACATGAATTCTATCATTTCATTTCTTCTGCTCAAAATCTTCAATTATGTTATAATTTATTCTCTTAAAGCTGATTTTACATGCGCAATAAAAATGCAAAGCGCAGCAGCAGCAAATGCACGCTATTGGCTGTAAGTAATTTAATTCCAAAAGCAAGGAAACCATAGCATCCTGCTGCCTTTGCATTTTTGCTACTCATGTAAAGTCAGCAATGTAAAGTATTAGAGTCAGTGGTTACCTCAGGGGGAGTTTCTAGGGGTCCGAATCTTCCAAATTAATAACAAAAAGTCTACAGCGCTAACCACGGAAACTGGGAGTCTATACCCCCCACCCTTGTAGCCTAACTTTGCCCCCCCCCCCCCCCTGTTCAAAATCCTGAATATAGTGGTCCTTGTAGCACAGATTTCTTTTACCTTCTGAAAAACACACAAATACAGCACTGTAGGTAGGACAGGCTTCAACCAGATACCATGATAGTCTCCCATAAGGAAAGATGAAAAATATATTCTGCTTGATCTTAACTAAATTAGCCGATGAAGAAATATCGGATGTAGGTGGTCCTTGTGGCATCGATTTTTGATACTTTGTGAAAAATACATTAATATATCAATAACAATAGTGATTTCAACTCGTTTAGTGCTGTCGAGAACCAAACATGTTCGCTTTCGAAATAGCCAGTTCCGAGTCTAGAACCTTAGACCATGGTCCATGTCCCAGGTCCATGGGATGTTTAACCGTGGACCAGGTGCTATTTCCCTTCGATATCTCTATTTGTTGTCCTTCTGTTGTTGACCAAATACGTACAAAATTGATTCCTCTATTGGAGGATTTTGTGGTCTGAAATTGAAGCGATGGATATAATAATATCTTATGCCATCTTAAATCCTTTATCCGGCCAATGCATTATGCATTTTCAGGAAACCCAATGTCTTCTCCATCTGCTCTATAGTTGCTAGTACATTCCAAAGAACCTAGATGGCAGCAGAGTGTAGTATACTTATATCTCTCTGTGCTGTCGGAGAATAAAATGGTAAAATTCTGAGAAGCATTCAGATAGTCCTGGTTTATAGTAAGTTTCAACTGGAATTAAGTCAATAAACTCGGAATAAACTAGATATTAGAAATAACTGGATGCATGGAGTGGGAAATGCTCATCCTAATAAATAACAATTCGAAATAAACGTTGTAGCTCCCAAAATAGTAAGCTCACAAAATAATTTTGAAATATGATGCATCTGAAAAATTTTGGAGCAGTTATTGGACAGTCCACAATTTTTCTGTTTCAATAAATAAACCTCATTTTTTCTAACTATGTTGCAATCATTAAAAACTAAATGAATAACAGTTAAGATATAAACTTTAATAGTAAATATATCGAATAGGTAGTGATAATAAATGTTGACTATGATAAATTATATATATGGAACACAATTAACCCCCAAATGCATATATATGTGGAAACAGCACTGGTTCTAAGCTGTAACAAAGGGTGGTAGTTGAAATAAATTTGATCGTTTATACACAGGTTATTTTTTGTAGATTTATTTACAATCAGTAACAAAAATTTTCGGACAATTTATAATTTTGTTTTTCTTTTGCAGTTACACATAGTTATATGGCAAAATATTTAATTCAAGCAAAGTTTTAAATTTTGAGATCATCAATCATTTCAAAACGCCGTAAAACAATTAATTAAACATTTACAGCTAATAGGAAATTTTGCATTAATAATTGAAGACAAGAAATTCACGTAACAAAATTTTCTGGACACCTGTTGTTTGTTTTGTAAACAAATGCGACTCTGATCATGATCTTTAATCCCTTCTCAACCAACCGCTAATACCGAACAAATAAAATGTGTTTATATCCTTCTATTACTGCATT
The DNA here is from genome assembly GCA_963662175.1 of Aradus depressus. NCBI lineage: Eukaryota > Metazoa > Arthropoda > Insecta > Hemiptera > Aradidae > Aradus > Aradus depressus. The sequence goes on from OY759224.1 coordinate 21,317,482, forward strand.
CAGTAGTTATTTGTATTTCCTGCTGTCAAGATGGGTCGAACATCTTTTGAAGTTCAACAGATAATAATTTTTAATTATGAAAAAGGATTAAGTGTCCGCAAAATCGGTGGTATGGTAGGCCGGAGTAAAAGCACCGTAGCCGATGTAATTCGAAGGTATAAGCACGAGGATCGGATAGATTTGAAATCTTCCTCTGGCCGTCCAAGAGTATTAAACGACCGAGAAAGGTGTAGCGTTGTCCGGAAAATTAAAAACAAGCCCTCGAGGAGTGCACCTCAGATCGTCGCCGAGGTATACAGAGAAACGGGAAAGAAAGTTCACCCACAAAATGTTCGAAGAATTCTAAAAGAAGTAGGATATAATGGGAGAGTACCAAAAACCGTTTGTGAGTGAAAAAAAATATAAAAAAAAGATTGAGCTTCGCAAAAGAGTTACAGAATCATTCAGAAATTTTTTGGAGTAATGTCATTCATCTGCGAGGTAAAATAAACTTAAGCACTCCGTCCTTCGGATGGGATGTTAAGCGATGGTCATGAGCCTGTACGATGTCAGGTCAAAGCGTTTGAGCTCTCACATAAACACACGCATGCAATTGATCTCTGATGTTCACACGATTACAAAATTTTTAGTACATATTATTATGTATACATATATTATATGTATAGGGAAGTAAACAAAAGTAAAGTAATAGTATATGTATACATATATTACATGGAAGTAAACGGACATGATCTGGAAACATTTATTTGTCGAAATATCGGAGAAAAAACGTTTAAATTAGAAAAATTGGGTACTTAGTTTCTTTAGAGGGAAGGTGGAGGGTCAGGGGGGAGTAGGGGGAAGGGACGGTTTCTGCCGAGGGTCAGCGCTGCTGTCGCTCTCTTCCAACGTCATATCACAAAAATCTAGTTTTCTGACATTACATGACCTGAGATTTCTTTTTATGTTGTGAAGAGTTACAAGATACAAGAATATTTTATTATTGCGGTTTGTTCTATTGCAAGCAAATACTTTTGAATGTAAGTTTAATGAATAGATAATTAAAATGCACAATTTCTTTGTCAAACTTCACTATATATTCTCAAATACTCAACTAGTTTCGCCGTGTTAAGGCATTATCAAGAGTCACTTACAAACTGACAGAATTGGTTGACAGGGTAGAGGGTACAGTTAAGGAGGGGGTTTTTAGGTAATGACGGGGAATCCCTTGTTTTTGTTATTACTCTATACATTCCAATAAACAGATATTTACAAGATAATAATAAATATAAAATAAAAAGAAGAAAAAAAATGATATATATATATAAAATCTAATAAAGCGAATCTAACAGTAAAGTGTTGGTATTTATATAGGTATGACTCATGAATTATATAAATGTAAAATATAATAAATATTAAAGTGAATAAAAACAAATACAAAGAATTTAAAGGCAAATTAAAACATCAAATGAAAATTATAGTATTCTCTGAATGTCAGTTGGCAAAACATTTCCACAATCATCAGACTCTTAGCTACTTGATATTTAAATTAAGAAGGGGGGAATGGTTCAGTTCTATTTGTTCATTTAGCATTATAATATCGTTATTTTTGTTCAGTTTATTTATTTCTACCGCTTCCAGTAAATTCAAAAGTGGACCTTATTGGCAGATATGTATTATATTTGGTTTGTGTTGTGTGTCTATGGTATGTCCTGTTTCTGTGAGATGTTGGTGAAATGAGGAAGTGTTGGAGTTTGTATTTCTTGTGTGTTCCCTGTATCTAATCTTAAAGGATCTCCCTGTCTGTCCCGCGTATTTGGCATTACATTCTGGGCATTCCAATTGATACACTCCACATTTATCCATTAAATCTATTTTTTCTTTTGAATTAAATAATATTCTACCCAGATTGGGGTTGGATTTGAAGGCTGGATTCAAGTTATGCTTACTTAATTTCTTTTTTATTATTTGGGATAATCTACCAGTGTAAGGGATAGAGTGATTAGATACAGGGAACACACAAGAAATACAAACTCCAACACTTCCTCATTTCACCAACATCTCACAGAAACAGGACATACCATAGACACACAACACAAACCAAATATAATACATATCTGCCAAAAAGGTCCACTTTTGAATTTACTGGAAGCGGTAGAAATAAATAAACTGAACAAAAATAACGATATTATAATGCTAAATGAACAAATAGAACTGAACCATTCCCCCCTTCTTAATTTAAATATCAAGTAGCTAAGAGTCTGATGATTGTGGAAATGTTTTGCCAACTGACATTCAGAGAATACTATAATTTTCATTTGATGTTTTAATTTGCCTTTAAATTCTTTGTATTTGTTTTTATTCACTTTAATATTTATTATATTTTACATTTATATAATTCATGAGTCATACCTATATAAATACCAACACTTTACTGTTAGATTCGCTTTATTAGATTTTATATATATATCATTTTTTTTCTTCTTTTTATTTTATATTTATTATTATCTTGTAAATATCTGTTTATTGGAATGTATAGAGTAACAAAAACAAGGGATTCCCCGTCATTACCTAAAAACCCCCTCCTTAACTGTACCCTCTACCCTGTCAACCAATTCTGTCAGTTTGTAAGTGACTCTTGATAATGCCTTAACACGGCGAAACTAGTTGAGTATTTGAGAATATATAGTGAAGTTTGACAAAGAAATTGTGCATTTTAATTATCTATTCCTAGAATGGAGCTTCACAAAGTAAATCTGGAAACCATAAATTATTTGTAAGTTTAATATATTTAGTCCCGACAGTCGCGACAAAATTTGGAGAAGGCGTAATGAGGAGCTGAATCCAAAAAATTTAAAACCAATAGTAAAACATGGGGGTGGCTCAGTGATGGTGTGGGGGTGTATGGCGTCTAGTGGAATTGGTGAACTGGTTTTCATTGAAACCACCATGACTGGAAAAGTTTATGCCGAATTACTAAGGAGCAATTTGAAAAAGAGTGCTGAAAAACTTGGGATTTTACGGACTTTTCATTTTTACCAAGACAACGATCCGAAACACACCTGTGAATTGGTACGTACTTGGCTTTTGTATAACTGCCCTTAAAGTTATGAAACCCCCCCCCAATCGCCCGATCTCAACCCAATTGAACACGTATGGGGTGAGCTCGACAGGAAAATTCGATTAACACCCATTGCTTCAAAAAACGAATTGAAACAAAAGTTATTAGAAGAGTGGGGTAAAATATCTCCAAATTTCACCAAAAAATTAGTTTCATCATCAATGCCGAATCGAATGAAAGATGTTATTACACAAAAAGGGTACCCAACCAAATATTAATTAACATTATGGTTTTTGAATTTGTGAAATCGTAAAAAAAACATTGAATTTATTTATAGTTGTTTACATTTTTGTCCGAAAATTTTTGTTACCTTCATTACTTGTTATAAAATTTATTAAATTAAAATATTTATTTGTTCTAATCAAAGCTGTTTTTCCTTTATCCTAACCCACTTTTGAATTCTTATTCTTGATTGAAAAATGGCTTTAATTATTTTTTTAAATTATTTTTTATTACTTTTGCATTTAATTATTATAATTTTTTATTGAAAAATCAAACCGTCCGAACATTTTTGTTACTGACTGTATGTTCAGTTGTTCTAAACTATCAAGTAACCAGCTTTCTGAGGAGAAATGGAGTTATTTGATGGTCAAAAGTGTGGCTATTGTCGATAATGTGGGTCACAAACGTGGACCAGTTGCCTTGGTTTCATATTTCAGTCCTATGATGTCTTTTTGAAAGCAAAAACATTTATGTATCCACCTGATAATTTTCATGTATTCTGTAATCTGTTTAACATCTTTTCCTCTTAAATAGTTTCATTGCACTAGACCCTCAGGTTTTTTTTATGTAGGATGAAAGAAAATTTTGAGCAGGCCGTCATTCGGGTGAGACGTTGAGCAATCTACTCGCCAAAGACCCATAGTAACTAAACCTGAGTAGATAATATTTTTCACTTTGGTGATTTAACGAAGTGGATTCTTCTTGTACAAAATCTGCTCCTTGCTCTGAAAATTTCAAATTAGAAAATAATAAAATAAATCTGAGGAAATGAAAATTGGAACGTAGAAGTACGTAAATAAGGTACACCTATTTTATAAATTAATTTCGTATGTCCACGCTTTTTCTGTACTTTATTGTGCTCATTAATTATTGCCTTTTCAGTTTCTTCTCTTGTCGCCAGCATGTATTTTTCATTTAATGACATTGTTTAATTGAAAAATATTAGTATTTTAAAAGAATTTAAGAAGTAAATCCCTTTAGCTCAGTGACCATCAGTGTTGCCATTACAACCCCAGTTAAATGTTTTATCATTTTGAAACTAGTTTATACAAGTTTTTTAGATTATGGTATGTAGTTCAAAAATTCGAAAAATAGTTAATATCTTTAAAAAAAAAAAAAAAACTAAATACAACAGTTTTGGCAACTCTATAATAGTGTAAGGTTATGTGACGTGTTATTAGAATGTTTATTGAGAAGTATCATGGACGAAATTATATGACAGAAAGTATATCTATCAGCTTCTTTTCTTATTGTAATTATGGAGAATGAAGTCAATTTTCGTTAACTTGTAATGAATCGAGGTAAGATTTCTATAAGTTCAGAAAATGATTTTTTTGTGCTTTAACTATTTGATAAAAATATGGCTTCTTTGTAATTGGGTGCAATGAAGAAAATTATGAATACAAGTTTGGTTGATTATTTTGTGTATAACGAATTCAAATGACAATGATCTATACGGACTTTTGCATGTATGTTTTAAATATATTTTTGAATACTTCGACAAATTTAAAACATTTCTAATTGCTGTAATCACCCACATATAATTTATGAGTTCGAACCCGATATATTTAAATATGCATTTCTTATATCGTTGAATTATCGTTTTTACTTTAGTATAAGGAAGTTTTTGTAATCGTGCGAAACTCTGAGATGAAGTTTTCAAAATGTCATGTTTCCAAAGTCCCCTGAGTTTTTTCCACTATCGCAATGATGTCTAAGTGTGTGCGATTAAAACTTTGTTAGCACTCTAACAACGATTGTAGCTATTGAAATTTGAAACGAAGATGACATGTACTAATTCAGATCTGATTAGATTTTAGCTGGAACCGGAGGAAAATAGACTTCTTTACTTCTTGTATATTTTACAAGATACCGCATATATTTATGGCCGAGTTAAAAAATGTATTAAAATAAAAGTTTTTGATAAAATTGGAAGGCACATTTTATTTGAAATATGATTTTTTTTAAAAGTCGGTTTGTTAGATACATGCTGAAATATGCCTTAAAAGTTCGTTTCAAAACACTTTTTTTTTTTTTTAACCTGCAAGTAGACGATATGACCTAGTAGTTAAAGCCTGGACGTGACACAATAACTATATATATATTTTTTTTTTTTGCTTTGTTTCACAGAAAAAATGAGGAGAGCCCACGGTAATTATTATGAACCAGTTCCTAGCTACGATGCGGGGCCAAGTGCCGCTCTGGAGGAAGAAAATGACGCAATGACAGATCATCTAAAAGGGAAAATCAGTGCTCTCAAGTCTCTATCCATCGATATAGGAGCCGAGGTGAAATACCAGGACAGAATTCTACGGGACATGAATGAAGACTTTGAAAGAACGGGTGGTTTCTTGGGAAATACAATGAACCGAGTTTTACGTTTATCTAAAGGCAGCCACAACTATTATATATTATACATATTATTATTTTCCATATTTGTGTTTTTTGTTTTGTATATTGCGTTAAAATTCCGATAAAACATTTTTTTTGTTATATAATTGTATTATTTTATTTATTTGTTATTACACATGTTCCCTGTTGTGTGAATTCCGATATTCATCGTTTGTAACAAAGGTTGGGGATTTTAATATGCAAAAAGACCTGGACAGTATTTATTGTTATTTTATTTTTGTTCATCTCCAATTAACTACAATAATATTCTCCACTGAAAATCAATTGGTGACTCAGGGACTTCAATCGATGTATAAAATTTCGTACTGATTATTCATTCCAGTGGCAAAAAGATGTTTTGAGGTCATACCTCCATATGTACACTCTCTTCGTTTTAGCCGATTTGGCTGAGAATCAATAGATGCGTTAAATTAAAAAAAAATTGTTCTACTTCGACAAGACCGCCTCACATTTGAATAGCTTTAGACAAAATCTGGTGCATTTTTTAAAATTATTAGGTTACCTTATTGTTTATTATATTAAATTTATCTATGTAAATTGTTAATGCAACTAATAAGTTGTGAAGTGCGGTCATATTGTGAAAACTTATATTCCACAAAAAAAAAAAAAACATAAATTACCGGTTTTCGCATTAAACTTTCGTCAGGTTTAACTATAAACTAGGACAATTTAGCTGAGTGCGAAGTTAATCGCTTTAATATTCCTAATCAATTTTTTTATAATAATCATTAATGTCATTGTTCCAAAGATTGAAGCATATATCGCCCCCGCTTCAGAAGTGACACAAATCAAAAATCATGAATGCCTGTAAAACGACACGGAAAAATTACTGTCATTTGAATTAACTATTTTGAAGTAATGAGGGCTCGTACGTTTTTCTTTCTAGTTTCTAATCTATTGGAACCCGAGAAGTGTCGTTTTTCCTGAATTAAGAGATCATTTTTCTTACCTCATTTACGACATAAACCAAAAATTGACTAATTTTCAGTTGTGTCACTTCTGAAGCGGAGTTGCGATATGTATTTATAGATTTAAGAAAACTAGAAATCATCTACCTATAATTGTCTTTCTAAATAAGTTTTATTATTTTAGATATTTCAAAACCGAATCCCTAATTGTAAGACACGGGGATTTCCTGGTCGAAAGTTCAAACCTTTCATTACCCACCTGATGTAGCTATAAGAACAGTTCGCACTCAGTAAACTTGTCTTAGTTCATAATAACTGAACCTGAGGATGGTGGAACAACGTAGCCGATAGCTAATGAAAAAAGTTTTTTGTGGGATGGAAAATATTTCAAAAAGGAGTTTGTTTTATTTATTAATTGTTAATGCAACAAAAGGAGCGAAATAAAGGTTATTATTAGAACTTTTGTGTTTTTTTATTCTAATAAGTTATAGAATTATTTTTACTTAATCTGTATAACCTAAAAATTATTTATCTACATTTCCCTTGAAAATTCACAACTACTAATCAAAACACCAATTTAGCAGTGATCTTCTGTCACCTAAAATTTTTATTGGGGTCGTTCATGGCAATCAGTGACCTCAATGTTAATGGACGCACCTCTCAACCAATAATTGAGCTGAGTTTACGAAGCTCTTTCTTAGGCGACTCATGTATTTCGTTGTACTCGTACTCTACCTAAACCCCTTTACCGATCACATTGTTTGCCACGATGGTAGTGGACACGGTGACGATGGTTTACTACTAAAAAAATCTGAAATCGAACATACCACGGAGGAATAATCATCGAAAAACGAAATCCCCATTTAAATCAATTTAGACAAAATTCACGCGCAAAATAGAATTTTTCAATTTCAAATGTAAAAATCCGGTCGAAGCCCTTTTCGGTTTACCATCGGACACAACTTTTTTTGAGCCGTTTTTTCAGTGTTCTAACGTACAAACTTCGACTTTTTTCGATAAAAAAATTCACAGCTGTTGTCTTCAAAAAGGCTAGAAAAAAATCCATTGAAATCTATTTAAAGTATTAATATATTCATAAAGAACATACAAGGTGAGAAGTTACTGATAATTATTAAAACATTAACTGAGTTTTTTATACAGATATGCCTGACTCAGCTCAGTTTTTGCAAACAGCAGAATGTATTGCACACCTAGTAATATTTATTTCCGTTAAACCATAACATGGTGACTGGATACGTCATACAATACTTGTACATCAACTTAACTTATAAACTATATACATCAACCGCGACGGTAGCTCGAAGGGTAGGATGCTTGCTTACCTACTGAGCTCAATGTCGCGGGTTTGAAACCTGGCCTAGGTCCTTGGTTATTGTTCTAACTGGAAGGTGAAAAAAACCTTGAGCACGTTGCATCTTGTCATTTCATTTTATATCAGCATTTCGTCAACCAGAAATGTAAGCTTTTTTTATTTTAATTTTTTGGCTTTATGTACGATGCATATTAGCCATGACTTATAATGGTTTTACCTAGTTATTTACGGACCATCCATGGCCCCGGGAGGGAGTTCTACGAAATAAAACTGCCGGAGGGGATTCGAATCCGCAAACCAAGGTGAGACCATGCGACCAAAGCCCTACGCTCTAGCCCGCGCACATGGCTCCCGTGGAGATGTCAGAAAGGTGACACTGTAAAAGATGGGGGGGGGGGGGGGTTAACATTTTTCGAAAATTGCGCTAAATTTATTTTACATTGACACAATGGTTCATTTCAATTTGTCATTGCATTCTGATACTTTTTCATTGATTTAACTGGTCATTTGAAATTGATAGTTTAGTAATTAGAAAGATATGTAATTAATAAATAGTGCAATAAGAAATAACAATTACTAAGAGTTTGTATTTGCAGAAACCTTTATTTCACAATTAAATTTATTAATTATCAATTGCTATTTTCACAAAATGAAATGTATTTGTTAATTACAATTTAAAATTGGCCAAATTCAGCTATAAATCTTGATCCACGCCAAGGTTAATCCTTTTAGTCGAGGTGAACAAAGCAGTGCAAATTATCGATCATTTTTGTTGGAGGTTAGGTTATTTTTGTAAACAACTGTTATCGGATGAAGAATATAATAACACGATTATTATAATTTATATAATTAATGAATATTTTTTATTATTTATAAGAAAAGAGAGACAATGGTTTGTGCTTGATGCTGTACCTATTTTCTTCAAATCAGAAAAAGCGTGAGTAACCAGTTGATATATTGGGCTTCTTCTGGAAAACTATTCCGTACTCTATTTTCTTATGTGAGTGGAAATTCAATTGTAAGCTGCACCAAAATATATTAGACAGGAATGATTTTCAGACAGGTGCGTATTGATAATTTAATCAGAATATACTTCCATCTTCTAACTCTTAAGTATTGTTTATATGTTAGTAAGTATTTAACAATACATTAAAAAAGTGTAATATATATCACAAATAAAAATATTCTCCCAGAGTTTTTACATTTCATGATTTGTTGAGCTGCTGTAAGTTTACCTGCACATAAAATGCTGTTACAGATTGTGAAGTGCTTCAACCGGTACAGATAAAATGGAACGAATATTGGTAGCATCTTCAGTATCCCGACTGTCTTGCAACTCCTGTAAGTTTTACTTCCAGATAGTTCAGATTAGTTTACATTACAATGTCATTATAATATTAAATAAGGTACATATATATTTTTAAGAGATTTATGTGTAAGTATATTTTCCTATTAAGCGCAAGATCGCGAGTTCAATACCTGGCCGAGGCCCTTAGATTTTTATCTGAGAGGTGAAAAAGCCTGTACGGTGTCTGGTATTCGTTAAAGAGCCCCCTTAATTTACCCTTGGTAACTCAACCTGGTTAGGTAGAATTTAGGACTCGCACAGTAGGGGCTCAAATCCATCAAAGTGACGAAGGAGCGCTCTGTTAGTGAGCAATATGAGCTCCCAAGTTAAAGCCCGGACATGAGCCACAATAACTAGCAATATAATTTCTCTGTTAGAGCAAAAGTGCAACAACTTAAAATCGGAGTATTTTGAGTTTTGCACATGATCACCTCCCAGGAAAAAAAAACCTAAGGGCCGCGGCCGGGTTTTGAACCCGCTATCTTGAGCACAGTAGGCTAGCACGCTACCTCTGAGCTACCAGCTCTTACATTTTACATATACATAGTTTCGTTAGCCAAATTGAGGAAGTGTACGAAAAGCTTTTCCGTAGCGATTATGCGCAACATTGCACATTTTTTGTTAGCGTTTTTCTATATGCTAATATTTTTACAGGTTCAGAAAACAGTCTTCCAGGAAAGATAAAAGAAGAACCGAACTTACCAAATGATTCCAAGCACTTATTTTCCACTTTCTGTGAGTTGTTTTACATATTTTGTGAAATGATAATACTTTGAAAGTGTGTTTTCTTTAACTTTTGTGACTATGCTTTTCGACTTGTGAGCATTTTCAGGCGCTATTTCGTCTTTTTCATCTTTTCCCCTGCTTCGGAATAAAAAAGGTATATTTACTTCCCATACGCGAATAATTCGCGTAAGTATTAGTACGTTTTCGCTTTCCCTGTGAAACCAACGTACCGAATTGGTTCAAAATCAGTAGGTGTCTTACTGAGGGACTTGTGAATCGTTATAACAGGCTTTTGAGCCTCCCTAGACTGATGCCCACTTTCCTTTTGCCAATTTCGTTGAAAATCGACGGATGATTTTCTTATTGGGCCCTGGATCCACGTACAAAATGTTGTCGATACGTCAATTCATAGGCAGTTATTAGAGTTATTGAGTACAAACCCCTTCCCTTAAGCTGATTCGGCTGAATATTTATGGGTGTTCCTATGTGATAGTAAGATGTTGTGGACGGAAATAGAAGACGTTGTCTTCCCACTGTTTTATTTTAGACCAGAACCGGTTTTCAACAGCATCATCATCAGTGGTTCATCTATGGTAGAATACATAAAATATACAAATAATGAAAAGTATAAATCTTAAAGCATCATTATACAGAGTAGTAAAATAAAAATTTATAAACTTACCCCACCCACACAGCGTGACGGTTTTATACCAAATAACATCATACAGCCAAAATATGACAAAAATTCCTTTGGCTGTATGATGCATTGTGTACTATGTTACTATTATATAGGAATTCGTTTCAGCTATTTCGTATATTAGAATGAATGTTTTTGTATGTAGAGAGAGTGAATGAACCTAGCTATCCCCACCCTTACAGCTAGGCCAGTTGTCCTTTAACCAATGTGCTGTGTGGCTGGGGTAAGTTTATAATTTTTTATTTTGTTACTCTGTACCCTGATGTTTTAAGATTTATAGTTTTCATTATTTGTATGTTTTATGTATTCTATCAGTGATGATGACGCTGTTGCGTTGAAAACCAATTCTGATCAAAATATAACAGTGGGAAGACAACCTATTTTATTTCTATGATTTATGGATGTCGTCCTTAACTCAAAACCTTATAGGAATGATTTTACATACAAAATGATGTGTAGATACATTCATTATTTCAGCAGATAATATTTTTTATTTGTCTTAAAATCAATAGATGTCGTTCTTACGAGGTTTTGGACTTATAAAATTACATGTCGTTCTATTGGGAGTTGTGTTCATGGTCAGAGAGCATTATTTTTCATTTTTGGAAAGCAGGTCGGAAAACATGAAATTCCGGTGAAAACTCAGACACTTGTCTCCCCGTTTACATAACTTCCCCAATACTTCGTATAGCTAGAACAGTTCAAAAATGTCAGTCTAAATGTACAATTTAGTTTCAGGTATTCAAATATATGGACGAACCAAACAGGAGCCAGAATTTCTAGTCGTCGATTGCATTCCTTGTAAGTAATTAATTACTTTTCAGATGATGAATAGAAAATAATAGAACTATTAAAAATATATATTAGTAGTATTGTTTAATATTAATATTATAAACATTATTACTATAATGTTAGTTAGTTATTAGCTGAAATTACTTTACCTAAATATAAATTCAGACCGGGGAGACTTCCCTCAGCCTTGAATCTCAAGAAACATATGATCGGAAGAAATCAACTCAATAAATTCAACTTATAAGAGTAATAACACAGACCTGCAAAATTCAAATCATCAAAAACGTTTTTCAAAATTTCTTCTGTCTGTACATATTTTTGGGGTGCTGAATCTTAAACAGTTTTTCTTTATCACATCAGATTTTTTCACAATCCTCTCCTGTATTCTAAACCTGTTTTTTAATTCTGCTAAGTGATTAGGTTCCATAAAATTGAATAAAAATCCTTTGAAAACCAGTACTTTTATTAAATTTTTCTCATTTTTACTTTTACATATAAATTTTTACTCAATAGTCCTGAAGTCCCTTTTTCTCTTTGTCGTGAAGGACCGAGTGTAGCTTTTTCGCTTGTGTGTAACATTTCGGTTCTCTCGGTTAGAGTCCAGCAGTAGTCGCTCATCATGTTAACGTTCCAGCGACCCTGGTAGCGTTTTTTCATTTCCTTTATGTCTTGATGGAATCTTTCTCCCTGCTCTTCACACATCACCAAGGTTTTCCGGAAAAAAATTCAAATGTGCGTTCAAAAAATGGAGCTTGAGGCTCATCGATCATCCCAAGGTTTTGAACTTCTGTTTGATTAAATTTCCTGTAAAAATGATTCTAAGCTGGTCTTTTGTGAAATTTTGATTTCTACAGTAGTTTCCAAAAAGAGAGTCTAAATTATGTTTAAAAAAAATTAAACTTAACGACATGCAATTATGGGGATAAATGTTCATTTATTACTATTTAATTTATTTTATTTTATTCTAATGTAGCAAATGAGACGTTTTCGAATACAACCGAACTGCCAAACGAATCAGAATTGATTGCCTCTAGTACAGGTACGTTTCTCACCCTTTTATCATTCTCTGTATTCTCTTATTATACTGAATAGTTTTCCGCATCGTACACATTTTAGTACATATATTCCTAAATATATAATATAATAGTTACGAAGGGCGCTGGTGGCTCAGGGGTAGCATGGTAGCTTACTGAGCTCAAGATCGCGGGTTCGAAACCCGGCCGTGGTCCTTAGGTTTTTTATTTGGGACGTGAAATAACCTTCAGCCCACCGTCCTTCGGATGGGACGTTGAGCAACGGTCCCGAGCCTATACGAGGTAATTTTCTCATTAAAGACCCTTCCAAAAATTTAGGACTGCCACCGTAGAGTCATGCTCCTGTCCACCAGAGCGATGAAAGAGAAACTCAGCACTGAAATTAGACGATATGACCTTACAGTTAAAGCCCGGGCGAGAGTCACATTAACCAACTACATACAAACACAAATATAGGGGAAGTAATAGTCGTAAAGTAATTCTAAATATCAAGAGGGAAGAAATCACCCAGTGGTGACACTCCCTAGTCACTGAGTTACTCTCATTTGTAACTGGTCACTGCTACTGCTAAGGAGGTCTCCAGGCCATTCTAGAGGTTTGTTGTGGGAACTAAGCGAGGAAAATAATTTGAAAGGATTGGATGCGCTGGAGATTGGAAGCCTTGGGAGAACCCCAGATTTCAATCCCTAAGTCCGCATAGGTTTGAGTACTGCGTTGTATATAAGTCATTTTGTTTTCAAAGTTAATTTGGATCTTTTTAGTAGTTTTAGTAACAGTTTATATCGTCTTTTCATTTCTTGTCTCTTCAGTCTCGTGTGAGGATTCCAAGTTAGTCGTTTGTGGAGTATAAGACCTAGATAGCTAGATAGCGGACTTCGTTTTTTAAAGAGATGGGATTGTTGTTAAAATACACTGGAGGACATTTATATTTTTGACGAAGGGTAAAGACGATGTGAACTGACTTCTTGTCTTTCATCTTCACTCTCCACTTTTTGTATCAGGGTTGAAGAGATATCAGGGTGTTCTTGGATGATTGGGCTGGGTCGGAATGAGAAGAGGGGATAGCAGTATTAGTATTTTTTGACAATCATCAGGTTTAGTTATAAACTAGGTTTGCTGAGTCCGAACTGTTCTTATAGCTACATCAGGTAGGTAAGGAAGGGGTTGAACTTTTAATTAGGGAGTACCAGTGTCTGTACAGTTAGGAATTAGGCTGTTCCGAAATATTTTCTTCCCTTTGTAATAACAGTGGTAAAACTAAAATTAAACAATTTTTATTCCAGGTTTCCGTGCGGAGAGGGAAGATATTTCAGTAACTTGTTATCATTGTGGCCATACTTTTTCTTCTAAAGGTAAACTCAAAAAACACATATTGATACATATCAAGACAATGGAGAATAAAATAGGACAGCCACATTCCTGTTCTTATTGTGAATACACATCAGGTAGTTTACAGAGTGTCTGGTACCATGTAATGGCGCGACATACTAAAGAAAAACCTTATAAATGTTCAATTTGTGACTATAGAGCTTCTCATCCGTCAAATTTAAAATATCATATAAGATCAAAACACACTGGAGAGGGTGTGAACAGTTGTACATTGTGTGAGTTCAAGTCTACTAAACCATTTGATCTGAAACGTCATATTTTGTACACCCACAATAAAGCTGTTAGCCCATTTAAATGTGGTTTTTGTAAATATGTGAGCTATAGTCGTGGATCTTTAAAGAGTCATACAATGTCTAAACACACTAAAGAAAAACCTTTTAAGTGTATATTTTGTGATTATACAGGTGTTTCAAATACAGTTGTTAAAAAACATATAACTTTATTTCATACATCGGGAACTACTTATCAGTGTAAGCTATGCGATTTTAAAACTATTTATGAGTATAGTTTGAAGGTGCATCATATGTCAATACATACTAAAGAGAGGCCTTTTCAGTGTTCATACTGTGAATATCGATCTGTCTCAAAAGAAAGGATGAAAACACACACCATGGCCAAACATACAAATGAGAGACCCTACAAATGTTCTTTATGTGACTACTCCACTGTATCAAAACAGTGTTTAGCTAATCATGTCAAGTCGAGACATACTCGGGAAGGTCTTCTTAAATGTCCATTTTGTGATTTTGAAGGTGTAATGCCTTCTCATATTAAACGACATTTGTTGACTCATATGAGAACTGATGAAAACCCGTTCAAGTGTATCCATTGTGATTATTCTACAATTTTTGAAGTAGATCTGTTGCGGCATAATATATCCAAACATGAAACATATAAGAAGCTTAAATGTAGTTATTGTGATTACACATCAGTAAGAAAAGATCAAATAAAAAAGCACACACTAAAGAAACATACTTGAGAGGTCACTTTTAATTAAGTGGTAACTACAATTTCATAGGCCTACTTCGTAAACAAAAGATTCTCAATAATTATTCAGCATCGAACCTAATAAGTAAAATTTAAACAAAATACTTGTTTTGTTGATTAAATGAAATGGTACCATTTGTCAATATAATTTCAATAGTTTAGAGCTATATATATATTTTTTCTTTTTGAAAACCCAAGTTTTCTCTTCACTTTGTATACTTTCGCTCAAACATCTTAAATACTGTATAAAATATAAGAAACAGTAAAAATGTTTAGTAGAAAATCTTACCTACTCATAATTTGTTTTTACAAAACTCTTGTAGTTTTTAAGCAATCATCTTATGTTGAGGAAGATTAAAAAGTTTGTAATGCTTTTAAACTAAAAGTGCTAGAGCAGTAAGGGGGTGATTTGTTCCTTACTGAAAGCTCAATAAGGATATATAACTTAATTTCTGATCGGGTTCTTAGTTTTTGAAATGAAGTGATTATATTGATGAGAAAAGTCGAGGTTCTGTCATATATATAGAAAACTCAGTATTTGGCTGTTTCGGAAACTGCATAGTTCCTTCCTCAGTGTCTTATAATGACTTGAGTGAAGGTGGTGTATGAATAAACTTACATAATTTATGTTGGTTTCTTACTAAACAAATGAGACTGAAAACCACTAATAAACTCAATGAATTTCAATGTAATTTTATTATATATATGTATATATTTTATTATATATATATATTGTGTGAATAACATATTATGTTATTCATACAATACTACTTTGATACTTAACATTTTTGCAGAGATATTGTGAAACACTTGATAAAAATAAAGAAAACGTATGTTTTTAAAAAATATTGTCTATTTCACAAATAATATATAATATGGGAGTACTTTCGGTATTGCTACCATCTTCAGCCACGACTTAACAAATACTAAATTGAAGTTCAACTAGGTAGGTAGTTTACAATCTAAGCGGTAGGTAGGTATCCTTTTTCAGCCCCTACGGGGTTTTCCTATCCTTTCTGTACAGTTAATATTTGAAATATGGAAAAACATAAAAAATGACATTTCGTCCCAAATTGGGATCTTAAAAATAAAAAATTTGAAATACTATGTGTTGATTAAATGCATATATGAAGTGATGCATATATGAACGATCAGACCAATCTCAAATATACACCCCTTTTATCGCCAATAATATAATCCTCCAGTCTCTGTGTATACGTACTTACTCTCTCAAAAAACTGTATATTTTATTTTATAAAACTTTTTATTTTATTTTTAATTTTATTTTTATTCATATATTAACAATTGTTATCTTTAATTCACTTCATATATGCATTTAATCAACACATAGTATTTCAAATTTTTTATTTTTAAGATCCCAATTTGGGACGAAATGTCATTTTTTATGTTTTTCCATATTTCAAATATTAACTGTACAGAAAGGATAGGAAAACCCCGTAGGGGCTGAAAAAGGATACCTACCTACCGCTTAGATTGTAAACTACCTACCTAGTTGAACTTCAATTTAGTATTTGTTAAGTCGTGGCTGAAGATGGTAGCAATACCGAAAGTACTCCCATATTATATATTATTTGTGAAATAGACAATATTTTTTAAAAACATACGTTTTCTTTATTTTTAATACTACTTTGGCTCTTTCGGACTGGATCCAAAGAAATGTTTTTTAGCGATTTCAATATTAGAAAACGATATCTACTTATAGAGCTCGATTTTTCTTTCCGGCTTAGAATATACACATTTTTCACTTTTCATTCTTCCGATATTTCATCAATGAACTCTGTAATCTCCCTCCCTTTCGATATTGTCCTTTATATAAGTATATATGTACATATATTTTTGTAAAGTCGTTTCTTCATGGTTGTCCTTTGTTTTAGAATAAATATTTATTGAACTGCTGATTTCCTTCTTTATTACTTCCTTTATTTTTGTTTCAAAACGCCCACTTCTTGAAGAATAACATATGACACTACCCACAGAGGTGTTGAAGATTTGATTGTGGACAACGCACAGGTATAGTTGAACATTTTCTGGGCATTTTGATTTATAAGGGGATTAATTTATATGTATTACCATACATGCAAAAAACATAGTAACAAATAGTCTGGGGTTTTCGGTGAAATGATTTGAGTGACGCGAATAATAACTGCATGTGCATTGATATCACAACTATTGATAAAAGTGCAACTTCATAAGATGCTATTGTCATAAATGTTAGTTATTAAATATATACCTTACATTAATTCGGTTTGGTGACATCAAATCTGCCGATCGCTTTTTTAGTCACATCTAATAGAGATAGAAGACTGGTACATATGCCAGATTCCAGTGACAATATTATATATATATCCTTAGCATGTGTTATATCGTCATTTTTTTCAGATGTTTGCTTGATTATTGCGAAAACAATTAGTTCTATGGAAAAATTGTTTATTACAAAAAATGTTCGTTATGAAATTTTTGTCTAATAACTTTTGTCAAATTTGAAGTAGGACGGACGTGCATATAGTTATAGCGTCTCAAAGATTACTTTCCTTAACTACAGAAAGAGGGCGATGGTAGCTCAGTGGTATGCGTGCTCGCTTACTGAGCTCATGACCTCTGGTTTGAATCCTGGCCGAGGGCCTTTGGTTTTTTATTTGGGGCGTAAGAAACACCATGAGCACGCGGTCTTTTGGATGGGATGGTCCCGAGTCTGTACGATGTCAAGTACTCGTTAAAGATCCATATCCTAGGTGAATAAATCTAGATAGGCAAAATTTATTACTCCCACAGTAGAGTCGTCATCCACCTGAGTGATGAAAGAGCGCTCTGGTAGTAGGTGATATGACCTCGTAGTTAAAGCCTGGGGATGATTCATAATTACTAACAAAATAAAATATTAATCAGCTGTTAAATGTATCCGATAGGTTTAAAATGGATAAATGAGGGTAAATAACTAAAGGAGATAACATTTTTAAAAAGTACACTGAAAAGAAGAAAATAAACTTTTTTTCCGCAGGCTATCGGTGTTGGGTGGGGATATGAATAATCTACATTAATAAAATAAGTACAGACATAATACAATGCGTCAGCAATAATGTCTGACAGCCAAGCAGCGCGGCAAGCTGTCAACATAGATTCCAAAATCATTCTGGAATGCCTTCAAGCACTGGAGTCTCTGACGGACCAGAATAGGAGTAGAGTTGAGGTGGGTGCCAGGACATCAGGGGTTTGAGGGCAACGAAAGGGCTGATCAACTGGCCCGGTCAGGAGCTGACAGAGAACCTATAGGACCAGAAGCCTTATGCGGGATCTCTAAGAGCACCACAAGGGCGGCAATTATAGGTTGGCTGACCAAGAATCACATCCAGTTCTGGAGAGGGGTCCCAAAGCAAAAGTCTTTGTTGCGGAACCCTCAGCGAGGAGCCGAGAGCTTCTGAATATGAACAGAATGGATATAAGAACTATGACAGGGCTGATCACAGGACACTGTCATATGGACAAACATCTACACAATATGGGCATCGCTAGAAGCCCTCTGTGCAGGAAATGTAGCGAGGAAAATGAAACTCTGTTTCTATTCTAAGTCATTATTTTGTAAGGCACTGGACAGCAGATTTTACTGCTTCGGGTCTGCCATAACGGAACCGAATCAGGTAATGGAGGGAACCTGCAGCAAATCCTGGATTTAAAGATACAGGGCTGCTGTAGGGACCAACAAACGCGGGGCACACAATAGGCCTACTCTCGCCGCGATGATACCATCAACCCTCGAGAAAAAAAAAAAAAAAAAAGGCGTCAGCAACATAAAACACCTTACATTGTGTGGGAATTTTTTTTCTATGCCTATTACTCATATTCCCACCAATCGTCTGAGAAAGTTAAGTTTATTTTCTACTTTTCAGTGTACTACTATAATTGAAAAACTTAAAAAGTAATTCAACTAAAAATTGTGAAGGAATAAAATAGTTTTCTTCTTAAAAAATACTTGCATAATCTTTATTTACAAATAAATATTATTCAGTACAAATAAAGTTAACGTACAATATATTAATAATAAATGTTAACAATCAACTTATTTCAAACACAGGTAAGTGAAAAACTACATGTTCGAAAAAAAATAAGTATACATATGTAAAAGAAAATATGAAACTACGAATGATTTTCATTCTTTTGATTAGATTTAGTTCTATTCATATTACACAAAAAATAAAATTCTACAATAAGTAAAAATAGTAAGAAAGCTCTTGAATATTTAAAAAAAATATATAGTGCACCATTGAGATCACAATTCGTTTTCCTATAATTATTATTAATTATAGCTTCACTATAAATTATAAAACAAATCAGTACATTGTGTACTTCCATTTTCTGCAACCATATTACTTCCCTAGCTGTTCAAAGTATAGGGAAAGTTATGTAATCGGTCTAAAATTCGATGTTGAGTTTTCACAGAAATTTCATGTTTTCTGACCTCCTGATTCCAAAAATGGAAAAAGAAATGCCTGTATGTGTGTGTGTCTGTGTATCCAGAATACCATAAGGACGACACATTGATTTTCTGTCAAATCGACCAAAGGGAGGCTTAACACAAAAACTCTAATATCCGCCGTTGTAATGAATGTATCAACATAACATTTAGTGTTAGGATTCAGAAGCTCTGTTCATTTTTAGCCCAAATGGTTTTATTTCAATAATTCGAGCTGGGGAGGACATTGCCGGACTTTTTTTGGGGGGAAATTGAATGATGAAATGCATATTCCTTGGAGATGCATACTACCTTCTCTAGACAGCGAGTGAGGTTATTTCTTGGCTTTATTTATTTTTTAGATTGAGCTCTTTGGGATCCACGTCGAAAGGTGAGAAATGGCCGTATGAATATTGCTCACACGAAGAGGCGCGCGCGTTATGTGATGTCCCCCTCCATAACCAGATTGTTCCACTGTATTAGACTAGATATACTAGGAGACCTGGTGTGTACACCTAGGGACCTAAGCATCTCCAATGCTCCTATCCTTTCCGTGTTAGCTTTACTATGTCCTAAATTCTTCCTACCCAGGTGTAGTTATCTAAGGTAGGAGGTATTTAACGAGTACCTGACATCGCACAGGCTCGGGACCATCGGTTAACATCCCACCCGAAGGATGGTGTACCTAAGGCATTTACCTCCCTAAGTAAGGGCCTCGGAGGGGTTTCGAACCCGCGATCTTGAGCTCGGTAGACTAACACGCTACCTCTGACTACCGAATGGCTACCGGGCGATCTTTTTCAAGAATTCTATCTCCAGTAACTTATAAGTCTACGAGGAAGCTTCTAGAAATGTTCACGAACAGATATAAAAAAGTACAGTGATAATTAAACTTTCAAAACCTAATAAATAATCTGGGAATGGTTAAAATAATGAAACCTATATAAAAATAAAGTTTTAGTTTACCTCAAGATTACATATTTATTTTCTACTATATCATTTAGTGTGACAAAAGTTTTTCCAATTGCTTTTGATCTAGTTACGATTTTGAACTACGGTATGACTGGGCTGAATCCCCATAGAAAGAATAAAATATATCTAAGCTCCTGTTCAGTAAAAACATGTTAATTGTTTTTATAATAAATAATATGTAACATTTATGTTTTCATAACAGTAATTATATTTCATTTTTAGGTTCCTATACCCAAATGGTCCAAACGAAACCCTATTGTTCTCACTATTTTGTCTGTCACAGCCTTCTTGCTCTCTAAACTGTAAGAGCTACAATGAAATTTACATATTATTATGCAAAATGATGGTCCCAATCCAAACAAATTCTAATTTTTAAAACAATCATGTGGAGTGTCTATGAAAAAGTCTCCTCGAAGGATAAGAAACAATTTTTTTTTTATTAATATATATTCTCCCAGCTTTATTTTTCTCCCAATGTAGACTAAGAGTTTCAACACAAGAGGTCGTCTCATAAAGTTTGTTCTGCATAATATGTTTAATATAAAGAAAAGATTGGTTCCAATAAAGATCAGCAAATAAATTAAAAATACTGAAGACGGGAGTTCTTCCCAAACGTCTATTTGCTACCTTGTAAAGACCAAAAATAAATTGAAAGAAGAATAAAGCTGTGAAAATGTATATTAAAATAAATTTAGAGGAACCCGTGGTCAATTTTGGATCCCCTGGCCGCTAAACTATTTGACTTAAAAACATAAAATTTGGCAGATGTTTAGTCTTCACGGTTACAACTAACTACATACAAGTTTCATCAAAAACCTTCTAGTGGTTTCCGAAATAAGGTTTTTAGATGCCATAAGATTAACAAAAATGAAATACCTATATTATTGCTGCTAATATGGATCTATTTAAGTGCACAAGAAGTCGATACTTGTTTTTTTTATTTCCCTTATTGTATTCCTCAACTAAATGAATGAACAATGATCGCATCCAGTTTCTGGTATGAATGTAATATTTAGCATAAGAGACTTCAACAAAATACCCGAAAAGGTAGATAAAACATTTTAATATTTCATTTTGCAACCTACACTTCAATTAGGAGGCATATATTTAACATTGAAATTAATATAATGTTTATTTAAAATTAACATTATGTTCAGTTCATCCTACGACTTTTTTTTTTGTCTGGTCACAATACAGTTTTTCACTTCGAATTCATAAATATGATTTATTTTTTACATATTTTTTTGTCAATGTGTAGAAAACAAGGAGTAAAAATATGAAATCAGCTTTTTAGAATGTTTGAAAATAATTAAGTTTAAAAAAGAATCCACAGAAGTTGGCAAAAAACCCACAATTGTCTCATTTGTATTGTTTCAGATGGACTCGTTTTGAATCTTACATCATCTTTCAATAAAAAATTGAATGAACCTTTTTGTTATTGGTAGCAAATAGCTTTTCGATTTTTTTTTGTCATAATGCAATAGGTCCTTAAACACGTGCATACGTGAACCTTTCAAATGTTTTTGTTTTCTTTTTTTAGCACGACTATACGATTATTACGTCTGTATGTTTACTTCGTATATGTTTCTTCAAAGAGGCTGGCTGAACACATCTATAAGTGCAAAAACTGCAAGCTATCGGTTTTTCACCAGTGTGTTTGCTTTGAATATGCGTTCTAAGTGAAGAAGACTGCACACAGCTGTGTGAACAATAATTGCACTTGTATGGTTTTTCTCCTGTATGCATCCGTTGAATGTGTATTTTCAATTTTGAGGACTGAACACAACCGTAGGGACAAAAACGACATTTATATGGTCTTTCTCCAGTATGCATCCTCTGAGTGTGTATTTTCAAAGCTGAAGGCTGAACGCAACTGTAGGTACAAAATTTACAAAGCAATGGTCTTTCTCCCGTATGCTTATATTGTATGTGACATTTCAACGTTGATGGCTGTACACAACTGTACAAACAATAGTTACATTTTAATGGTTTTTCCCCGGTGTGCTTACTTTGAATGTGTCTTTTCAATACTGAAGACTGAACACAACTATAAGAACAAAAATTGCAATTTAGAGGTTTCTCACCTGTATGTTTATATTTTATATGACATTTAAGCGAGGAGGTTTGAGTACAAGTATAAGGACAAAGTTCACACTTTAAGCGTCTTTCCGCAGCGTGCTTTTCTTGTACATGACACTTCAAAATAAGAGCTTTGGCACAAATAAATGTGCAGTAATTGCAGGTTAATGCCTTGTTTCTCAAGTGTTCATATTGTAAATGATGTTTCAATTCTGAAGAGTCCATACAACTGAAAGAACAAGAATTACACTTCAATGTTTTTTCTCCAATGTGACCTGACATGTGCCTACTGAGCTTGCCCAAACCAAAGCAGGCGTATCCACAATAGTAGCACATCACGATGTCACCTGAAACAAATTTCATACAAGTTGCTTTAAAAGAAATTTAAAAAAATATATATTGTTATAATTTGAAAAAAATAGATTAAGTGTCTCATTTTCCACTGATAACCATATACAACAAGCGTAGAGACACTTTCGCAAAACAACTAGAAATATTTACAAGAAATGTTATTGATACTTGTATATCCTTACCAACGATGCGACGTATTTGTCCATCGATTTGCATCTTCTGTTTTTGATCTGGAGTCTCTGACTCAACTTGACAAGAATTCTCCCTGCCTGGAACAATATTAAAAATTTCATTTTTAGCTATTTACAAGTAAAAAGGGTGACATAATGCAGGGGGTCTTTAAAATTATATGAATGGGTTTAACTTGAATTTCATCCAATTGGTACAAAGGTAGTCCATCTGAATGTTAATTTAATAACAGTTGATACTGACATGATAACACTATTGGACAAGTACCCATGTAAGGCCTAATAAGAGAATTATAAGTCATTATGACTCATGACCGGGCTTCAACTATGAGATCATATCGCCTACTACCAGAGCGCTCTTTTTTCACTCTGATAGAAATGAACCCGACTTTTTTTTTTCCAAGGCATTTCGACCACAAGTGTCATGGATGCCTGATGGATGTAGGTCTGTGGGGATCCTAGCGAGCTATTTTGGATAGGCGCAGATTAATAATAATAAAGGTAGAGATTGCTGTATACGGAATAGAAAGGCTACGTGATGAAAACAATTTTGTTTTATAATTTAGATATGAGGTTTGTGAAGTGCAAAAAATGAAATAGTTGGGTTTGGGAGCTATTATTAAAAATATCCACTGCAAGGTTCAAATTCTCACGCTGGGGGCTATATGCTATGCATTCAGTTGGAATGTGTCTGACAGACAGTCCCACCCCGCAGCACTGACACAGAGGTGGTTCCCGAGCCATCAGATATCCATGGTCAGCCTGGTCTGCCCTCTACGTAACCGAGTTAAAATTACTTCTTCTTTCCTTTTTTCTCTTATTGAAGTCTTCCAAACTCGAGTGGAGCTTTTGATGGTCCTTAGCTTATTATCGGTCATACCGAGCCACCGAATCTGGCATTTGATCCAGACTTTTTCCTTGATGTAGGCAACTTAGTCATTTACAGGGATTTCGGATGTGGGCAGTTCTTCTAGTATGGCGCGCCTCAAGCAACGTTTGTATACACGGTCGGGTCTAAAAACCGTAACGGAGTAGGATCTGCGGTGGTTTTCGATGAGAGGATCTACCTATTTGCCCTTCCATCCATGTGTAGCAACGTGACAGCGGAATTAGTAGCTATTGGCAAGAGTCTGAATGTCTCTATACCACTTAGTTTATCTTATCTGGGAGGTAAAATAAACCTAAGCACGCCGTCCTTCGGATGGGATGTTAAGCGATGGCCCCGAGCCTGTACGATGTCAGGTACTCGTTAAAAACCCCTACCCTAGGTGAATAAAAAATTTAGGGTAGGCAAAATTTAGGACTCTCACAGTAGAGTCGGGCTCACGTCCACCAGAGTGACGAAAAGAGCACTCTGTTAGTAGGCGATATGATCTCGTAGTTAAAGTCGGGGCATGAGCCATAATAACTAACTAAATAACAATAACTAACCACTAAATTGTTTATCAACATAATTGTTAACGTTATTTTTTTGGGAGAGGTCAATAACTCTTAAATCCTGAAATTTATATGGACTTATACGACAGGGAGGACCTTCCAGAAATGCTTTGTTATGATATATTTAAATATAAGTAAATTTATAAAAAATAGGATTTTTTTTTTTAAATAGTCAAAATGAAAGAGAAAATAGAAGCAGGTTTTTTATACGCGAGACAGTTGATCGATTCAAAAAAAAAAAATGAAAATGACAAAATATTCAATTTTAAAGTTTGAAAATATGTTCAGGAGAGGTATTGTTAGGAAGGTGACAGCATTGATATCATAAACATTATTTTTTTATGGAAAATAAGCTGTAATTATTATAATTATATATTTCAATATATAATTATTATTTTTATGCAAAATAGCTTACCGCTAACGCTACAGCATTGTCCATCGCCCAGGGACTGGTCTTCAGCTTTCATCTCTTGCTTAACTTGACAAGTATTCATCCTACCTAGAACAAATATAAAATATATAACTTTAAATATAATTCAATTTTTTTTAAAAATATTTTCTTTCATAACAATTTTGAATACATAATACGACCTATACGAAATGATTTACAGTCTATTAACATATAGTATTTCTCAACACTTACGTAAGTAACAAAATTAACGTTGACGTATTTATATTGAATGCACAAATAGTAGATACGACAATATGTACAGAGTACTATGTACATATTGACATAAATTCCAAAAAATAACACTACAAGATCTGTTTATTTATATTTTCTGTTTCATTCCTTTGAGGAGTACATTGTTTTTTTTTTTCTATTTAAATTAATTTTTCCACTGATATCAGGTTCAATAAAACAATATTAACGTCATGCGCTGAATAAAAGAGAAAATAAACCATCCTCCCGACCATGTATATTATCTAATTTTTGATAATAGTTCTGGAAATACACAATATTTAAGTAAATGCAGTACTCAAGTACATATAATAGATAAGAAATGATATTGTTGTGGTTTAATATATTATTTTTTTATAATATTCATGAATAAACTTCGTGTAACAATCAAAAAGAAACTTACTTGATTAATTCTGAAATACCGAGGGCAATAAATTTACTTCTTTATAAAATTTAGCCACCTACGTCAACAGACAAATAAAAGTTCGCTGACACAGACGACACTAGCGCTGCCACAGAGAATTTTATCCTATCAAAATGAATTGATCCTCAATGGCGATATTCTATCTCGTTTTCACTTTCGAAGGACCTTCATGAGAAAATACATTACTAAAACGAACATTTATATCAATCAATATAACCTAATCTTTATCTATGATGTGTTATTTACTCTTGTGGAAACATTAATGACAAACTTTTAACATTAGAATAACCTTTTAAAGGGGTTTAGAGATCCATCAACCATTTTGGATTACTTTAAGAACCGGCCTAATGTCTATCTTTCTCTCTCTTTCTAGTCAGGGGTTCTTAACCTGTGGGTCATGACCCGCTAATGGGACGATGTGACGTTTTGGGTGGGTCGCTTTGAACATTGAAAAATAACCTGGAAGTTGAACGATCTAAGCAATCTCCGGTGAAAATAAGTCAATAATAAGAAAATAAAATAGTCTATGAAGCACCAGAAATGTACTTCCCCATAACGATTAATCAATAAAGATTTTGCTTTCTCTCCAAAACCAATCGTCCGTTTGCACTACTTACATACGGACCTCTGAATCCTCATACTAAATTTTGTATTCATACATTTATTACATCGGCATTTATTAGGGATTTTGAGTCGAGCCCCCCTTCCCTTCGGCCGATTCCGCCGATAAGCTTTATAATTCGTCCC
Organism: Aradus depressus; assembly: GCA_963662175.1. NCBI lineage: Eukaryota > Metazoa > Arthropoda > Insecta > Hemiptera > Aradidae > Aradus > Aradus depressus. The sequence goes on from OY759224.1 coordinate 21,343,775, forward strand.
TTTATTTTATGGCTTTTACAACCTAGTAATCGTAATCGTTTCGGGTATAACTCCCATCTTCAATATCCATAATTTTGTTGTTCATATTTATTTAAAAAATCCCTCTTCATATTGATCGCATTCCTTTTATAAAACATATTCTGTGAATCTACCTCTGTAAACCTACTATCTTCAGTCAAGTCCAGTATGTGTTGACGAGAAATGTTCAAAATGAAAATGACTTTCCACTGTAACTTTTTCAGTAGTCTTTGTCGCACCTATTCCTTATATTTGCTGAAAAACACATAACTACAGCTATGTCAGTAGGTAGTCTTGAAACAGTTACGATTATAGTCAGCCATAAGTGAAGATGAAAAATATATTCCCGTTGGTCCTAACAAAAATAGTCGCAGAAGAAATATAGAAGATAGGTAGTCCTTGTCGCATAAACACATAACTACTGCTATGTCAGTAACCCGGCCGAGGTTTTAAAAAAAGGGAACGTTTTGGATATACCATACCAAATTAACAGTTATAAAAAATTAAACACATAAATATTGCGTAATAGGTAATATAAAAGAGGGCGCCGGTAGCTCAGTGGTATGCGTGCTTGTCTTCTGAGCTCAAGAACGTGGGTTCGAAACCCGACCGGAGGCCCTTAGTTTATTTTATCTGGGAGGTAAAATAAACTTTAGCACGGCGTCCTTCGGATGGGACGGTAAGCGATGGTCCTGAGTCTGTACGATGTTAGGTACTCGTTAAAAACCCTTACCGTAGTTGAATAAAAATTTAGGGTTGGGTTTGAGACACTTTTCTCCTTAAAAATTAAGAAATAATTATTTTCAATAAATTTTCATTTTTAACACACTTTTCTCTTCAAGACAATACGTTTATAATAACAATGGCTTCTACACATTGCAAATTTATTCTCAATATAAATAATTCTTCTCAGAAAGGATGATGTATAAATACATAGTATCTTTTATTTATCGACTACATTCATAACATCGATTTACTATTAGAAGATTGTATAACCAGTTATCTGTTTACCCTGTTGTCGTTTTCATTTTGTATTCTTGCAAAATATTCATTCCAAAGCCAGTAGTGAATTTTGTAGGAAATAAAACCCAAGGAAATACTGCAAGTAATTATACCAAAATTTTATTTTTTAATTTCAAAATAAAACTGTATCATGAAATTTTGTTTTTGTTGATGTTTGATGATTTGGATGATATATATTTATTGATAGAGGTGTATATTTTATATATATTATATAATATTTGTATTTAGAGAAGAGAAGTATGTTCAGTTTCAACAATTATGAAAGTTTTCATTTTAAGAATATAGATTTCAAAGTTTCTTTACATGCTCTTGTAAAAAAAAACCTAGGTCTTGTTTCCATTTCATTCTATAACTAATATTTAAAGAATAAGTTAAATCCAAGCAAATCGGACTAATATTTTAGCAATAGGGCGTCTTCAGGTTAAATCTTGCTCTGAAATGAATAGTTGGTTGATCCTTAGGTCTCTATTAGAAGAGTTTATGGTTTAAAAAAGTATTGTTTGTCTTCCGATGAAATGTCCTCGATGACTAGCTGAAGTTTGGTTCTTTTGAAAACATAAGAAACTACACTTTATAAGTATGAGAGATGTACGCTGTTCCACTGGTTAACAAAATTCAAACCCGCATACTCTTTACAGTCAGCAAGTTATCGATCTCCAATACCATTTATCACACACTCCAACCCATTTGCTCAAAACCCTCCCCGGCTCAAGTGGCTGCAGTGACCCCTGAACTAGTGCCAATGGGTGACCGTTTCGTCTCAACTACAGCATACAACCAGCTTTTCTTCATGTCATTGTGCACTAAATTGTGGTATGGACGGACTCTGACTGTTTTAACCCTGTCATCCCCCCTGCATTACCCTGTCACTTATCTATATTACCATTTATATTTTAAATAAAAAATGTTACGTTTGTCTGTCTATTCAGGAAGTCGCAATGGGCTTTCTTCTGCGACAGAAACAAGGAGTGTGAGGATTACAATGCAAATAGCAATTTATCTTTAGGGAAGAAAACAGTTTTGCTGTCAATATGGACGGTTAGTAAATATTCATAGTATACATATATATGTCTGATACAAATCATTTTGAAAAATGACATTTTTCATATTTATTTAACCTATAAATCGTAGATACGAAAAGATACTCACTCCCGTACGGGATTCAAACCCGCAAAACATGGTGCGACCATGCTATCAAAGCCCTACGCTCTAGCCCGCACGGCCATTATGGCCTTAAATTCCTAATGTTAATAAATCCTATTTTAATTATAAATATTTTATACTTTTTCAAATGTTTTTCCATGGCGGTAGTTCGGGGCGATTACATGCCCCCTTTTTCAGGTCACAGATATTGAGAAAAAATGTATACAATTAAATGAACCGATAACAATAAGGTTAATTGTAAGTAACTAATATAATAAATGATATTTTAATGTTGAACAAAAAAAAAAATAACCATAGAACTTATGATATATACTGGAGAGGACCTCTGCCAAGAAAATAAAAATGCAATGTATGAATTGAATATACGAAACATGACTTTTATGTGATAAATTTCCGAATAGGAATTTTTTTAAATACTGCTTGCTATAGGATGCTGTAGGTGAAATTTCATAAGAATCCAATCAACCGTTACACAGCTAGAACTGTTTTATTTTTTTGTTACAGATTTACAAGTAAAATCTTTGAATATAAAGGAAGAACCAGAATTGGTAATAGATTCAGATTTCATTGCGAATTTCGAGTCTTGTAAGTTGATGAATCTGTTCAGATTATTTTATTATATACACTCTCCTTTTTACGGGTCATTCCTCGCCAAATCACCTAATTTAAATGTTCAACACTTGTGCTCGCAAAACTTACATTTTTTCAAAAATATATGACATAGAATACGTCCTTGTCCACGCATGGTATGGGTGTGACGAAGAAGGGTGAGATTGAAAAGCTTATAGTTCGTTATGTCAGCGGTGAATTGTTGGGTCAAAAATTGGGCTCAGGAAAAATGTTTGAAAATTAGATTAAAAAAATAATTTAAAATTTTTTGGACTACCGAACATTCTGTATCAGTTTAGACAAAAATCCTTCTGTTCCACTAATTTTTTACCAATTTGGCTTATTTTGGTATCAAATGAGAGCTATAATTTTCTCTTTTAAAATAAATTATAAAATAAGTAAATACGGCTCACCGAAAGATACAAAAATACTAAAATGCTCTTTGTCACTTTTCTGTGGCACTTAATTGCCACTTTTAAATCTTATTTTGAAAGATTATACCCCATCAGTTGAGAAATAAGCAAAACAGGAGGGTTTTTCTAGGATTAAACTGAAGTGCGTTAGCCTAAATCGTGCGAAAGTCGGAAGTTTTCTAAAATTACTCCTGGACCCAATTTTGGAATATGGAAAATATTTTTTTTTTTAAATTGTCATTTCATAGCATATAAAAAAAACCGCCGATGAATCACCGGCCATGTACTTCCCCAGAACGAATTAATTAATTTTTCGCTCTACCTCCAAAACCAGTCGACTAATATTCAACAGTTGACTTACATTGGGGCTCCTAAATCCTCATAGTAAATTTTGTGATAATAAATTCATTTCATCTGCAGTTATTAGGGTTTTGAATTATGCCCCCTCCCCTAAACCCTTCTTCCCTTCAGCCGATATCGCTGAGATTTGACAGGTTATGTCCTCATTAGGTTTTGACTTTAAATATGAAATTTCATGTCGATACATTCATTGCATCAGCAATTATTTGCGTTTTTGAGTTGAGCGCCCCCTGATCCCTCCTTCCCTTCTGCTGAATCGGCTAAAATGAATAGGTTTTGTTGTAATGGGATTTTGAATTCACATATGAAATTTTGTGTCGAAACATTTAATACACCAGGAGTTATTAGAGTTTTTAGGCCTCTCCCTTAATCCCCCTATTTCCTTTGGTCGATTTGGCTGAAAAACAATAGCTGTTGTCGTTAGAGAGTTTTTTACGTATAAAATTTCGTGTCGTTACATTCTTTCTATCGGGAGTCATTATGTTTACAGATAGTCAGACATTGTTTTTTTTCATATTTGGAATCTATAGGTCGGAAAACATGAAATTCTAAGATTTGAGCCCACGTACAGTGATTTGGCGTAGAATGACCCTCAAATAATTTGTATTGTAATGGTATAACGGTTGACTTGGAAAGTTTATAATGAATTAACTATTTATAGTTGATGAGGTAGACCCAGAACAGATAAAGGAAGAAGCAAACTCTATGGGAGTTTCAGACTCCACATTGATTTGTGATTCAGGTAAAATAATATATTTTCACTTTTGGTTTTTGATATTCTGAACTTATGATAATATATATACTTTCACAGCTTCATTATCATCCCAATTTATTTTTGATCCTTACAATCTATCAAATAGATATTTTTGGAAAACTCCCATCATTAAATATCTGAAAATGTTACAATCAATAAAAATAAGATGGAATGATGTTCATGAATAGTTCATTATAGATACAACATTTCAATGATTCAAATAATGTTTTAAGTTACCTTTAATTTATTTGCGGATCTTTATTGTGATTAAATAAATTGAAGATTGTATTCTTGTATGTGTACAAAAAAAATAATTTTAATAATAGAAACGTTATGTATGTTTGTTTAATGAATTATAATTCATTATAATAATTATTGAGGTACATCGTACGTTGTAATATTTATTATTTGTAACATTTTTAGATATTGATGACGGAGTTTTTTCCGAAACGTCTATTTGATAGGTTACAAAGACAAAAAAATAATAAGGATAGTAATAAACATGTGAAAGAATATGTATTATTAATATATTTTCTATTCTTATCTTTCTCATGAATTTGTGATGCCAATAAAAAGTCATATATATACTTTACTATTATCGTTGCAATTTTTACTTTCATATATGTAGTATTGTAATCGTGCAAAAATGCGAGATTGAATTTCAACGGAATTTCACATTTCAATAACCCTTGATCATTTTCACAAAGATGTCATGTCTGTGTGTGTATTGATGTGACCACATGTGCTAGATCTGATTAAATGTTGACCGAAATCCGACGGAAATGAATACAATTTACTTCATGGTCCAAATACATTTTACAAGAAACAGCTTATATTTATGACTTCAAAAAAATCTCTTTAAGTATTATTAAAAAATATATATTCTGGTATTCAGAGGTTTTTCTCGGTTTACTGATCGGCATTAGAGGTTTCAATTTTGAGAAATTTATTACTTTTATACTCGAACGTAGACAAATATCCTAGAGACATATGAGACACTACAAATCTGCGGAAATATAAAGAACTGTATTTTCAAAAATGTACTTCGCTATTTGGCCACTTTTCATTTTTGTTTATCCGATCTAAGGTATAATTTCTTATATTGCATCTCATTAAAAAAAATTATAGTTCTTCGTAAGCTAAAAAGAAAGAACTTGTTTATAATTTATGTTGTATAATTTCACAAAAACGTAAATATACACTATTGCTGCGTACGCCATCAGGGCAAAGTTCAAAAATAACCACTTGTGAAGCTGAAACGTGTACACTATATGTATAGATTTTTATAGAATTATACAATATAAGTGTTAAAATATTTTTTATTATTTATTAATTAATTAACATGTATTTGGACATTTTTGTAAGTTGGTACTTGACAGTGGAGGGGTCAGAATTGGAACTAATCTCCATCATTCACTTGTCAACCAATAAGATTCATTGTTACAAACCTTTGTTTTGCAGAGATTCAATAATGAATTTGATTGGATGTTATGCTAATGTGGGTAAAGTCAAAGCCTGAATTGTCTCATTTCAACTTACGAAAACTGTTCATACTAAATTCAAAATAATTGCTTGAATCTAAATGAAATCTTAAATTTCAGGAGCAGAAGAGAATGTAAGAAATTTACGAGGTCATGGTTCTCTCTATTGTCATCTTTGTAACCATAGTTTTGTTACTGAAAATGATCTCCAAAAACATGGTGCAATGCATGAAAAATCAAAAAAGACTAACAATAAAGCAGGACGAGAGCAACATTCCTGTTCTGAATGTGACTATACATCTGTCAGTTTAGACAGTTTGAAGTACCATATAATGGCACGTCATACCAATGAAAAGCCTTTTAAGTGCCCTTCTTGTGATTATAAAGCTTCCCATCCGTCAAATTTACATTATCATATTAGGTCAAAACACACTGGAGAGGATCTTTATAGTTGTACCTATTGTGCGTTCAAAACTGGAAAGCCATTGGATTTGAAAAGGCATATTTGGTCAAAGCACAACCGAGATGAAAGACCATTTAAATGTGATTATTGTAATTACAAGGCCACCTGTCGGAAGACATTAGTTGATCACACAATGGCAAAGCACATCGGAGAAAAACCATTTAAGTGTATATTTTGTGATTATTCTGCCGCAAGTAATCCTTGTCTTAGGAAACATGTCGCCTCGGCACACACGGAAGGCGCCACTTTTCAATGTAATTTGTGTGACTATAAAACTGTATATAGGCAAAATTTGGCGGAACACAATATGTCTATTCACAGTGGAGAAAGACCTTTTCAATGTTCATATTGTGATTATAGATCTGTGACGAAGGAGCGGGTCAAGAGACATACTATGGCCAAACACACGAATGTAAGGCCACACAAATGTAACTCATGTGAGTATAGCGCTGTTAGTCGACAGGGTCTAGCAAATCACATAAAATCCAGACACACCCGAAATGGTCTTAATAAATGTGCATTTTGTGATTTTGAAACAGTACTACAATCAAATCTAAAACGTCATATGTCAAAACATACAAGAACTGAAGCCGACAAAAATTTGAAATGTACTCAGTGTGATTATGCTACAGCTTTTGGTGAAGAATTGAAACGACACATTATGGCAAAACATACAAATGAAAGACCATTTAAATGTGATTTCTGCAGTTATGATACAGTGAGAAAGCACAGTTTAAGAAGACATACATCGAAGAAACATCCTCATGAACAAGAAACTGAAGTTAAATAAGCAAAGTTATTAGCTGACCAGACGCTCCATCAAGAGACTCAAGTGGTGTGTTTTTATTTTTATTCTGTTATTGGCATGTATATTCACAGTCGGAAATTTCAAATAAATGTGAAAAAAAAATAAGCAAAGTAAAAAACAATGTAATTGAACAAGGACAGTGTATAAGATTAATGGAGAGACTTAAAAATAATATGTATATTAATAAGTTCGTTACGAGGTTGACCACAACTAGCGCTATGTGGAGCTGAACTACGTTGCTTAGCACCAATAAATGGCCAACACGAGTGTATGAAAATATATTTGAGATTATAAGGATTTCATAGGATAGCATTTCAAAACTAAAACTCGTCCACCCACACATAATTTGGTCATAGAATAACGGGTCTAATATATTCTATGTGGAGTATGTCATGTAGAATATTTAGTTTCTTTGGCCCATTGCTACCAGAGGCCTTTGAAAGATTTTGAAGAAATAATTCCTATCTGAGTCCATGACTGGAAGTCCACTACTGTTCAACACCACCCTTCCTAGTTCAGTATTTTAGTTTAATGAGTGGGTAAAGGTTATGTTTACTGAGCTCTACGTGAAATTGGTTGAAAGGCAGGGGCGTAGCTAGCGCGTTCCCCCCCCCCCCCCCCTTGGCCAGAGCAAAAAACCAAGCTAAAAATTAAATAAACTAAATAATAGTTTTTAATAAAAATGGATTGCTTGCAAGTTACCAATAGGATCTTCAAATTTCCCGTGCGTCTGATTCCTAAATCAGCAATCAGCTGTTATATAAATGTACATGTACAAAACAAGTCATATTACATTTATTTAAATATACATGAATTCGATATATAAATCGTCATTTATGTTATACTTTATACTCTTAAAGGCTGATTTTACATGCGCAGTAAAAATGCAAAGCGCAGCAGCAGCAATACACGCTATTGGATGTGAATCATTTAATTCTAAAAGCACAGAAAACACAGCGTGCATTTGCTGCTGCTGCGCTTTGCATTTTTGCTGCTCATGTAAAGTCAACTGAAGTATTACAGTCAGTGGTTACCTCAGGGGGAGCTTCTAGAGGTCCGGGTCTCCCAAATTAATAAAAAAAAGTCTGTTACTTTAAATTATCCTAAAATCTGCCAGTAACTAATTTCTCTTAACTCAATTCGAGTAGGTATATCTCTGCAGAGTTCAAAAAAATAAGGCAAACTGTAAATATCACATTTTCTGTGGAAATTTGATGTAATGTGTTTACTTCCGAGTTACAGCTATAAATAGTTGTATGCAACACTATTTTTTTTTTTTTTTTTTCGAAAAAAATGTGTTATTTATAAAAAAAAGTCCTAGTAAAAATCTCCCGGTGATAAAAAACTCCAATTTTTTAGGCTCGTTTTCGAGTATAACAGCCGATTTTAGATTGGCCTAAAAAGTTATTAAATTCCTTGTTTTGTACATCCTAATGATAAATATTATCACCATCAATATTAAAAGGGGACTTTCTCAAACTTCAACATTGGTTATCTTAACGAGTATCCAATTCAGCTTTCATTCAAAGCTCATTCCTCATTTTCAAAAAAAAAAAAAACAGTTTTAGAATTTATCATGATACATTTGTGATCAGAAATTTGAGTTTGAAGCCATAATACATTCAGATTAAAAACCCAAAGTAGGATGCAAAATTGTATATTTTTTGTAGAGATATTGCGAAACACTTAATAGGAAATAGTTTTTTTAAATGTTTATTGTACTATATAATATATGGTACAATATATTATATTGTACAATATATTATATTGCCAATTACAGAATTGGCTGCAAGCTTCAGAGTGAGGTGGTTAAAAACCAATGTCATTATAGAGTATATTTATTTACAATTTTTTTTTTTTTTTATGCGATGCATATTAGCCATGTCACTGTGTTTATAGTAGTTTTTACAACCATTCAAGGGCCCCAGGAGGGAGTTCTATCTAGGAAATAAAATCTCCGGGACTGGATTTGAACCCGCAAACCGTGGAACCAAAGCCCTACGCTCTATCCCGCACGGCCACCATGGCCCCCCAACCTACGAACTTTGGTTTAAAATGAAATAGCCCCACCTAACTTCACCACTCATTTTCGGCAGCCAAAGCTGTACTGTTACTTATATACAACCGCATTTTCTTTATTGTTTCTATTTGATTTATTTAGTTCTTAACATTCAATATCACAATTATTACTTCTTTTCGACTGTGTAGAGATGATGACAGAGTGCCAAATATATATATTTATATATATATGTATTAAAAATATATTTTATTGCCTTCATTGCCGTCTCTGGCCAACAAATAAATGTTAAAAGTGCTAATGCAATAAAGTTTTGTTCTCTCTTTTTTAAAAAAATGTTGTTTTTGACCATCGATTGTACTTTATCCTCTATTAATTGATAGTAAATATTCCTTCAATTGTGTCTATACCCTATTAAAAATACCATAAGATGGGAGTTCTGTCAATTATATATTTTCCATCAAATTATTTATTCAAAAAAAATGTTTTGCTTGGATGGTAGGTACATTGATGTTGTATCTGTACTATACAGAGAAACGATGGCGTCTTCGAAGTAGCGTGCTTGCTTTCTGAGCTCAATATCGCGGGTTCGATACCCGGCCGAGGCCCTTAGTTTATTTTATCTGGAGATGAAAAAAACTTAGGTATGCCATCCTTCAGATGGGACGTTAAGCGATGGTCCCGAGCCTTTACGATGTCAGTTACTCGTTAAAGACCTCCTAGATTAATTAAAATTTAGGATAGGCATAAGAGAGTCGGGCTCATATCCATTACAGCGACAAAAGAGCGCTCTGGTGGTTAAAGTTCGGACAGGTGTCACAATAACTAACTATAGAGAATGAAAGAGACACCCATAATGCCATGATTCCTTCAGTATTTCTAAAACTCAATTTGTTCTGGTGGCAATCGATACACATGTAGCATACTTTTGAGCCAGATTGAAAAATAGGCTATATAGGCGTCTGAAAAGTTTAAAAGTGAGGGGGCTAAGCATAAAAATTGTTCTAGCTCATTAACGGATAGTCGGATTGTCATGAAATTTCACATGCAGTATTCTTAAAAGCCAATTGAATAATATGCTTTGTGATGTCTCAAAATTCTTAACGGGAGGAGGGTTATGGGGGGCCCTACGCATAAATATAGTGCTAGCTCATTAACGGATGGTGGATCGTGATGAAATTTAACATGTTATATTCTTAAAAACAAAATTTTAAAAATAGGCTGTGACATATGTGTATTTGCATATCAATTAAAAATCTAATTAAATGAATAAATAATTCTGTACTGAATAAAATGCCTACATTTGTGATATTATTACTATTGATATTCATATCATGCTGGGAAGTTTGCCGTGTGGACTACAAAGGTCGCACTTAGTAACAAATGTAGAGTCCTAATACACGGCCCAGTAATTTCCTCTGATTTAGAGTGCAGAGGCGAAACACATCCGAGAATCTCCTTGTTTTCTTGAGCTTCACATTATGGTCTATTTGATTTGAAATAGTTGAGTATTTATATTGAATACTTAACTATAAATGTTACAAAAAAGTAGTTATTTGCTTAAACAAATAGCGGTTTGTTGATAATTATTGGTTTCGATTACGATCTTGTATTTTGGATTTAGAAGATTCGTTTACATTTTTTCAAACTACAAACTCGACCAATGAAAAGTATATACAATAAACATTTTCGTCTAAATTCTTCTTAACCTGAGTCCTTATTGATGAAGACGGTTAATGATTTTTTAAAAGAAAAAGCAGGATAATGTCCTATGGAGCGTAGTTCGTGACATTAGCAGAACAAGTTTCCAAGATTATAAGTTCCTATATTCAAACCTCAACCATATTTCTTCTGATATGCAGAAGTCACTTCTTAGATTAGATACAGTGGGGATGTAACTACCAGTCTCTGAAGGGAAAACTGACAGTTTTAAACATCTCAAATTACACGGAGGGGGGGGGGGGGGCACCGAGATATTTTCAGAATTTTATTATTAATTTATTGGATTTTAAAATAAAAATGCACTAAATACTATATAACTTGACTTTTTTAAATAATTACTTGAGATAAAAAAATATAATGTTATTTCTTTTACTGCTATTAAATTTCTTGCGTTTGTTGCTGTTTAGTTAAGCTAAAAGGTGAATATTGGAACTAGCTCAATGTAAACATTATTTGTTATCTGACAGTCGTTTTGTAATGTAATGTTAAAACTGACAAAATAGTTTTTACTATCTTAAATGTCTTATTTATTACCTTCATCAGTATTCTCTGTAAGATATCTTCTACGATGTAATATTTTCAAAGAGTATAGAAATATTTAAGTTATTTCATGTAAGGAATGGAATCCACGTCTCTTTTTTCCATATTTGGACGTTCCTCAGGTAAAAATTACTAATTTTATTTTAAATGACAAATTGTGGATTAAGAATAACTCATTGGAAACAATATTATTTTGAATCTCAATACGTATTAAATAGATGAAATTATAAAAATCCAAGGCCATTCTGGGATTCCAAACCTAACAACATCAAGGACAAGTGTGATCTCTTTTCAAGATTAATTTTCAGTAAGTTAGCTGATTGAAGGGAATTGCGATGCTTTCTGGATCATGAATTGGTCGGATTTTAGTAGCCTTAGGAATTGTCCACAATGAAAAGATAAGTTTCATTCAAAAGTATATTTCTTGTTCTAGGTTTAGACATGAAACCATCGCAGACAAAAGGAGAAATTGATTCGGTAAGAGATTCTGAATCCACCTTGTCTTGTGGTTCTTGTAAGTATTTTATTATTATTTTTTTTATATTTAGCTAATGAATGAATATGATACTTATGGTTATTTTTGAGGATGGTCTGTAAAATAGCTTTGCAAATTATATTTAAATGGGTTTATTTAAAAAAAGTATAAATATGGCTAACTCGCTCGCTCTCCAAAATGGTTGATGTTAGTTAAGAGTTACTTATTACCACATTAGGTCTTCGGCAGCGGCCCCACAACGTAGTCCTCCAGTCTCGCGCAGTGTGGATGGGTTGCGACCAGCCTGCTCGTCCCGGATGTATCGCTCTCACAATTATTATTTTTTGGCTCATATTATTACTCCCGATCTTGGTTCCTCGGAAATGGAATTCTATAGGGAATAGTAGTAGATGAGAGAATATTTTTTTAATTTCATAGGGGTATTGTCAGGATCGTAGGCGTTGTTTTGGGTTCAAAAAAAAAAGTTTGAAGGACAGCCTCTCTCACGCCACTCAAGACGTCCATGTCCTCTTGGTAGCTAGATGTTGCGTTATGACAATAAGGGGGCGCTGGTAGCTAAGTAGTATGCGTGCTTGCTTGATGATCAATTCACAGCTTTTGATCCATATTTTCACTTTAATTGTTATTTTTGCGTCGTATTCGTTTTGTCTTCTGACGTAAGGGAAGTAAGAATTCGAAATTTTGAGCCAAGGAGACTGTGAATTAATTATTTCTCATCTCGATATATATTTTTATATTTATTAACACATTATTCTTTTTATTTTCAGATGATGATGAAGAAATCGTTGTTAATGTGGAACTTATATTCGAATCAAACCCTGATATGGTCAACAGTTCCAGTAATTTTTTTTTTTAAATATATTCTTGATACATTTTTTTAATTTGTTTTAAAAGTACCGTAGGGTACTCCAGTATTTATATCGATTTTGAGTTATGGAGTCTGGTGCAATTTTCGAAAACCAATCAGACCAAAGTACTTTTTTTTTTTTCTTAAGGCATATGAACCACGAGGGTCATTGATGCCTGACTGTTCAAATCAAATGAGAGATCCCTCAGAGAAACTGGGGGGCGAATTGAGGGGGACCCCGCACAGGACCCTGGGGCACCCAGTGAGCGTCCGAACCAGGCCAGGGGACAAGCAACGGCACAACTGGGGGTCTCTCTTTAGGCATTGGGCTTAGGCCCTGGTGTAGCTAGGACTGTTAGGGAGGGTGTGCTTGTATGTGGCACCAACCAAACCCTCTAAGCCCGGAATTTTATCAGTCCAGAGATCCTAGCGGAGCCGATCAAGCTCCCCAGCCCAGCCACTGTCTGCACATCGAGAATACCCCACGGGTCCTGCACAAGGCCTCGCCCCGCCCCCAAAATACTGTTGAGGACGCCGGTAATTCAGAGGTAGCATGCTAGCCAAAATCGCGGGTTCGAAAGGATCTTGAGTCACTCATCGTTCTTTCTGCATTATTAGTGTTCAGAAGATATCAATATTAAGGATTTTAAATTGATACATTCAGTATTATCCATTACATATTAGTCAGTATATTTTTATTCACTATTTATTTAATTGCAGCCAGGGAGGAGAAGCCGGAAGAGTTGACTGTTGAACCAGAATTTATTGTGGATTCAGAGTCAACCTTGACCTGCAGTACAGGTGGTTTTTTATTATTTTAGATTGTTATTTGTACTATACATTATTATGTCGTATTTATGAAAAATTAAAGGGAGGGACAGATTAGGGTAGTATTGCGCCCTATGCAATATTGCTTATTTTTACAATAATTCCGTTTGGTATAGTTCTTATTTCCCCAGATATATGAAGTATGTAGGCAGTATGTAGTCGGTCAGATATTCAATGTTGAAAAGTAAAGAAAAAACCTATGTTTTTAAAAAAATATTGTTTATTTCACAAATATATATAATATGGGAGTACTTTCGGTATTGCTACCATCTTCAGCATTGAAAAGTATAAAAACATTAAAAAGGACGAAATTTTATTTTTAATGTTTTCCATATTTTAAGACATAACTGTACAGGAGGGGCAGGAAAAACCACGTGGTGGCTGAAGGAAGGATTGTAAACTGGTTAAACTTCTGTTTAGTATTTGTAAAGTCGTGGCTGAAGATGGTAGCAATACCGAAAGTACTATATCTTAACGACCCCTCAAAACCCTTCCTCCATCTTAGAACTGCTTCTTAGAATATTTCTATTAATACGAGTAATATTTATCCAAAAAAAACTTTACAGATTTTGCGTATTTTTGCTCATATCCTAGGCCCCACTTTACAATATATAACAGTCTTGATATTGATAAATTGCCTCAATATTGATTTTAGATATTGATGAGATGTACCAGGTAGAGGCTGAAGAGCCAAATTTGCTTTCACAACCAATTGACATATATCCCAAGAAATGTAAGTATTTTTTGTTATTGTTTTATGTTTGCTTCGCATAGTTGCCTTGCGATTACGTGACTTGTAATTCGTAATTTTAGTGATTAGATATAATAATAATATAGTGATTAGATATAGATAATTTTAGTGTACACTTAGGGATCTAAGCATCCAATACTCTTATCCTTTCCCTGTTTCCTCTACTGTGGTAGTTCTAAATTTTGCCCATTCAGGTTTAGTTACCTAAGGCTTACCTAGAGGCCTCTTTTCTCTTTTTCTTTATTCTGTCTCAATTGGCTGATACCTGTATTCTAGCTCGCGAGTATAAAGCCCTTTGTTTATTTTATCTGGGAGCTAAAATAAACCTAAGCACGCCGTCCTTTAGATGGGACGTTAGGCCTTACACCCCTTGTGTGTTTAACATTGCACACAGGCTCGGGACCGGCGGAGTTTCGAACCTTTTTTTTTTTTTCGAGTGTACCGGCCCCTGAAGGAGGCTCAAAAACACCCGTCCTCCGCGTAGGGGGGAATAAGAGCACAATATTATTCTCGTGCCATGGCCTGCTGTAGAACCCGCCAATCGCCGGGGCGTCTGGCCGGGTCCCCCAACCTACCTTATCGGCGTTTCCCGAGAAAACTCGGGATAAGGCATCCATGCTCTTGGCTGCGTTGCGCCGAGTATGGTCGCAGGTGGGCTGTGTTACTAGCAACCCGCGGTCATCCCCGGAACCACGCTAAACTGCCTTCTTTACCCTCCGCTAGGAGGCGACGAATCGACCGAACTCCGGGTAGTCAGCCTCACTCATCAGCTTTAGCGGGTTCAGTCCCAGGTACGATCCTGTCCGGCGTATCAACTCCACCCTAGGCCCGTCGTACATCGGGCATTCGAGAACTACGTGTTCTGCAGTCTCGACGCCGCCGCACGAGCCATCATTCACGAGCCGCACGAGTTTCGAACCCGCGATCTTGAGCTCATTAGGCTATCACGCTACATCTGACCTACCGGCGCCCTCTAATTTTAGTCATAGTTATTTTTCTTGTTTTCCTATATTAATAGTTTACTTGAAATCTTGGGGATAACTTAAATAACTTGTAATTGGTCATTAATTCGATGCGGAGTTTTCAATCGGACTCCCTTATTATAGTCGGGCTCATGTCCACTAGAGTGATAAAAGAGCGCTCTGGTAGTAGGCGATATAACCTCATAGTTAATGACTTGGAGTGTGTCACAATAACTTACTAGTAATGTATTTCGTTGATTTATATTTTTTTTTTCATTGTAGGTTTGAAACAGAATATAGCAAATTTGCTATTTTGTCATCATTGTGGCTACAGTTTTGTCACAAAACGCGAACTCAAGGAGCATATGATGACACATACAAAAATAATTAAAAAAGAACCCAGAATACCTCAACAACATTCGTGCACTTATTGCTCTTACTCATCAGTCAGTTTCGACAGTTTGAGGTATCATATAATGGCACGACACACGGATGAGAAACCTTTTAAATGTTCAATTTGCGACTACTGTGCTGCACATCCATCAAATTTAGGATATCACATGAGGTCTAAACATGGTGGAGAGGGCCTGTACAGTTGCACCTACTGTGAGTTTATAAGTGATAAACCGCTTGAACTAAAGAAGCATATTTGGAGTAAACACTCCAAGCCGTATAAATGTAACCATTGCGATCACAGAACAACGGATAGGAAGGCTTTAGCCAAACATATAAGAACAAAACATACTGGACTAAAACCTTATAAGTGTATTTTTTGTGATTTTTCTTGCACAACAGACAATAATCTTAAACAGCATATTGTTTGGTTCCACAGGGATGAAACAAAGGAGAAACCATATTTTTGTTCTTTCTGTCATTATAGAGCTGTGACAAAACAGCGCATCAAAAGACACACGATGGCCAAACACACCAACGAAAGACCACATAAGTGTTCCTTGTGTAATTATAGTAGTGTTACCAAAACTGGACTGGAAAATCATATGAAGTCAAAACATACACGAGAAGGGCTTGTAAAATGCCCATTTTGTGTTTTTGAAACTGCTTCTAATATTAAACAACATTTGTTGCAACATGCGAGAACAGCAGAAGAAAAACCCTTCAAGTGTACTGAATGTAGTTACGCCACT
Organism: Aradus depressus; assembly: GCA_963662175.1. Taxonomy (NCBI): domain Eukaryota; kingdom Metazoa; phylum Arthropoda; class Insecta; order Hemiptera; family Aradidae; genus Aradus; species Aradus depressus. The sequence continues at coordinate 21,360,176 of OY759224.1, forward strand.
GCTTTTTTAGCTGAACTGAAACGACATACCATGTCGAAACATACGAACGAAAAACCATTTAAATGCGGTTTTTGTAGTTATGAAACAGTGAGAAGGTATCGAATAAAAGAACACACTTTGAAAAAACACTCTGAAGAAGATATCAATTTAGTTTAGGATGTGTGATTTGTTTAAAAACAAATGTAAAGAAACTATCTTGGTAGAGACTTTTGTTTAATGTCCTTGTATACTACTAACTTCGACAGAAAAGAACCATAGACTTATCCCTTTATTTTTGTTTTTTTCAAAAGACCTCCAAAACACTTCTGTTGCTATACATCAACTATATTACTGTAATATTAACTGAGATTATTGAACCCAAAACCCAAAAAATTGGCGAGAAATGTCCATAAAACTTTAAAATGAAATTGCTGTTGCTATGAATTAGGAAATATAGCAATCTGTATAGAGCTGCATGGTTTAGATGTAATCCTTCTTTTTTGTCGCATTTGGACAATGTGAGATCAGAATAAAAACAAATAAGTACTACTGTGTTAACTTATGTTTGTGTTAACAAATGCTCAAAACAGTTGAGAGCAAATTCATCACTGACTACTTTCGAAGCGCCTATAGTTCAAAAGTCAGTTTTCAATGTGCAATAATAATTGTTTTTTGTAATTTATGTTTATTACAGCCAGAAGTTTATTCCAGGCCTAATAAACTAACAATTGTATATTATGTAAATTTTGTAATATTTGATACATTATTAACAAGAAATCCCAGATAAAATTATTATTTTTTACAGAATACTAATCTTAGTATATGTGTATGTTATTAATTTTACCCAACCAAGCGAACTAATATCAGTCGTATACATTTCAATATGTTAAGACAACTGATTAACACGACGATATACTATAGGAAATACAACACACAGACTTAAACATTATAATTTGTTTTATTTTGTTATACCTGCTCAACAAAAATATATAGAATACATGGTGAGTATAATTAAATATTTACTCGAGATAGGAATATCTGTTAGTTGAGGTATTCGTAACTATTTACATTTAAAGATACATGAATATATTTTTATTTTTATATACCTTTAGTATAAAAAAATTATTTTAATTATGCGAAAATTCGAGGTCGTTTTTGAGCAAAAGTTTATGTTTCAAGTGCCTGAACACGTTTTGATTATTTTCGTGGAACTTACCTATGGGCGCCCTAACTCAGAAATGATTGTAGCTATGAACTTTTGAAATTTGAAAAAAAAGATGTCACATGTGCTAACTTAGTTTTGATTAGATTTTAGCGGAATTCGGGCGAAAATTGTTACCACTCTACTTCAGGGCCGAAGTACATTTAACAAGATACTGCTTATATTTATGACCTAATCATCAAATTTAAATTAAAAGTTGTTGAGAAAATTTAAAGGCACATTTTATATGAAATACGATTTTTTGCAGTGATCCCAGTTTGCGAGATACACGCTGAAAAACGTTCTGAAATGTTTTCAAATCTATTTTTTTTAGACGTTTGCATGATTTACGCGAAAACGGTTAGTCCTATCAAAAAATTGGTTCTCATAAAAAATGTTTTTAATTAGATTTCCGACCCTCTATTTGAGATAGGACCAATACGAACGAATTTCAACCAAACCGATTTTTCATTAAAAAGTTTAAAAAATAAATAGACAAAATATATATTTAGTTAGTTATTGTAATTAATGCCAGGGCTTTTTTTTTTTTTTTTTTTTTTTTTTTTTTTTTTTTCCCTTTTGGCTTCAGAAGCTAGCTGCAGCCATTTCCGGGCCTTTAACTTAGAGGTCACATCGCCTAATACCAGAGAGCTCTTTTCTTGCACAGGTGGACATGAGTCCGTCTATCAAGTGGTGGGCCTCTAGGAGGATGGAAGAGTAATGTAGATGACATAAGGGAAATTAACTGGGACCAGTTGGTGGGGATAAACCTGGTAAGTTAGCCATATTGTTTAACACCACTTTGTAATTTGTGTCCTAAATAATTCTCCACCATTTCTTATTAATTTACTAATTTATGTTATCAAATGTGGTCTCTACTACAATTAACATACACAACCATCCAAATTGTGGCTTTGGATATGAACAATGGCCATTTGTTGTATTTACGGATGTTCTAACAGGACAGAACGTGAACGACAAAGCCAACGTTCCATTCCACGGGTAGGTTTGTCAATTTATTAATTTTTCTTAGTTTTTAACTTCCCAGCACATAGGGAAGTTATTATAATGGGTCCGAAAATCGAAATCAAAATGTTCAACATATTTTTATGTTTCAAGGTCAGTACAGTATTTTTACACTATTTTTGGAAAGAAGTATATGTGTACGTATGCGCGTGGTCAATTTTTCCTGCACGATATCTGACGAATGAAAAATGATATCGACTCCGCTTTGGTGCCAATTCGATTCAGTCGTTTTTTCGTTTAAACAAAAATACTGCCAAAGAAGTGGATTTTAGGAATTCTTGAAAAGGATTTATCCGATCTAATTTGTTCTGGTCGCAATCGATACACATGTAGCATCCTTTTGAGCCAGTTTGAAAAATATGCTATATGGGTGACAATTATGAACGGGTGGGGAGTTGTGAGGGACGTTAATTTGGCTTTTAAGAATACTACATCTTAAATTTAATTAAAATCCGACCACCCGTTGATGAGCCAGACTTATTTTTATGCTTAGCCCCCTCACAACCCCCCCCCCCTGTTGAGAATTTTGAGACGTCACAAATCCTTATTAGGATTTTCTTTCCTAATTAATTTAGTTGGGTTTTTAATAGGAGGTGTAATCAATAATCTTCTACACAGAAAATATTAAATATAAATTAATTTACGTTAACTTCTATTGAGCCCAATCAAAAACGTTGATTTTTACTAATTCAGTCCATTTAATTGGTGCTAGGGACCTGAGGGACGTGGCCGTTGGCCTCTAACTCATCCCCTCTCTGGCCCGATCTTCTCAATGCATTTGTATACATTTGTCATCTCCATTACTCTTCTATCCTCCTAGGTGGGCCTACTGCTTCTCTGTTAATAATACATTGATATTTTATTTCTTCGTAACATGTATAACTGATACAAACCTAAGTAAATAACATTTTGTGTTATTCCTAGCGTATACTATTTTTCTATTGCTTGTCTACCGGTAAGATTACCATTTAATCTTGGAACTCACCCAAAATTACACATATTTGTTAACCAATGCAGAATAATTTATAACTTAAAAACTCCTATAAGCCTAAACTTTTTTTTTTTAATTGAACGGTCTATCTCTGCCTATTAGAATACAATTTTTATAAACTAAGGAGTTGTGTATCGATTCGCATTACCGATAATAAATACTTCGATAGTTAAGACGCTACTGTCGATTTTTCTCATTTTTTTTCATTTTTGTTTTTGTTTTATTTTTTTATTTTTTTTATTTCATTTCCTAGGCGGTTTGAGGTTGGAAGTTGAATCTCAATGTAAAACTTGTTACGCATGTGTTCTTTTAGAAATTCGTGCTCAAAGGCCAGAGGTAATTTACTTTTCCAATCCAATAATTGTATAATAGCAATATTATAATAGTTGACGCCTTGTAAATTCATACTTATATTATTACATAATAGTTTTATAATAGATTTTTTTTGTAATACTGTTATGGCTCACTAATTTTTAAGTGCTAATAAGCTTTAGCAAAATAGTTCTTGATTGCAATATTTGAAATTATTTTATTTATTTTTTCATCCCTTGACCATTTTCAATTTTTGGAAAGTCCAATCTTTTATTTGATACCTGAAAAATCTTTTTACATTTCCAGATAGGTCCTATTTCAATTACCTTGGTCCTTATATTGTAACTAATATTTACATATGTGAATACATGTCAATGAACTTTCATTTTAGAACTTGGGAAAGCTTGTGGCGTCACTAACTGGTTAACCTTCATTGGGACCAGTCCTATCTGGATTTTGTCTGTTTTCATTCCAACAATTTAAAATTTATTCCAATATTTTTTAAATATTATGTCTAGTCTCCGGCGTCAAACTAAAAAATTATTCTAACACTTGCCAGAGCTCATGACCTACGTTTATTGCTGAACCAAAAAAATAAAAACTGGTTTCTTGTATCTTTCTACAATAGAGACGTTACCATTTCACTATACCGATTGTTTTGATAGTTAGTTTTTATTTTTGGGATGGATTGACCAACCATGTAATGAGAAGGAGAATACATCAGGCTTGTGGTCAATAAAAACAGTCTATATTAATAAATATACATTATCAGTGAGTTTAGAATTGAGTAAAAATATGGCACTAAAACTAAATGTGACTAAATCAACAAAATAACATTTAAAAATTTACACCAATACAAACTAATATATTATATCTAAATATAATTGTGTATATTTCATCATATATACCTCAGAGCTTTGGTATTAAGTCAACTTGAGAGTATTTTAGACGATTTGCTCTCTTATATCCTTAGTATTCAAGAAAAATATTAGAATTTAATAAGATTTGTCTACCAATCAGCTAGTGGTGTATTATAGACGATAACTAATTATAATAAGTTTTAATTTAATATATTAGATAACATCTGATTTATGTATCCTCTGTTATAAAATGTTACAAGAACTGAAAAATCGGATTCTTTTCCTCTGATATATGATAGCATAAATGGAAACATCTGATTCATGTTTCCTCTGATATATGTAAACATGAATGGAAATATCTGGTTCATGCTTCCTCTGATATATGTAAACATGAATGGAAATATCTGGTTCATGCTTCCTCTGATATATGTAAACATGAATGGAAATATCTGGTTCATGCTTCCTTTGATATATGTAAACATGAATGGAAATATCTGGTTCATGCTTCCTCTGATATATGTAAACATGAATGGAAATATCTGGTTCATGCTTCCTCTGATATATGTAAACATGAATGGAAATATCTGGTTCATGCTTCCTCTGATATATGTAAACATGAATGGAAATATCTGGTTCATGCTTCCTCTGATATATGTAAACATGAATGGAAACATCTGATTCATGTTTCCTCTGATATATGTAAACATGAATGGAAATATCTGGTTCATGCTTCCTCTGATATATGTAAACATGAATGGAAATATCTGATTCATGTTTCCTCTGATATATGTAAACATGAATGGAAATATCTGGTTCATGCTTCCTTTGATATATGTAAACATGGCTTCCTTTGATATATGTAAACATGAATGGAAATATCTGGTTCATGCTTCCTTTGATATATGTAAACATGAATGGAAACATCTGATTCATGTTTCCTCTGATATATGTAAACATGAATGGAAATATCTGGTTCATGCTTCCTCTGATATATGTAAACATGAATGGAAACATCTGATTCATGTTTCCTCTGATATATGTAAACATGAATGGAAATATCTGGTTCATGCTTCCTTTGATATATGTAAACATGAATGGAAATATCTGGTTCATGCTTCCTCTGATATATGTAAACATGAATGGAAATATCTGGTTCATGCTTCCTCTGATATATGTAAACATGAATGGAAATATCTGGTTCATGCTTCCTATGATATATGTAAACATGAATGGAAATATCTGGTTCATGCTTCCTCTGATATATGTAAACATGAATGGAAATATCTGGTTCATGCTTCCTCTGATATATGTAAACATGAATGGAAATATCTGGTTCATGCTTCCTCTGATATATGTAAACATGAATGGAAATATCTGGTTCATGCTTCCTCTGATATATGTAAACATGAATGGAAATATCTGGTTCATGTTTCCTCTGATATATGTAAACATGAATGGAAATATCTGGTTCATGTTTCCTCTGATATATGTAAACATGAATGGAAATATCTGGTTCATGCTTCCTCTGATATATGTAAACATGAATGGAAATATCTGGTTCATGTTTCCTCTGATATATGTAAACATGAATGGAAATATCTGGTTCATGTTTCCTCTGATATATGTAAACATGAATGGAAATATCTGGTTCATGCTTCCTCTGATATATGTAAACATGAATGGAAATATCTGGTTCATGTTTCCTCTGATATATGTAAACATGAATGGAAATATCTGGTTCATGCTTCCTCTGATATATGTAAACATGAATGGAAATATCTGGTTCATGCTTCCTCTGATATATGTAAACATGAATGGAAATATCTGGTTCATGTTTCCTCTGATATATGTAAACATGAATGGAAATATCTGGTTCATGCTTCCTCTGATATATGTAAACATGAATGGAAATATCTGGTTCATGTTTCCTCTGATATATGTAAACATGAATGGAAATATCTGGTTCATGCTTCCTCTCCTATAAAATTATTATATTGAGCATATTAGAGTTATTTATGTATGTAATTATAATATTTCTATATCAGAAAATATTTATATATCTTCATAAATGTTTACAGATGGAGCAGGAACAAGAGATAGGAGGGTCTTCAGACTCGGGTGCTTGTAAGTTGAACAAAGTTATAGTAACACTTAAAGCACTGTCTCTGCTCGCTTTGCTCGCCGTACCCGTCAACGCTTCGGGTAGCGTAGGTGAGGGTGGGGCGGCAGGATGTTCATATTTCAAAAACAAATCTCAAGTCGAACTCCCAACTTTTCACCTTTCTAGAACTGCAGTAGATTTTTAAAAAAATCTTCGTTAAAAAAATATATATATGTACATAATAAGCAAATGTGATACATAATAAATAAATGTTTTGGATGTTGAAAGAGAAATCATTCATTAATGACACTCCATTGTCTTGTTATGACGGATGAGAAAGAGAAACTAAAATATAGGTATATAAAAACAAAAATTGATGAAGAAGAAACATAAAACGTTTGTAGATGATTAGTCTTCAATCCACTAGTAGGTCTCGAGGCCATTACCGCCTCAGTCTCCGAACATGAACATTAGGAAGGGTTCTTGTGGCAAGTCTGCGGACTAAAGGATTAGGGTGAAAGAAAAGGGTAGAATGGAATTTTCTATAGCGGGATTTAATTATATCCCTTACAAAGGGAATCTGTAGGTCATTGTGAAGGATAGCATTAGAGACGTAGAATGGAGCGTTTGTAATGTTACGAAGGAATGGGATTGTAGGGTTTAGATTCTATAAGAATTCGCCAATGCAAGTAAGTTTTTTTCAATCAAATATTTTTATGAAATTGGATTCATTTACTTACTATTATAATGACAACACTGAATATTTATAGATCTAGGTAATAACAATTTAATATATGTTTTAAATTATTTTTGTTCTTATATTTGGATATATGTATTTCCCAATTAATATTTAGAATATGTTAAGATATAGTGGAAAATAAAATCTTATAAGTCCACTGGTTGATAACACTTGAAAGTTATCGCGCATATTTGCTCTTTTGTTAGGCCTAAAATAATTTAAAAAGTCATTTTATATGAATCTCGTTACAATATTGGTTTTCATTTTTCGACATTTCTGTAAACTTTGTCAACAAAATATATAAGAAGTTCTTTACATTTCAACTTTATTAGCTAGTTTTTTGATGATTATATCTATATTTTTTTTATAATCAACACTAAGATTGATTTTGATTACCAAATGTCGATTCAAGTTCACAATAAGCCTTGAAAAGAGACGGATTTCACAAAGAGCCCGTGAAATAAACCTGTACAATCAAACGGGTAAGACGCCCGCCTCTCTCCCAGTACGCAAATTGATGTGCACAACAATGATGGTAATGTAAACTCTAAAAATGAGTGTTTTTCTATGATTGTAAGTAAAAAATAAGATATGGTTTCCTACTGATCCTGATAAAAGTTCGGGGTGACTTATCAGGGGAAAGAGGATGTCAATATCTCAGGGCCTATTATCTCTGCATGTTGACCTCAAGATCGCGGTTTTCAACGCTATGTCCCTTATGTTTTTTTATATCTGTGTAATAACAAAATCTTGAATACAGCGTTCCTCGGAGGGGATGTTGAATTGCGGTACCGACCCTATGCGATGTCAGTTACCTGTTAAAGGTCCCTACCCTCATTATACCTGTGTTAGCAAAATTTAGGATGATGTAGACGCCATACCGTCCTGTATGTCTATCACAGAGGAAAAGTTAGATAAAGTCTTCCAAACACATTTCGAAGTTATCACAAGCGACGCATGCATTGTAAATATTTTATTAAATTATTTCAATTTTTTTTCTTCACTTTTGTTACATTTCTTATAGGTTAGGTTTTATGACTCATGCCCTGACTTTAACTACGAGGTCATATCGCCTACTACCAGAACGCTCTTTCGTCACTCTGGTGGACATGAGCCCGACTATACTGTGGGAGTCCTAAATTTGGCCTACCCTAAATTTTTATTCACCTAGGATAAGAGTCAACGAGTACCTGACATCATACAGGCCTGGGACCATCTCTTAACGTTCCATCCGAAGGATGGCGTGCTTAAGTTTATTTTACCCCCCAGACAAAATAAACTAAGGGCCTCGGTCGGGTTTCGAACCCTCATTCTTGAGATCAGTATTTTTATATGTGCAGTACGAATATTATTATTCATAGAAACATAGGACGCTGTAAGACAAAACGTCTTTTGTTTCTATTAGAAATCTCGTACTACAACATCTTACTATCAGATATGAATATTATTGTTATTACACAGTATATAATGTTACATAATAAGTTATTACTGATAAGAGGGCAGAGTGACGCGTTACTCACTAGACTTGATGTGTAAACATCTGCTTTAGTTTCAAAAATTTGTTGTTTGCACTGATTTTGATTAAAACTTGTTTTATAATGTTACAATAAGAAAAGTAGCATGAAGAATTAAACTTTCAAATTTATTGTACTTCAATTTCTTTTATACATGAAATTATAGGTTTGTGATAGCTAAAATAAGATATATACAACTATGATTGTAGTGTCTTCAAATACCGTGAGTATACAGCGTCGATGGTTGTTATCGAATTTGTTGTTGAAATGCTTCGATTCGTATTCATTTTGAGATTAGGTTTGTAATTTAAAAATGAAATAAGCTGTTCGGTATCTCCGGGGGTGAAAACATTATATTGTTTGTTGTGACAATATGACAACAAATATATTATTTATTGAACGATATTTTCAGCAGTTATCATTATTATTATATATTAATAACAATATTATATACTATTTAAGAATATATTGAAATATTATATATATTCTTTTAGATTTGAATGATCCATTATTTTCTTTTACCACAAATTTTATTTATTGTGGCAAATTTAATCTATCGAAGCATCTTAACCTAAACGATTCTAACCGAAAGATCATATTATAGTTCGTAATATTGATAACAACATAAAAGGTCAAATGCAGTCGAAATATATTACACAGTTTTTTATTTCTTGAATGTAGAAATGCTCTCAAACAGCTGACACCAGAGATAAAGAAGTGTGTAGTTGTGTGTAGACACATGCACATCAACGAGACTTAGGTTCTGACGATCTGATATAGCCTCTACTGAGAATTAAGATATTTACACATCAAAAATACATTTCGTTTGTTTTATTTGTTACAGATATTAGAGAACGTAAGCCTCTTATCAAGCAGGAACCAGAATTGATTTTGGATTCTGATAGCACAACGTCCTCCATATATTTATGTAAGTTTCTATTAAAGTTCGTCTAGTTCAAGTTATTACTTATGTGCCATTAATAAGTGAGAACGTTAGTAATAGTTGGTTAGTGAAACAACTCGAAGGTCGAATGAAATAACGAGGTACAGTCCGGTTCCATGAGTTGTTGACATGACAAATTGGCTGTATTTATGTGCCAGTTCTCTCTAATTCACAGCGAATTAGAGAGAACTGGCACATAAATACAGCCATAATATAATAATAACAACTTATTAAGTGACAGGGTGGCCACTGTCTGGAAAAGTTAGGTAATTTAGGTAGTCTGGGGAAAGTCAGGGAATTTTCATTGAAATCAGGGAATTTTTTCATCCATAGTATTCAAATTATATTCTCATGAAACTCCCATGCTAACTCAGACAAAATGCGTTTAAATTCTCGACCTATTCGGAAGTTCTTGAGTTAGGAACAGATTTTATTAATTTTTGTTTTAAATACTAAGATCAATGATCTGCTGAAATATGCAAATCTTTATTTGTTGCAATAAATATTTGTTTTAAGAAAGTGCTATTTTTTCATAATTTTCACTAAAATATCTCAAATTAACGTTGAACCAGCTCTTTACGCTCAATAGTTCATGAGTTATTAATTTTTTAAGTTAAATTAATTTCAGCAAATCCTTTAATGAGTACACAGATTGAATAAGAATGGCCAATGAAAAGACACTGCTAGAACGAAATTCTCTCCATTTATTTATATATATATATATATATTTCTTGTTACATCGTGGTTCTGAGAGTGACTTTCATATATCCAATAATGTCAGTATGAAATGAATTTGAGAAATGAATTTATACATTATTTTTTTTCTAAATAATAAAAGCATATTTTAAATTTCGTTTCTGTGTGTTACAGTTTTAACATTACTTAGAAATATTTCCTACAAAAATGTATTGTTATCTATTATAGGTTTTAGGGAAAAGAAACCACTTATTAAGCAGGAACCAGAATTGATTTTGGATTCCGATATCAAAACGTCCACAAATTCAAGTAAGCATTTTTTTAAATTATTATTATTTGTTTTGTATTTTTTATATTAGTAAAATTAAACTTGAATATAAATTACCAGGAAGCCACCAATTTTAATATAAGTAAATAAAAATCATATTTTAGTCCCTTGTCACTCCATTTAAATGTCTATTTTGTACTATAACAAATTAATATTAAATTACAGAAGAGCAGAACTATGGAGCGCCCAATGAGGATCCCAAATCGATTGTTGAAACAAATCCTACACCTTCTCGTAAGTGATTTTTTTTTTTCCTTTATATAAATTAAAATTTTGTATAATTTCAGCATATATAATTGACAAGCAGAAAAAAAGGAAAAACGAGGATATTTTAGATATTTTTTAGAAAATTTGGAATAATTATTCTTTAAGGATAATATCATTATTATATCCACCATATTCATTTTCGTCATTGTCAGATTGATATTGTATTCAAATAATCTTTATATTTTTATAATTAATTAAAAATGTCTTAAATTCATTTGTCAAGGTTATTAAAAGTGGGGTTACAGAGAAGAAAAAAAGTCAGTCTATGAGGATATTTAACCAAATTACTTTCTGGCAGATATTATCTCATTGGAATATCATATTTTAATATTATTGCTCTTAGAATCTATTTTGTTATTACATAAATTGAAACTACTGGGTGAAATGAATCTAGGAGGACCTAGCCAGCGATCCTAGGCACTACACCATTGAGAATATATTTTTTAAAAACATTGTCTATTTCACAATATATATATGAAATATATGGGAGTACTTTCGGTATTGCTAACATCTTAACAAACACATTATTTCTTAAGGCGTGGCTGAAGATGTTAGCAATACCGAAAGTACTCCCATATATTTTGTGAAATATACAATATTTTTTAAAAACATACGTTTTTAAAAATATTTTTTATTAGGTGTTTTACAATATATCTGCGAAAAGTATACACTATTGGTTAGCATTGCCGGCTAGAAGACCCTAGGTTTATTATCTATTGAAGCTAGATCTCAGATAGTTATATCACTTATACTAATTATACTGTTTGTATAATTAATAATGTGATTATTGATTGATAACCTGAGAATATATTAAAATTAATAACTGATGAAAAAAATTTTTTTTTGTGGAATAGACAATATTAAAAAAAAAAAAGTTGTTTTATTTATTTAGAAATATATAATGTTTTTATCACATCATTACTTCCCCTATTTATTTTTGCTGTTTTAAAACAAGCACATATACACGTTTCGAGAAGTATTCCCATCATCAGTATATATAATGTATCTTAATGATAACATTCTTTACAGTATTAATCATAATGTGATGTTTGAATATTGAAGTCGAAGCAATAAATATATTCTGTAAAAATAAGTTATTTATTGACAGAAAAAATAATATAAATAAATAAAGAACAAATGAATTATAGATACTGATGATGGGAATACTTCCCGAGACGTTTGTAATGTTTTTAAAAAAGCTAAATAAATGGGAGAATTGATGCTATATATATAATATTATAAAACGTATATATATTAAAGATATAAATATATTTTTTTAAAGCTAATATATTAGCAATAAATTGTATTGATTTATTTTTATTTTTATGTTATCAGGTTTTAGGGAAAGGAAACCACTTATTAAGCAAGAGCCAGAATTGATTTTGGAATCCGACACCGGAAAGTCTACAAATTCTAGTAAGCATTTAAATTTTTTTTTGGTTACTAGTAAAATTAAAGTTGGATAAAAATTGTTAGGAAGCGACCATTTTTAATGTAAATAAATAAAAATCCTATTTTTGTGGCTTTTGTACATCATAGATTTGTTAGCTCAACTTGAATTGTTGGGCACTCCACTTGGAATGTTTATTTTGTACTGTAAGATATGAATATTAAATTACATATGAAGAGAACTATGAAGGGCCTATTGATCCGAAATCGATTATTGAAACAAATCCTACACTTACCCGTAATTGATTTTTTTTTCCTTTGTATAAATATATTTTAAAAAAGTGGCAACAACTGAAACAAGAGGAATTACAAGAATCAATAATTTGGTTCGTCCATTGTTTTATTTACAGTCAACTCTCGGATAAAACGTCACTCGATATAACAAAATGAAACCCTGGTCCCTTGACAAAAACTCGAAATAGCAAAAAAAAAAAAAAAACAATACATTTCTGTAAACTCAGTATAAAGAATCGATTTTTAAGGTATTTTGGTTTAAAACGCGGTATTACGAAGTAGGAACGTATAAACAACGCTATATTACGAAGCCAAAAAAAATGATGACATCATTAATGTACATAAAAGCTTCCTTTATTTACATCATTCCCTTTACAAGGAGGATTGTGAAGAACAGGACTCAGACTCGGAAGTAGTGCCATCTACGTCGAAAGCTGCCTCCGAATCTCTGAAAATACGTCACCAGTATCTGCTTAAACAAGAAGTTGACGACATAATTTTTTCCGCCCTCATTACCATTGAAAACGCAGTGGATCGAGCACGCTTCACAACTTTACATCAGCAGAAAATTACAGATTTTTTAAACAAAAAGTATTTTTTTCTTTTTTTTAACTTTTTGAAAAAATACAACCCCTATTAATCCCTCTCGATATTAAGAACTCTTATTATAGCAAAAACTCGATAATACGAATTTTTTCTTATGCCCCTTGAGTTTCTTTATATCGAGAGTCGACTGTATTTTAAAAAGCTCGTTTCATCCCATCTAACCTAATTTAAAAATGTTAAAAAAAAAAAAAAAAAATTAGGGTTTTAAGCCATCAATTTTCGGTTTGTCTCTCGTAAGTCAGACGACCTTCGATAGAATTTATAAATATAAAATGGGTCTTTCAGTTTCCTCTACAACTCTTATATGAAGAGATTTCTGATAAAGTCTTAAATGTAAGCGGTTTCTTGTAAATCGTAGTTGGGCCCCGAAGTAACGGTCCCTTAATTTTCGTTTAATCTAATCAGATCTAAGTTAGCAGATGTGATATCTTTCAAGCTTTATTTCAAATTTCAAGTTCATTGCTATAATCACTAAGTTCAAATATATACTCACAGACAGACAAAATCACAAAAATTATGAAAACGCGTTCAGAGGGCTTTGAAACGTGAAATTCTGTTGGAAATTAGATTTCGGATTTTTGCACGATTACAATACTTAATTATTCTAAAGGTGAAAGAAAGAAAAAAACTTAAAATGAATATATAATATATCAGATCCTAATTGGATGAATAACATAGTGTTTTAATTTGTTTCAGTATATAATGAAAGAATGGAAATAGACCAGAAACCAGATATATCGTCTATTTCAGGTAAGAGGGATTCTGTTTTTTTTTTATCTGTCTTTAATTTATTGTTATATTTTCTAAAGGACTTTCTTTAAAAACTTCAGTCATCATTTGGCTTAAAACTAGGCTTCACCACTCGGTTTAACAAAAAAAAAAATATATGTACATATAACCTCTCTTTCAGTTTGTTTAACGGATCTTTCTCTGCAAGACATTTAACAAAGCCTTCTATGATAGAACATTGGAAAATGCGAACTTTCTGGGAAAACTCTTAATAAATGAAACAAAATTTTTAAAATATTCTCTATTCTACAAAAAAAAAATATTCATAACCGGTTTCGGCAATAACCATTGTCAGGTTTGGTTATAAATCGAAAAAAGTCAGTTGGCTGGTTGCGAACCATTCTTATATACCAAGGAAGGGGTTGCAATTTCAACTTGGAAATTCTCATAGTTGTACAGTTAGGATTTTGTTTGTTCTGAAATTGTTTCTTGTTTTTGTAATAATTTTTGTAACAGTGGTGAAACTAAAATTAAAGATACAATTATTACATTCTAATGAAAACTAATTTATGTGTAATATGCGAGAAATGTGTTTGTGAATTTCATAAAATAATTACTTATTGATGACATGAGAATTTATTTATTTTTTTGAATAGACAATATTTAAAGAAAGTTGGATTTAAAAGTTTTTTTGAAGTAATGTTTCAGCAATAATTTTTAATGATAATTATTTTTTGATATCTGTTTCATTACAGGTGTAAGGGAATGGAAACGACTTTTTAAGCAGGAGCCAGAATTGATTTTGGATTCGGACACCAGAACATCCACAAATGCCAGTAAGCATTTTCCACTTATCTTGTACTATTAAGCCATCCAACATGAAGCGCATCCAGGTCCTTCTAATCCAAAGTCCTGAGAACCATAGTTGGATGCTCCCTATCATGTTTCCAACCTTACTTTACACAATGATCTCAAAGTTCCTTCTGTCGGCCCTTTTATTCTTCCATAACAATCTCGTTGCTCGATCCTTGTCATCACGTTCCCGCTCAAACGATCCTCTTCGAAGGCTGAGGTGGTGCTGGCCGGTGGAGTGATACGCGAGACAGGATCTTACCTGGGATTCGGCCTCCTGCGCACCACCCTACTACATCCAACCAGCGCCCCACATTTATCCCTATTAAGCAGCGCCGCCAACACCACAGCAACACTTTTAAATAAATAAACTTGTTAGGCCCTCTTCCCTGACAATTCGGCGAACGGGTGTCGTGGCCTCCACAGGAAGTCGGCACCCCCCCCCCCCCCCCCCCTCAAAAAAAATAGGTTGCTGGCCGGAGAGACTTTGATAAGGTAGCGTTCTGGAAGTGACCTCTTTCCTCTCCCCTTTTCGCTTTCTCATTGTCGCCTCTCTTCAGGTCTCCTGTCCCTCTCGGTCTGCCTCCACTGCTAGTCAAAGACTAGGCAGGTCCAGGGTATACGGGGGACGCCCCTGTGACCTTTACCTCCATTATTTGTAGGAATGAGGACAGTATCATGCGGGGGTGTTCCGGGGGTCTCGGAGCTGAATAGTTGTTTTTCTATGGTTACATAGTTATTCTTTTTTTTTGTATCATGATTTCTTTTTGTACTTCTATTTCTTTCGTCTTATTTAAATGTTTTTGTTATTTTGTATTTTCTTTATATTGTTATTCTTGTTTTCCTTTATTATTATTTTCTATATATATATATATGTATATTGCACTGTAATCACATAGACATCCAATTTACTTAAGGTTTCTTGTACCTGATTGTAAATACTATAAGAAATGAATATTAAATTACAGATGAAGAAGACTACGAAATGACTATTATTGAAACAGCACCTTCTCGTAAGTATTTTTTTTTTCTTTATATAAATTAAGATTTTTATAAATAGAATTTTAACAAGGAACATTGACAAGTGAAAAAAAAAGAATAGGAAAAAACCGCATATTATTCCGGGAAAATTGGAATAACGATTCTTTAAGGATAATGCCATCCATCATAATTTAATATTATTGCTTTTAGATAGAAGATGTTTTGTTATTAAATAGTTTGAAAGTACTGGCTGAAATGAATCTAGGAGGACCTAGCCAGCGATGCTAGGCATTGGGTTAGTTATTGCCGACTAGAAGATCATAGGTTAATTGAACCTAGATCTCAGGTGGCAGCATTGCTGGCTAAGATTCCCGATTGTACATCTTCCTGCTTGCCTTTCAAGCTGAAGATCCCGAATTGGAATTCTGGCTGAGAGTTTTTTTTTTATTGGTGGTAAAAAAACCTGGAGCATGCCTTGGGATAGGACGTTAAGCAGTGGTTCTTAGCCTGTTAAAGGCGTCCTAGCTAATTAAAACTGGGCAGACAAAATTAATTAGGACTCCCTCAGTAGAGTTGGGCTCATGTCCACCTACGACTTCATATGACCTACTACTGGCGATATACCTCATAGTTTAAGCCCATAACAAACTACGAGTACATCTTCCATAATATTTTTTTTCTTTCATAAGAAATTAATATTAAATTTCAGGTGAAGGCTTTGAAGCGACTGTACAGAATCCAAAATTGGTTGTTGAAACAATTCCTACACCTCGTGATTTTTTTTTTTGAAGGAAGTCATATGGCCTACTACGAGAGCATGGAAAGCGCGCTCTGGTAGTAGGCGACATGACCTCGTAGTTAAAGGCTGGGCATGAGTAACAATAAAAAACATTATCTTTCTAAAATATTTTTACTATAAGAAATGAATATTAAATTGCAGCTGAAGATTGTGAAGCGCCTGTACAGGATCCGAAATTGACTGTTGAAACAAATTCTACACTTCGTGATTTTTCTTCCTTATAAATTAAAATTTTGCATGAATAGAATTTAATAACATTTCCGGTGAAATTGACAAGCGGAAAAAGGAACGGGAAAAAACAGTTTATTTTCGGACTTTTCCCGAAAAATTTGATAATATTATTCTCAACCACCTACGTATCAGGATTCTTAACAGTTTTTTTTGCAGAGATTTTGTGAAACACCTAATTATATTGTTTACCTACGTATCATATTTTGCTATTATTACTTTTAATTATAATTAGTTTTTTTATTACATTCTTTACAAGTATGGGGTCAAATAATTTAAATCAAATAATTCAAATAAAACATTACAACAAGAAATCACTCCACTAGGTAGTAGTGTTTTAGTCTTGCCGCATTTCTGCTCGAGATCCCCGACTGTACATCTTCCTGCTTGCCTACTGAGCTCAAGATCGCGAGTTCGAAACCCGGCTGAGATTCCTAGGTTATTTATCTGAGTGGCAAAAAATCTCGAGCATGTCCTCCTTCGGTTGGGAGGTTAACCGATGGTCGTGTGTCTGTATAATGTCAGGTAATGGTTAAAACTTCCGAAAATGTTTATTTTTTACTAAAACAAATGAATATTAAATTGCAGGTGAAGACTATGAAGCGCCTATTCAGGATCCAAAATTGATTGTTGAAACAAATCCTACAACTACTCGTAAGTGATTTTTCTCCCTTAAAGATTAAAATTTTGCTTGATTAGAATAAAAAATTTCCGGTAAAATTGTGAGAAACGGAACAGTATAAAAAAGTTTATTTTTACACTTTTCCTAAAAACTTATTCCCAAACGCTCACGCATCTTATTTTATATTATTGCTTTTAATTAGATATTGTTTTTTAATACATACTCTGAAAGGAATCGGAATGAATATAAAAAACCTTAGGATGGAGGACCTAGCTGGCGTTGAAAGGCACTATACCATTGGGTCTTGGTGGCTGTGGATAGCATTGCCGGCTAGAAGTCCCAATGGTTAATAAATCATGGCATCTAGATTTCAGATGGTATGTGAGCAGCATGGCTTGGATCGTGGTGTAGTGTTTAGATTTTTTGTCTGCCACATTGCTAACTATGATCCCGGATCTTCCTAGAATGTCTTTGTGCTACAAGAAATGAACATTAAATTACAGATGGAGGTGTTCATGTTGCACCTATTGAGGATCCGAATTCGATTGTTGAAACAGAACCAGAACCTACAACTTCTCGTAAGTAACTTTTTATTTTATATATATATATATAAATATAAATTAATATCTTGTATAAATTAATTTCAAAATGATCAATAAATGGATATTAAATTACAGATGAAGTTTGCGCAGCTCCTACAGAAAATCCGAAATCGATTGTTGAAACAGAATCTGCAACTTCTCGTAAGTAACTTTTTATTTTATATATATATATATATATATATATATATATATATATATATATATAAATATAAATTAATATCTTGTATAAATTAATTTCAAAATGATCAATAAATGAATATTACATTACAGATGAAGTCCATGCAGCGCTTATTGAGGCTCCGAAATCGATTGTTGAAACAAATCCTAAACCTTCCCTTAAGTGATTTGTTTTTTCTTTTTCTTATAAATAAAAACTTTTTACGAATGGAATTTTGAAAGAATAGGAAAAAATTGCATATTTTAGAACTATTCAGGAAATATTGAGAAAAGTATTCTCCACTGATCATATTTTAATCTTATAGTTTTTAATTAGAATCTATTATGTTTTTACATTCTTTGAAAGTACTGTGTAAAATAAATGTAACGACATAATGGGGGACCTAACCAGCTATGCTCGGCACTGCAACATTGAGGATTGGTTGCAATGGTTAGCACAATCGGCTAGAAGCTTCAATAATAGTGCAGTAGTTAGATTTATGTCTTGCCGCATTGCTGTCTAAGATCCCCGATCTTACTAGCATGTTTATTTTGAACTACAAGAAATTAATATTAAATTACAGATGAAGAAGTCTTCGTAGCACCTATTGAGGATCCAAAACTGATTGTTGAAACAGAAGCTACTTTTTCTCGTAAGTAACTCATTTATTTTATATTTTGTATATATAAATTATTATTATTAGAGAGCCCCGTTAGCTCAGTGGTGTGCATGCTTGTCTTCAAGACCCCTGCCGTCGGTGAATAAAAATTTAGGTACTCCCACAGTAGAGTCAGGCTCATGTCCACCAGTGTGACAAAGAGCGCTCTGATAGTCGGCGATATGACCTTGTAGTTAAAGCCTGTCATTATATATATATATGCCCAAATAGAATGGCTAAATAAGAGAAAGTGATCCAGTGGTGCCGTCCCTGGTCCCTTGGTGTGGTTGGCTCTGCAGGTTGGGTTCCCCTGATGATCCTAACCCAAACATGATTGATCCGACTATATAGGACTACAATTAGTCTTAAGGTCAAGAAGAAATCAAAAAAAATGTATCATTGCTGTCTAAGATCCCCGATGTTCCTAGCATGTCTATTTTGTACTACAAGAAATTAATATTAAATTACAGATGAAAAAGTCTTCGTTGCGCCTATTGAGGATCCAAAACTGATTGTTGAAACAGAAGCTACATTTTCTAGTAAGTGACTTTTTTATTTTGTATATATAAATTAATAAAAAAAATCTGGGAGGTAAAATAAACTTAAGCACGCCGTCCTTCGGATGGGACGTTAAGCGATGGTCCTAAGCCTGTACGATGTCAGGTACTCGTTAAAGATCCCTACCCTAGTAGTAGGCGATATGACCTCGTAGTCAATGATTATTGCCGCATTATTGGCTAAGATCCGATTGTAAATGTTCCTAGAATGTCTATTTTTTACTATAAGAAATGAATATTAAATTACAGATGAAGAAGACGAAGAAGGGCCGATTGAGGATCCACTGCTTGTTGAATCAATACCTGCAATTTCTCGTAAGTAAATTATTTTTTAAAATGTAAATTCATATTTTATATGAGTTAAATGTCAAATTATCCGTAATTTTGATAAGCGGGGAAAAAAAACCGAATTAACCCGCATATTTTAGAACTTTTTGGTATAAATTGAAAAATTACATAAGGATCGATGTTATATTTCAATTAATGTACAATATACAGTACATTTAATATGTACTGCGACCAAAAACATCATTAACGAACAACTAAACACAAAATCTGACAAGATTTTCCCTCACTCAAACTACTTCGACATACTCACAAACGAAATATACCAGAAGACGGACATACAAACCACCGCCCAACCAAGCGACATAGGACACAATGTCCATAGAAACATCATATATTATACCATCACAGACCCAGACATGAGACATTGACATATTTCAATTACGTATATTTCGTTACAGGTCTCAGACAAAGGAAGCGTCATATTAAGCAGGAACCAGAATTGATTATAGAATCTGACGGGTCTTCTCATTCGAGTAAGTATCTTCTATAATTTTTCTTTCCCTATCCATTTTGTCTTCACACTTGTCAACTTTTTTTAGGATTTTACTTTTTTGGTCAACTCAAGGTAATTTTTGATTGCTAATTGAAATGCTTCAATTCAATTATTTGTCTTTTGGTGCCACAATTTGGCCTCTTCATCTTTTTGTCGCCGTAAGTAATAACTTATTTTGTCTGTTTCGTAATAGTGGCCTTCAATATTTGGCCCTGAAAGACGGTAAAAAGAGGATTTACAAAGATTAGATTAGGTTTTGGCGAGAATATGTATATTTTTTAAATGCGTCCATGATTGCAATGCATTCACCAAACGAACACAGATTCCTAAAAACTCTTCCTACTGAATATATTTTCATAAATGTTTATATTTTTAATAGTTGAACTAAGACTACTAGAGGAAAGATCCAAATTAACTTCCAAGTATAATAAATTATTTTCCCTTCTTAGTTCCCACAATAATCCTCTAGTCCGTGCCCTCCATTCTGCCTTACTTCCCCAACGACGGCTTAAGCGTCAATGGCCTAGAGACCTCCTTAGAAGCAGCAGTGACACTGACAGTGATTAGTTACAAATGAGAGGAAATCAGTGACTAGGGAGTGTCACCACTGGGTGATTTCTCCCCTCTTGACATTTTGACATTGTCATTATCTCTGTATTAGCATATTTGCTTCTTGTATATATTTTTATACAGTTGTAATATCTCTTTGTAAAAAAAAAAAAAAAAAAAAAAAAAAAAAAAAAAAAAAAAAAAAAAAAAAAAAAAAAAAAAAAAAAAAAAAAAAAAAAAAAAAAAAAAAAAAAAAAAAAAAAAATATAGTTGAACAATGTTTTTAACTTACTTTTTCCATTCATAATCCAGTTTTTTCTCCAAATATCTCAGTCAACACTGAAATTATACAAAAAATAAATAGAAAAGTGAAGTTGAACTATTTAGTACCTAAAACCTGGAAACTTGGCTAACAAGTATGTACACTATTTTTCTGCACCGATGGAAAGTTGAGCAATTAGTTATTTCCGTATCCTTGTTAGACTTTCGAGGGGAGCTAATATTGAACCAATTGACCAAATTAATCTATTCTTTATTCTAAAAATCCAGCATTTAAACTTCCAAGTTGAAAAATATGTCAAATAATAGATTTGTGTTCCACTGTTATGTAAATGTATATTTTTTACACAGGCTAATACTCTATGACAAATAAAAACACTTTTATATTATAGATGAGGAAGAGGATGAAGACTACCAACCATCGACTGGGGGCGAGGATTCGGATTTGGATGAAGAAACTGCAAATTCTGGTAAGTATGCACTTTCAGTTTCTAATGCAAGAGTAAATTACCGATTACAGAAAGTATAGTCTTGACTATCTGCAGTAAATTCTACAGTTGCACTGAAATAAGGCACATTGTGATAAAAGAAATTATCTTGTTGAATAAAAATAAATAAATAATAATTAATAATTGAAATAATAATAATTAAATAAACAATAAATTATTACCACATTTGCTGTAGAAATTATATCTCTGGTCTTTTACTAAATTTTGATTTCTATAGTAGTTTTCGAAAGGGACCCTAAAAAAATATCATGTCCAAGATGTGCAATTTTGAAGAAAGTACTATCTGTAGCATACAGATAGTTTCACAAATTATAAAAAAAAAAGAGGTTTCAAAGTATTTACTTAGTTGCACATACTTTTTTTAAAGTATGTGCGTCTACGCACTTTGAAACCTCCTTTTTTATTCTTTTTCATGAACAGTTGTAAGACACAATTATTATATTATTCAAAAAACTATCTGTATAACTAAAAAATACCACTCTGATAGATAAACTTATTTCAAGCATTTTAGTAGAAAGGATTTTTTATTTGAACTTATTTTTTGTAGTCGTGTTTTACTTTTTTGAACTATTTTTTATATACCGGCAATGAGAAATATAGGGGAAGTTACGCAATCGGTCAGAAATTCGATGCGGAGTGTTCAATGTAATATGTTTTCTGACCTCTTGCTTGATTCCAAAAATGAAAAAAAAAAAATGTCTGTATGTCTGTGAACACAATAACTCCCGATAGAATGAATGTATCGACACGAAATTTTATGTGTATCCAGAACTCTTCAGGCTTAACACAAAAAACTAATAACTGCCGTTGTAATGAAATTTAATTTGTAAAGTGAAAGCCCAATAAGGACGACACCAATTAATTTTCATCGGAATCAGCCAAAGGAGAGGGGGATCAGAATCGGTGCTCTACTCAGAAATCCCAATAACTGCGGACGTAATGAATAAATCGATATGAAATTTTATATATAAGTTCAAAACCCCATAAGGATGGAACCTACACATTTTCATGCCTGGACTTTAACTACGAGATCATATCTCCTACTACCAGAGCGCTCTTTTTTCACTCTGGTAGACAGTTCTTTGAAACTATGGTCAGATTCGTTCATCTTCAAAAGTTATTCTTGATTTTTCTATTTTTCTCATAAAATCGATAATATCTCAAAAAGTGTTTGTCATAAATGAAATTTAATTGCATCATTGGAAACAGCATTAGAAGCTGTAAAGAAAATATATATTATTATATCTATATATATATATATATATATATATATATATATATATATATATATATATATATATATATATATATATATATGTATATATATATATATCTGTAAATCGATTTTAGGTCTGAGAGTTTCAAGCACGCCGCAACCTCCTGCACCAGGACCTAGCATTGCTCCTTCCGATACCCGTAAGTTGTAATTTATTTATCGTTCTGTTTCCAGTATTTATGATGCGCTTTTCTTTCAATTTCAAATCATGTTTTGTACGTGTAATAATTCTTAAACAAGATAATGGTGTAATAATGGACAACCCAATAGTCCACTGTCTGATACGCTTGCAACATTAATTGCATGCAGTGTTTGATTAAATAAATATTGTCAATTATTGTGACTCATGCCTGTGCTTTAACTACCAGAGCGCTATTTTTTCACTCAGCAGTGGAAGTCCTAAATTTTTAGCTTACCTAGGTTTATTCATCTAGGGCACAGGTCTTTAACGATCTCATAGCAGAGGCTCGGGACCATCGCTTAACGTACCATCTAGGGATTGCGATCCCGGTAGTAACGGGTTTTTCGGGATTGATCAAAATAACATCTAAATATGTAATTTTGAAAAAATGATTTATGAAAAAAAAACAAAAAAAACTCAATTTTACAGTTAACATATTTACATATTTATGGTGAAAAATATGCCCTTAAAAAGCATAATGTTTTATAAAGAGTTATCGTCTAATCTTGACCTCAGCTTGGTACAAAAGTACCCAGTCGCAGAAAAGGCCCTTTCGGCTCCTTGGTTGGTCGGTGGAATTGTTAGCAATGATCTATACACAAAGTTTAAGTACAATCCTCTTTTACCACTCTTTTCGAAAACTTTCATTTCTTTCTTCAGCTGGCTCTCCAGATCTTTCGTTCTCTCCGGTGAACTTTCGGTTGTAAAGTTTTTTATTTCCCTTTTAAGTGCATTTCTCATTGATTTTTCTTCATTACCTGGTCCGGGAAGTTCTTAACTTAATACTTTTGATTGGATTGTATTCGAAGACGAAGGAAGAGTATACTCAGCTATTTCAAAAAGCTTTCGGAGGTCTACTGAAGTCTCTCAATATTATACCTTATTGTTATTCCACTTTTTATAAAGATAATTTTAAAAATTTCAATCTCGAGTTCGTAAAAAGTGAAAAATGCCAGGATCCCGGGATTGCAATCCTTAGTCCCAACCGATGGATGGTATGCTCATGGGTTTTTCACCTCCCACAAGCACGCTGTCTAAGCTACCAACGCCCTCTTAAATAAATATATGTATATATTTATCTATCAATCGGTTTTAGGTCCAATTGTTCCAAGAATGACTTCAACTGTCCCAAGAGTGGCACCAGGATCCAGGATTACGCCTTCCGATTCCCGTAAGTTGCCTATTTTTCTTTTTTAACAAAACCAGGCATGTACATGATTTCCAAACTGGTTAGATTATCTCTTCTACTAATACTGTAGAAAGGAAACAAGTAGAATCCGTTATCTTGAGATACTAGTAACTTGATATGCTAATAATTAGCATAATAATTATTATTCTATCTATTCTAATACACTAACCCGAGGCTAATGCTTGATTGGAGGATTTCAAACCTAACCCCATGTGACAAAGTACGCGAAACTATACTTCAAGTCGGAAAAATCAATTTTACTTCCCCAGTTATACGATGTATAGGGTAAGTTATGTAATCGGTCAGCAATTTAAAGTTGAGCTTTCAACGAAATTTCATGATTTCAAACATATTTATTAAAAAAGTCTGTCTGTGAAGATGATATCTCCCGTTAGAATGAATATATCGGCATGAAATTATAATATTGGATCCAGTTCCTCATAAGGATGACATCTTAACACAAAAACACCAATAACGGACGATGTAATAATAAATTTATTTCCGTTAGACCAATACATGGTGATAGCATTCGTGAAAATAATTTATACATAAAGATATATATTTATAACTACTTGAGTCTAACACACCTATGATTAGTAGTAATAACAAAACTATTTAAAAAAAGTAAAATGAAATTAATAAAAACAACAAATAAATACTTAAAAATATATGAGTATATAAGAAATTTAATACAAAATATGTTTATAATAAGTAGAGACATGTTTCAATTTAATAAAAATGAAGATAAATATTTTTCAAAAAAACTTCGGAAGGTCTTCTTCCCAACGATGTTTCGGGACGTTCTTACGCCCCATCATCAGGTCCCCCTTTGTGAGAGATATAGAAAAAAAACAGTGTAACTATAACAATATATGAAAAAATATATACATAGATTAATCAATTATAAATGAATATATAAAAAAACCTAAATAAATAAAAAATTAGAAATGAATAAATAAAACAATAAGGTACATTGGACTGACCTTTAAGGTGTGGAAGAACTCTGCCCAAAAAATAAAAATGAATGCTTTGTATCAAATAATGTTTTTTGGATATGAAACACGTTTTTTTTTATTTTTTTTATGATTATTTTATTCTTTTTGAACAGTGAGAATAAAATTCCGTTTCCGTGTAAAGGGTTTCCTCTAACATAAACATTTTTAGTTGAAATTTAAATTTTTTTTATTTTATCTTGACTTCAAGAAGTGGGGGAGGGCATTAAATAAATTAATTCCTTTATGAGTTATACTTTTTTCAAAAAGAGAAGAGCAATGTTTAGTTATTCGAAAGTCTTCTTTGTATTGTTGAGAGGGAAAATATTTTTATTTTTCCTAATAACCATTAATGTTTCAAATATAAACAGCGATGGCAAAGGCAGGATTTTAAGTTGTTTAAATGTTTCTCTGCAGCTTGTTCTATGAGTAATATTGTTTATAATTCTTAATGTTTTTTTTTGAGGTCTGAAAATGTTAATACTCGAGCTACATGCGCTCCAATGTATTAAACCGTAACTGATTATGGAATGGAAATAGGCGTAATATAGAGTAGTTAACGTTTCCTTTGGCACAATCTTTTTAAGATTTCTAAGTTAGAAGCTAACGGAACTCAGTTTCTTACCGATAATAGCCGTATGTTCAGCCCATGTTAGTTTCGTATCAATATGGAGACCTAGGAATTTTATATTATCTTTGAATGATACGGAAAGAGTATCAACAGTTAATGGTTGTTTCTCTTCTGGCAATTTATTCGTAATTTTGAAGTTTAAGATAGTTTTCACTTTTTTAATTTTTTTAAGTTTAAGATAGTTCTCACTTTTTTGAATAGTGGCTTTATTCTCGCTAATTTCAGTGAGTTAGGAAAACAACCTGATTCAATACAATAATTGATTAATGAATGTATCGACACAAAATTTAGTATGCGGATTCAGAAGCCCCTTATTTTTTATATTGCATTGTGTTATTAAGGAGACATCTTTGTATAATAAATATAATAATTATTTCTGTTTATTTATCTACAAATAAAAAATAAAATATATATAATAAAATAAAATATATAAAATAGGTAAGTAATTTTTGGACATTTTTAATACTAAACATTTTTTTTTTTTTTTTTAAGAAGCATTTTACATTTTTTAAAATCTAGGTTGATGACTCCTCCAAGTAAATGGGCAACGAAAACGCCCATGATAGTTCACAATAAGAAAATATGGTAGTTGTTTGGAATTGAGGCTCCTGGTGCCGTCCTAGAATTCCTTTAGGTAGGAATATAATTGAGATTCGATGTCATTAAACAAAAAAAGAGGGGGAGCACAGAAAAAATTTATTAACAATTTTAAACATTTCATATCAACAAACATTTTTTTTTTTCGAACCATTTTTTTTTTCAATATAAATACTACAAGGTCATATCGCCTACTACCAGAGCGCTTTTTTGTCCCTCTGGTGGACATGAGCCCGACTCTATGAGTCCTAAATTTTATATTTATATTCATCTAGGGTAGGGGTCTTTAACGAGTACCTGACATCGTACAGGCTCGGGACCATCGCTTAACGTCCCATGGGAAGGACGGCATGCTCTTTTATTACCTCCCAGATAAAATAAACTAAGGACCTCGGCCGGGTCTTGAACCCGGGATCTTGAGCTGAGTAAGCAAGCACGCATACCACTGAGCTACCGGCGCCCTCTAAAAGCTAATATATTTCTTAAAAAACAGTATTCACATAAGTAAGTAATATAGCATTTCTTAAGAAGCAGTGTCCCTACGACAAAGCTGTTGATCCAATTGTATAAAAAAATGTTAAGCAACACTGATTATTTCTTAATTTAAAAAAATATTGGAAAATTGTCATTCATTGGGCGATGTCATTCAAAATACGTTCGATAAATAACAATTTTATCCTTGCGATAAACTTAATTTCATGAAAAAATATTTATTTTCTGACAAATGAGAGACAAAACACGCGAAAATTTATACTACGCGATCAACTCTACCGTATTCAGTTAAATACAAAGGTTCAAACAATTATGTTATTTCGACCTATATTTGAATTTATAACGATTTTCTGTTGATTCTTTTGACGAGAAAAAATAATATTTTACAAGTGTGGCACTTAACAACCCTAATTTTCAATTTTTACGAGTTTCCGGGCCGCCATTTTGGATTTTCTAAATTCTGAGTTCATAATCGTAATCAGCGACCCCAAAAACCCCCGAGTACGAATTTTCCATTAATTTGGACAATTATATTAGGAGATATTGCATTTATTCATTGAATTTGTTAATTCTAAATTATTTAAACTCCAATTACAATTAAAAATTATTTGCGCAACTTGGGATGTTGTGCATTCTTCTTATATGGTCTTTCTGAAGGGGATGCCAAAGGTTTCATTAAAAAACTTGCTTGCTCAACGAGATTCATATGTCGGCGATTTTCTTCCCAAATTTTACTGGGCTATTTATTGGTTGTTATAATGAATTTTAATTGTTAAAAAAGTTTTGAACTCTCAAAATAAATTAATGTTTTAATATCCTCTGGAGCAATGCTGAGTAGAAATAAGTTTATGTAATCGGCCATTAATTCCATGTTTTCCTATTTCAAAAAAATAAGAAAAACAAAATTCTCTGTTTATGTGTCTGTGAATACGATAACCCTCGAAAGAATGAAAATGTCGACATATAATTTTATATGTGTACCCAAAACCCTATAAGGGCAACACTTATTAATTTTCAGTCAAATGGGTCAGAGAGAAGTAGGGCTTTTGCACAAAAACCCAATAGTTGCTGATATAATAAATGTAAATACGAAATTTTATGTATTTTGTTGAAAGTACAAATGATGAAATGACAGACAAAAATGAAAGAGAAACTACATCCTTAAAAAGTAGACTATAACCAGCTCAATAAAAGTAATGGAGGATTGAGATTCATATAAGAACGTATTTTATGAATTTTTAACTGATGTTAGAGCCCGCAATTAATTTTAAGAAAGTCACTTTTACTTTCTTACTCAAATAGAACCTTTACGTTCTACTTTCACAGTTAATGGCTGATTCTTCATTCTAAAAAATAATTTTGAGGTTTTTCACATTTTTGAATTTTTCCGCGTGCCGCATTGATCCTCTCGGCAAGTTGTTGTTCTCTCAACAACAATAGAAGTATCTGTTCTGAAGTATAGGAGTAGCTGTTAAGTGAGATAGTTCTGTCACTTGTTTCCAGGACCCCTCTGCCACATCCGTCTCAGTCTTCGTCTGGGATTGACTGCTAGTGTGAGTCTCCAAGTTGTATTCTAGTAGTACCCTTGCAAGTTTAGAGTGAAATTTTTTTTTCTATGATTTTGGTCTTGTAGAATAGGTAAGACAGTAGTGTTGAGTGCGTTGATCGTGTGGCGTACTATTCACAGACTGTATTGATTAAAACTTGGATGTGTCTTTGTTTCTTATGGAATCCATTTGGGCATGTGTTGGTTTTAGTAGTTGAAGAATAAAAAAAAATAAATAAAGTGAATTTATTTTTGAAATATTCTCTATTTCACAAAAAAAAGTATATATGTGTCAGGTTTAGTTATAACATGAGAGAGTTTGCTGAGTGCGAACCATTCTTATATATTAGGTAAGGAAGGGGTAGAAATTTCAACTAGGAAATCCCCGGGGCTATACAGTCAGGAATTCGCTTGGTCTGAAATATTTTCTTTCCTATTTCAATAACGGTGGTAAAACTAAAATTAAAGATACAATTAATACATTCTAAGATAAACTAATTTATATTTATGTGTGTATAAAGAAAATAATCAGAGTTAGTTACTGCGTCTCACGCCCGGGTTTTACTACGAGGTCATGTCGTAGAGTGCTCTTTCGTTGCTCTGGTGGACATGAGCCCACTTTACTGTGGGAGTCATAAATTTTGTCTACCTAGGTTTATTCACCTAGGGTAGGGAGGGGTCTTTAGTACCTGACATCTCACAGCCTCGGGACCAATGCTTAATGTCCCATCCGAAGGGCGGCGTGCTCAAGATTTTTTCACCTCCCAGATAAAAAGCCTAATGGCCTCGGCCAGGTTCCGAACACACGATCTTGAGCTCACTAGGTTAGCACACTACCTCTGAGCTAGCAGCATCATCATCATAGGCGCTACAGCCCATCAAGAGCCTTGCCCTCCTCCAGGAAATGTCCCCATGCAGCTCTGTCCTGGGCCAGTCTACACCGCACCAAACCGTCTTGCGTCTCTGTCCATCTGCCTCCTCGTCCATCCGTCCTATGTGTCCAGCCCAAAGGAGTCTGGCAACTCTAACCCAGTGCGACAATTTTAGTTCTGTATAGAGTGCGTACAACTCCTGGTTGTATAGGATGCGCCAAACGCCCTCCTCCTGGGTGGGGCCGCAGATCCTGCGGAGTATTATCCTCTCGAAGATGTCAAGACGCCTATCTTCCGGCACGTCTCCGACCCGTATGTCAGAACTGGCCTCACAAGGGTCTTGTACAGCAGCACCTTCGTGTCCCTAGGGTGAATCCTCCTCACAAGCGATGCACCGACGCATCAAGAAAATAACCAAATGATCACTATTTCGTAATTTTATTTATTTATTTTATTATAATTTCAATTTATATCTTAATTAATTTTAGTTTTACTACTGTAATTGAAAAATGAAGGAAATATTTCAAGCCAAACAGGTTCCTAACTGCACAGCCCCGGGGACTAAACCTGAGGATGGTGTAATGTCGAAACTGTTAATATATGTATACACATTTTGTGGAATAGACTATATTTCAAATATAATTGAATATTGTTTATTTATATGTTCAATATTCAATATATTGAATATTGTTTTATTTATTTATTATAAGTTTCCATATAATGTCTTGAGTTTCTCTACTTAGTTGTTTTCAGTAGTTTCATATAATAGTTTATTAACTTGTGCTTGTATGATGTGTTCGTATACTACAGTGAGTAGTAGTTGTAAGCCATGTGTTGCATTGTCCATTGTAGTTGCATCCTGTGTATATCGGTTGTCCGTAGTAGTTTGTATAATGTGTTGAACAGTCTATTGTATGTAGTTGTATATTGTGTGTGGTTTATACTGAGTGTTGTGCAGTTCTTATATGAGCACGAATACATTTTCAATTTTTTTTTTTTTTTTTAATTTCTTTTTTTGCACGTAAAACTTGCACCAATTTTATGGTGTCGAAAAGAAGTAGTTTGTTGTGCTTGAATAAATAAATAAATTCTCTGACGAAATGTATTCACCATAGCTACGAGTGGCTAATATATTTTCTCTATTTTTCCTTCAATTGAACGTACTCTCAAACTTTCAGAATCAGGATTACCTTTTCTGAACCGTATAGGACTAATGTCTGTTCTGGTGTTAAACAAAATAGTTTAAAAATATTTACAGTAGAGCGCCGATTACCCGGCATACTGTGGGGAAGGTTACTCCGGACAATTGAAAACCACCGAGGCTGAAATTTATATCTTCATATTTTACAGATATCTAACTGAATAATGATTATTCTGAGGTTATACAATATTCTTTAGTAGCTACGAGGCCTCCAGGTCAATTATCTGGGAGGTGAAAGAACCTTGAGGATGTCGTCCTGCTGATGGGACATTAAGGGATGGTCCCGAGCCTGTACGATGTCAGTGTACTCGTCAAGGACTCTTACCCTAGGTGTAATAAACCTGGGTAAGCAAAATTTAGGATTCCCAGAGTAGATTTTGGCTCATGTTCACCAGTGGGACGAAAGATCGCTCTGGTAGTAGGCGACATGATCTCCTAGTTATAGCCCTGGTATGAGTTTATTTTTTTCAGAAAAAAACTCATTTATTTTTGTTAGGAGGAAATATTTGGAACAATATCAAGAATTAAAAAAAAAAACGGATAACCCGCCATCGGTTAATCCATCACTGGATATATAATCAGTGCTCTCGTGTATATACATTTAAAACGTATAATTCATTCGTGTGAATAATTATATCTTTGAAGTCACATTTTATAAATTGTTTTATCTCTGATTATCAGCCAGTATGAATCGATTCGCCATGAATGATATTCGTTCGCGAGAGTTACGAATACTATTTTATTCGATACACGATGACTAAACTCTGCAAAATGCTGAACTATGAATAAATTTGCATGGATTATGTTACATGTTTTATTTAACCTTTTTTTTTTTTTTTTTTTCTTTTTGGCATGGTTGCTGCATGGCTATGGGTATACTTTACGTTCGCAGAAATATATAATAATGCTTGCATATATTATTATAAGTAATTTTTCTTGGTTACATGACATTAAAGGATTTTTAGAGAATTACAGTTCATTAGACCAAAAATAAATTAGAATATGGATGCCAAATAATTTCATAGAAATCTGAAAGGGTTGGGTTCGAAAATAGCTGAATTGGCGTAGAATGTGTACAAAAATTTTAATATATTGAATGAAGTCATATTTTTTACTCTTATCTCAAAAGAATGCTTACATGTTGCTTTTCAAAATTTACTGAATAATAATCTAATTAGTGATGGAAACAAAACCAAAACGCCGTGTCCACCGTGTATTATTCAACCAGTGTTACCAATATAATATTGTTATTGGAATGTCAACAAAAAACATCAAAATTTTAAATTTGATATAGCATTGTTGAAATGTTTGCCAAATTGCTGATAGTGGAAGCGGAGCTGCTCCTAGCTCGTGACATCACTCGGGTAGCCTTCGTCTGAACCTTGACAGGTCTCCAGCCGTAGAAGAGTTCTAAAATTCAGTAGAGAAACTGGAGACGGAACAGTTTGAAGTATATGTGACCCAGAACGCTCTGGTCCACTGCGTATCTAAGCTTCTAAGAACCTCCTATCTATTTTCCTAAGTTTTTTAGACACTGATCCAATGTGCGGTGCTCAGTTCAACTTTTTGTTGAATTATACCTAAAAACATTTATGCCATGTGTAGGGATGCCAACGATATATCGATATATACAGTGTTGTTTATTTATATCGATAATCCCGTAAATTCCAAAAATATTTACAATTTTAAGAATAATTATTAAAATTTTTGATTTTGAAAGTTATATCGAAATATTTTTTTAATTTTTTAGAAAATTTAGTAAAATGGTTTTTTCTTCATCATTAATATAATATTGTGATATATCGCATATCACAGACCAATTGATAATTATAGTTATGAGAGCGACCACAAGAAGCGCACTAGTAGAAGATACATAAAGTGGAGGGGATGGAAATTCCAGGGTTCCTCGCTGAAGTACGGTATGAGTAGTCGGTCTTCAGCTACAGAGGAGGTAGTCGGTCTTGAGCTATCAGAGGAGGTAGTCAGTCGTCTGCAGTCAGCTACTAGAGGAGTTAGTCGGTCCTCGTTCAGCTACGAGAAAGGAGTCAGAGTTGAGCTATTGAGGGAGAAGACATTCCTGGCTGAGCTGTGGGAAGAAGGAGACTCCTGTTTGACCGGACGTAGGAGACCGAAGACTCTAATTTTGCTGCTAGAGGGAAATCATCCCTGCTGCCTACTTCAAAGGGACTGGAAGTTCCTCAATCGTCGTGAATTCTGGAGGAGAGGCCACAGGCTTGAGTGTGGTTAGAAAAAGAAGACTTACAAGGTAACGGAATCATTTATTTTACATTTCTCCGACATCGAGACGAATGGCTGGATGATCATCAATAGACACCTTCATGTTGCGGGAGTTACCAGAACATTTAAGTCTATATAATTTATTTCATGTTTTATAGATATTTTATTCTAGATGTGCGATCATGGAGGGACACCTCACTAATATATGTCAATAATTTTGTTAATAAATGTATGTTGTCTTATAAATTGTTCTCTAAATTCTCTACAGCCTAGTTCACCTTCTGAGTACGCATGTTAACCCCAAAAGTAAAATCATTTTCATAGTAATTAATAAAAGTTTAAAAGCTCCCAAGCAGAGATCAACACAATTTATGGTGGATTGTGCCGGGTACGAAAGAAATCCGGTGAGATAAGAGAACAATTTATAATTTATATTGATTTATATCTATTATATTATTTTGTATTTTAAAAATGGCTGAAGGGACAAGGTCAAAAATACGTAAGTCAATGACAGAGGGTGACCAAAAGGATGACGAAGAGACGAATGGAGAATTAGTATTAGAGACAAACGAAACAACGAAAAAGACGACAGACAGAAACAGTAGTTTAGACATTGAAACATTAATGAAATTTATAACAGAAAGTAATGAATTAAAAAATAAATTGTTTATGACAAAGATGACAGAAAGAAATGAAAAAATAGAATCAAATATGACATCAATTAGGACGGAGAATAAATTGTTTATGACAAAGATGACAGAAAATAATAAATTGTTTATGACAAAAATGACAAAGATACTAAAGACAGATATACAAGATGGCCTCCAAGAAATGAACATAAAAATTGAGGACATGACCAGTCATTATAAACAATTACAGACTGACATGGACATTCAGGGACAAGAATTAACTACGGAAACTGTACAACAAGGGGACATGATAGAAAAAGAAATAGTAGATACGAAAACAGAACTGACAGACAAATGCGTACAAATGAATGAGGATACAGAAAGCCAATACATGTCTCCACTGGTATGCATACATAAGACAGACGATACTATCCGTATAGGTACAGACGATAGACAACATAGAACTCAGAAATTAATCATGGGGGGATTAGTATTAGTTGAACCATTAAGGATACAGGAAAATAACGAAGAAGTTTATAAACCATTGATATACTGGGAAGGACCGTATTTAGTAACAATTAAACATAACTCAAATACAGGACAAAAAAGGGGACGTTTTCATATTTCTCTTTTAAAAAAATATAAGAACAAAGGGTCGAAATTGACGCGGGAAATTGACAAGGGAAGAGCCCGGAACTAACTCAACGCCGCAGACGGAATTGACCAGGATTCTTGGGGTCCCACGAACCCCCGGCTAGTTGAGTGCAATTGGGTATTTTTCGGAATTCAGGAAAATATCCATACTGGGCATGTTTGTAAATAAAAATTGTAAATAAATATTATATAGTTTTTTAACGTTCATATATCTTTCGTTTCGTTTTATGTTCATATTTTTTTTTGTTAGTTATTCATTTGGCGGGCTTCAGGTCTAAACCTGACAGGACAGGATTGTTCAAGTTATGTAGATAACAGATTAATTTTAAAACAGTATTGTTATAACGGCGGGCTTCAGATCTAAACACAACAATACTAGACAGGACAGAACATTTGGAGGTATTAAGATAGCGGCTTGCAGGTTTCAACATGACGATACAGGACAGGACATTTCGAGATAGTATAAAAATTTAAATTAACTTCGACGCATTGTTAGGATGGCGGGTTTTCACCTTGGAAGATATCTCAACAGAGTATTTTGATTCTTTTGACTGTCGGCTGATTAAATATTGATAGATAAATAAGGAAAATTTTTATTAACATTGTTACGTTTTGGATGCCTTGATGATTAAATATGGTGCGAAGTAAAGAAAGAATGGTAATGGTAATTATTAAACAGAGAAGGATATTAGACGATAAATAATGATATGAAAGTTTATGGAGAATTTGGTGAGCCGAAATAGGGCCAATCTACGATGTCAGGAAAGACATTCTTCGTCGATAATTGTGGTAGTAATTGTGGATATAGATGCGTTGAGAGCATATTTCGTCGTTATTAGTATTTTAATGCTGTGGAAGCATTCTTCGTCGATCGTCGTTAATAATTGATACCTAAGTGGGGTATTTGGAATGAGATATGATAGCAGGAAAATGAAGGTTGATAGTTAAAAAGGAATTTTATTACCAAGGCACATGTATCGATGAATAATAAAGAATTTGAAGAATAAATAATTTAAAGTAATAATTTAATTAAATAAGCCGACAGTACAAAGCTGATAAAATATGAGACAGACAGACAGGACGAAGCTGATAAAATATGAGACAGACAGACAGGACGAAGTTGATAAAGTACGAAACAGACTAACATATTCAAGCCATTTTTAAAGTCATCGTTATATATTGTAAAAAATTGTAATATAGTATAAGATTGTACAGTGTAATATAAGAAGTGTTCAGAAGTGAGTGAAGTTACAGCCAAGTGAAGAGAAAAAATTACGTCGCTACCTTAACTAATGTATCTCCGCAATTTTTTTAATCAAAGGGAGGCAATTGTGATATATCGCATATCACAGACCAATTGATAATTATAGTTATGAGAGCGACCACAAGAAGCGCACTAGTAGAAGATACATAAAGTGGAGGGGATGGAAATTCCAGGGTTCCTCGCTGAAGTACGGTATGAGTAGTCGGTCTTCAGCTACAGAGGAGGTAGTCGGTCTTGAGCTATCAGAGGAGGTAGTCAGTCGTCTGCAGTCAGCTACTAGAGGAGTTAGTCGGTCCTCGTTCAGCTACGAGAAAGGAGTCAGAGTTGAGCTATTGAGGGAGAAGACATTCCTGGCTGAGCTGTGGGAAGAAGGAGACTCCTGTTTGACCGGACGTAGGAGACCGAAGACTCTAATTTTGCTGCTAGAGGGAAATCATCCCTGCTGCCTACTTCAAAGGGACTGGAAGTTCCTCAATCGTCGTGAATTCTGGAGGAGAGGCCACAGGCTTGAGTGTGGTTAGAAAAAGAAGACTTACAAGGTAACGGAATCATTTATTTTACATTTCTCCGACATCGAGACGAATGGCTGGATGATCATCAATAGACACCTTCATGTTGCGGGAGTTACCAGAACATTTAAGTCTATATAATTTATTTCATGTTTTATAGATATTTTATTCTAGATGTGCGATCATGGAGGGACACCTCACTAATATATGTCAATAATTTTGTTAATAAATGTATGTTGTCTTATAAATTGTTCTCTAAATTCTCTACAGCCTAGTTCACCTTCTGAGTACGCATGTTAACCCCAAAAGTAAAATCATTTTCATAGTAATTAATAAAAGTTTAAAAGCTCCCAAGCAGAGATCAACACAATATACATGAATTTGGGTTTGGATAGGAAATCTAATCGGTTTTACCCAGACAGTAGACTGATCAGTGATCACAGAGGCAGGTGCCACTCACCAGTTTAACTCTGAATTCTGATTCTGAAGCTTGGAGCTGAAGGTTATTTTTTTACATGTAATTGACTATTGTTAATTATCAACTATTTAGTTTTGAGATTTTTTGACCTAATGGATGCACTTCGAAAAAACCAAAAAGATCCAAAAATTGCATTATGTAAAACTTGCAGAAAAATTTTAAAAACCTCGGGCAACACAGGCAACTTGGTTGCTCATTTGAAACAAAAGCTTGAAAATGTTTTCAAAAGCTTGATGACAGGAAAGGCAAAAAAAAAGAAGAAACATCAAATCCAACAAGACAATCGACGTTAACTATAGATATATCGATATATTCTGGCCGTTTTGTCTCTATTCAACTTAATCGATTAGAGGTGAGCCTTCTCAGGGAAGCAGCCGCTCCCTCTGGTCTCCTCAATTTCTCTTCCAGTGGTTATCGTGTGTGACCATGAAAATGGTTAGCTCTTTGTGCGCTATTGTGTAGTGTTTTAATTTCTACAAGAGAATCTGGTGTGAAACAAGGTTGAAAGATTACAGAATTAATGTCACATCATTATATGAGTTCTGTATATTTCTGTTAAGTGTCTGATTGCTTTTGTCGTTCTTCTTCCCTTCCTAGTACCAAAATGTCATTCATTCTGAATCCATTTATTCTGAGACAGACAGCTGCTTATGGGCAATGAATTATATTATTTTAAAGATGGAAACTAACGAAACTAGCCTACAGTTGATTGGATCGCCCACCTTTCCCGATGAGAATTATGAGTTTCAGCTCATTAGGAAGAACTCCTTCCCTCAGACAACCATTTATTAAGTTAGCCAGAAGACCTAGCATTTCCTGAATTGCAGTTTCCACTACTTTATTTAAGAGGCCTTACACATCTCAACCACTGACTTCTTTCACAGCCTCTTTCTCAGTTACTCGGTTGAACCTAAATTGTGCTGATGTTAGACAATTTCTACACTATATATTATTGAATTTTTATTATTTTTTTTTTCTGTTTTATTTTATTATTATGGGAATTGTTGAAAGGTACTTGTTGAAGTATTGACTAATCTATTTTGCACTGAGAGTTTCGGCTTTCCACGGTTCTCCTTTATGATTTTCCTGACACGTTTTGATTTATTTTCAGAATTATTTATAAAATTGTTGTTTGCTCTCAATTGATTTTATTTCTGTAATATTTCTTGTTGTAATCAACTTGAGATTGTGTAGCACCAACTTTCTTCGAAATATTTTCAGGCAGCTTTAATTTATATTTATATATCTAAGTTTTTCATTATACCAATCTCTTGCTCAATTGTTATCCTGGATTTTTAATCCTAATTGATGGGAACCAGATGTCAGTGTAGTATTTTACTATATTAATGAAAACAGAAAAATCTTGCATCACATTAGTTTGTTTTATATCTATATGTTGGTCATTGGATGGTCTGATAGTGATCAGTGCCTCCTCGATGACTACCAACACTAACACTCATACTGGCACTACCAATGGTTCAAAATAGTGGCTTGAGCTGCGACCATCCTCGGCGCAACGCAGCCAAAAAAACATAGATATCCTGGTGCCGAGCACGCTCGGGAAATAAGGTAGGTTGAAGGATCCAACCAATCGCTCCGGCGAGCGGCGGAGACCTACAACCGGCCGAAGCACCACCATAAATAAATATAGTTAAATAAACATAATGAAAATCAGACCAATTCCCCCTCGGACGGGTGGTGTGGCCCCATAGGGGTCTGGAACACCCAAAAAAAAAAAAATAAATAATAGTATTACTTAGAAAATACATAGTTATCGAGTTTTGGTTACCCTCTTCCGATAATGACACACAACTCAATAGTGAGGAATTTTTGTAACTTTGTGAAAATTACCGCGGCATGTCACCCGTTTACAAATAGGACCTCTGAGCGCAATGTGCAGACTTTCAAAATGGCTCTTAAAGTAGCTGTCAACGAGGATAC
The DNA here is from genome assembly GCA_963662175.1 of Aradus depressus. Taxonomy (NCBI): domain Eukaryota; kingdom Metazoa; phylum Arthropoda; class Insecta; order Hemiptera; family Aradidae; genus Aradus; species Aradus depressus. Next base: position 21,398,475 of record OY759224.1, read on the forward strand.
AAAGGACGATGCGGATAACCACAAAAGGAGGTTCCACTTTCTCCTGTGCCTGCATATTTACTGATACGAAGATACACGGAAACCTGCCTCAGAGCGGGACTGGGATTTGTTGTTGGGATGTTTCTTTTGTCACCATTGCAGCCATTATTTTGTAACGAAGAGAAAATTGAAACATCATATTTTGGAACACATCTCACGTCAAGAAGGGTATAGGAAGAAAAAGTATTCCTGTTTTCACTACGACTGTAAATCAAATAACTTGTTAAGTCGTTAAATAAAATGGGCTTTAACTACGGGGTCATTTCGCATACTACCAGAGCGCTCTCTCTCTGGTGGGCATTTTTTTTTTTTTTTTTTCATTATAGGTGCCCCTGACCCCCTGAGGGGGGGTCGGTCACATCACCCTATATCTTCCTATGTTTATATTTATATGTATCAATACTTTATATATACAATATTTACGGACGGTCGTGGACCGGCTCGATGACTACCGTCCATGGTCGTCTTTGGTAGTTTTCGGCGCTTCACACCGAGTGAGCTCGGGATTTTGTCAAGGGTTCTTTTCTGCCTGCTTCCCTAAGCCGGGGGCTGTCGCCGCAGCGCCTGTCGGCGGTCGGCGGGGCCCCCGGCGCCGGGTTAGAAGGCTTTCTTGATTCTCCGCCAGGAGGAGACGAACCGACCAAAAGCCAGGTAACCAGCCTCCGTCATAAGTCCCGGCAGGTCCAGTCCCAGATACGAACCTGTCCGGCGGATCAGCGCCGCCCTGGGCCCGTCGTATAGCGGGCATTCGAGGACCACGTGTTCCGCAGTCTCGACGCCGCCACACGAGCAGGCAGGGCTGTTCTTCCTCTTAAAGAAGAAGAGCTTGGCGTTGAAGTCGCCGTGACCTGTTAGCACCTGTGACATCCAATGGTCTGGTTGTATCCATGGGGAGTCAAGTCGCGTCTGGACGTTCGGGAAATAGGCGAAGGTTGTTCGGCCATCTGTCGATCGCGCCCAACGCTGTTGCCATTTTTCCACGATCCATTCCTGGACAATGCCCCTCAGGCGCTCTGGTCTCGCCTGTCCTTGCATCTCCTCCTCCAGGGCTTGACGCAAGGCTACGTCCGTGTCTGCTTCCAATGGTAAGCCGCGTCTGCAGAAGTACGAGGCGACGGCACCGTCCAAGACTAGGTCTATGGGTGGAGCCCCCGCCAGCACCTGCAGCGCAGCCGTGGAAACTGTACGGTAGGCCTTGGTCACCCTGAGGAGGGCTGCTCTTTGAGCTTGTAGTATCAACGTACGCTGCCGTTTGGTGGGGCGATTCCACCATCCGGCAGCGGCGTACCTTGCCACAGCCTCGAAAACTCCGGCGTAAATAGTTTTACACGCAGAGTAGCCGAGGCCCCATGTCGCTCGGGCTAGGGAGCTCAGAGCGCCAAAGATGGCTGTTGTCCTAATCTTGACGGCAACAGTGTGGGGCGTGACGTTGAATCCCGGCCCGATCCCCACACCTAGGTACGTGATCACTGCCGGAAATTCAACGCGTCGGCCGTGTACTGCAAGAACCAGGGGGTGGCGGGCGTCAGTTTTTCCTCTCATCAGCATGGCAGCTGTCTTGCTGGAAGAGAGGGTCAACTTGTTCAGTCGGCACCAAGTATCCGTAGATTCGATCGCGGCTTGGGCTCGGGCGGTTAGAGTGGCGCGACTGTCAGCGTGCACCGTGACCACTAGGTCGTCAACATAGGCTATTGCCCTGTGTCCACGAGTCTCGAGGTCACGAAGCAGTCCGTCAAAGAGTATGTTCCAGAGCGTCGGCCCGAGGACCGAGCCCTGGGGACACCCTCTAGTGACGTTCACTGTAGTGCTGGTGAATTGCTGCCTCACCGTCGCAGAGCGCTCGCTGAGGAAGCTGGAGATGAGCCCGAATAGGTTCCTAGGTATTCCCACAGACCGTAGTCGCAAAAGGACGGCAGGCCACCAGGCGCAGTCGAAGGCCGCGGCTATGTCGAAGAAAATGCAGAGAGAGTATTTCCCTCTGCCCTTTCCGACATCCGCCCTCAGCATCCTCAACGCATCCTCGGTAGATCTGCCTCTCATGCATCCGAATTGTCTATGCGACACGAAGGCCTGTACCCGGGCCCGAATACCGGAGAAGATCAGAGTCTCCAGCACTTTACCAGAGACTGGGAGTAGGCTGATCGGTCTACAGCTGCCCGCTAAGGAGAGGTCCCTGTCCCCAGGCTTGACAAACGTGCACACAGGTGCCTGTTTCCAAGCACTCGGGAAGTGGCCGGTCCTTAGGCAGGAGTTTACCAAATGAAGAAGATCCACCTTTATGGCCGGGAATGCCTTCTTGATCATGGCGGCGTCTATGAGATCCATCCCAGGGGCGCCGCCATTCCTCTGCTTCCCAACCGCCAGACTTAGATCTAATTCATCCCAGTCCGGAGCGTCCTCCGTATCTGGCAGGGCACGGGCAGACTCTCTTATAATTACCTGGGCGGGGGAATCCTCCATCGGGTCGTCTGCCGGAAAGGCCACCCCTAGGTACATCCTTCCTGCCTCCTCCAGGGACAAGGCATAAACGTCCCCGTCCCTGATGGAGGCCACCGGGGCGACCGGCCTAAGCCTCCCGGTGGCGACCCGGTAAGGGATCCCCCACGGGTTTTTAACACTTTCCTCCTCTATAAAATTTCTCCAGCTTACCTTCTTCGCGGTGGCGATGCTTCGGCTGTAGGCATTATTCAGTTGTCGGTACTCTTCCCGCCTTATCACCTTCAGAAGTAGGTTCCCGCACCGTTGGTACCTACGCCTGGCTCGGTATACAACCCTCTTAGCGAGGGTAAGCTCCTCACTCCACCAGGGAACCTTTTTAATCCTGTTGACCTTCCTGGGGATGGTTTCGTCGGCAGCTCGGAGTAATATACTACCAAGCCGCTCGACTCCCTCCTCGATCTGGTCAAAGCTCCTGAGGCCTTCCCAATCCTCGTCACAGGAGTAGGTAGCAACGGCGGTCACAAAGGAGTCCGAAATGGCCTTGCGTGTGGCAAAGCGCGGGTCTCTAGGCCTGACCGCTGGAAGACCCGGGTCAAAGAGCTGAACATCTATGACGCAATGGTCGCTAGATGTGACTTCTCTGACACGCCATCCCCCCACGGCCTGGCCTAGTCCGCCGGACACAAGCGTGACATCTATATGGGATTCTCCCATTGCACCACGAAATGTGGGCGGGGAGTCCGGGTCGTTGACAATGCGAAGATCATGGCGGGCTATCACATCCAATAGTTTGCTTCCCCTGCGATCGGTTCGAGCCCGACTCTACTGTGGGATTCCTGAATTTTGCCTATCCTAAATTTGTATACCTGACTGACTCGGGATCATCGCTTAACGTCCCATCCGAAAGACAGCATGCTTAAGTTTATTTTGCCTCCTAGATAAAATAAACTAAGGGCTATTACGATTATTATATTAATACATCGTTATTTATTATGTTATACATAAAATATCCCCCTAACTATGGGTTTGTGAGTGTGTCGTGGAATTAGAGGCGGGATATAGGGTTATAAAATATCATATATGTATGGTGACAGGGCCTCGGCCGGGTTTCGAATTCGCGGCCTTGAGTTCAGTAAGCAAGCACGCATACCACGGCATCCTCAGTTATATGTATATATTCTATGGAACTAATTAAACAAAGTACATTCTTGGCTTGTGCCTTCTATGGAAATTAGGATGGCCTAGATTATAGTGGGCTTCTCCTGAGCACATGATATTAATCCATAGCTGTTAAATAAAACCTATAATAGGTTTTAAAAATATATATTATATGTAACTATTAAATAGGGTACAATCTTAGCGTGAGTCTTCTTTGGAGAGAGTGCTGGCCAAGATTATTGTGGACCGCTCCAGAACAAAGGCCTAGTCTGCCATGGTAGGTATCCACGAAAGATCTCAGATAGGCTGTGACTTAACTCTCAATTCCTCATGGATTCTGCTGTTCCGGACAAACAAACAATGGAGCCTTCACACCCGTAGAATTTTGTTCTGAAATGTAGTTGTGTTGTGAGTAAAAGACTGATACCCGGTCATATTGAAAAGGCGTATGTTAACAGAGGGAGAAGTCATGATTTGTACAGGAGTGTGCAAGAGTGTTTGAGAGGTGTGTAACGGTTAATGAGTGGATATTGATATGATAGGTTTAAAATGCAGGTAAATAACTAAAAAATAAGAAAAGTAGTTATACTTGTCATGTACTGCCGCTGGAAAAACAAACTTCTCTTTTGCCGTAGAAGGTGAGGTGCTTCAAGGGGTAAGGTCAATGTTACAACAGGTTAAGGAGTATTAAATGCCTAATTTGCATTTTAGTCACGGCCTGGGAACTCTTTTTCTTTTTTTTCTTTCTTTCTTTTTTTTCTTTCTTTCTTTTTTTTTCTTTCTTTTTTTCAAATAAATACTCTCTCCTTAACATTTTCATCTCATTAATTTTTTTGAAACGTGAATACTATCAACGATGTTCTTTTATTGTTTGTTTTTTTATTATAGTAGCCCTCCACACTTTGTGGGATATATAATTTCATTTTGACAAACATGTCTTTCACACGGGGGATATACGATAGGTCATTTCATATTGACAAACATGGCTTTCACGAGGGGGATATACTATAAGTCACTTCATATTGACAAACATGGCTTTCACACGGGGGATATACGATAGGTCATTTCATATTGACAAACATGGCTTTCACACGGGGGATATACTATAAGTCACTTCATATTGACAAACATGTCTTTCACGAGGGGGATATACGATAGGTCATTTCATATTGACAAACATGGCTTTCACGAGGGGGATATACTATAAGTCACTTCATATTGACAAACATGGCTTTCACACGGGGGATATACGCTTAACATCAAAGAGTGAAAATAAAGTACTTTTCTTGGTTTTTGATCATGTGTGCAAAATAAATAATCAATTATTTATTTTCCGTTGCATCAAATCAGAAGCACATTGAGGAAGTTATGGGGGATGAGAGGTAGTCAGGTAAGGTCATGATAAATAGGTGAGCCGGGGTCACCCCAGAGAAACGTAGAAATGGTAGAACTGCTCTGGTTTACAATTTTTTCTATAGAGTCCTTACATCCTTTTAACGTTTCTGGGGGTTCATAGTAAGCTCATTCACTTCATAATGGTCATAACATTTTAGACAATGCTAAAATGCTTCAAGTGCTTTCCAATTTCTCTAGTAATTTTGTTCTCATCTTGTGATAAGCCCCCCCTCCCCCCCCCCCCTCGGTCCCTCGTAACCCCTTTCGTCAATTTGATGGGAGATCAATATCTGTGAGGGGATTTTGGATACACATATTAATTTTCGTATCGCTGCATTCATTCTTAGGGGAGTTAAATCAAGTTTAGAGACACACACGTGACATTCAATCAAATGAACGCAAACATACATTCGTTTATGAGCCAATATCTAAGTAAATGAAATATCGATTGGTTTTACTGACGTAGATATTTTTTATTAATTCCAGGTTCTACTGAGAAAACGTTTTGTTGCCACCATTGCAGTAACTTTTGCTTTTCGAAGCGAGAACTCAAGAGCCATATATTGAAACATTTAAGACCTAAAGAAAATGATAGGACGAAGAAGTATTCCTGTTTTCATTGTGTCTATAAATCAAATAATCTGGACACTCTGAGGTACCATATAATGGCAAAACATACAAAAATGAAACCTTTCAAGTGTTCAGCTTGTGACTACAGTGCTTCTCATCCTTCAAACTTAAAGTATCATATTAGGCAGAATCACACTGGGGAGGGCCTTTATAGCTGTACATATTGTGAGTTCAAGACTGGCAAACCATTTGACCTACGAAGACACATATCTTTCAAACATCGCAGCGATAAGCCCTTTAAGTGTGACCATTGTAATTATCGCACATCAGAACGTCAGGCTTTGACTCATCATACGTTGTTTAAACATAGCAAAGAAAGACCATTTAAGTGTATATTCTGCGACTATTCTACCGTGTCAAATGGTAAACTTCAAAACCATGTTTCTACGATGCATATCAATAGTACGTACCACTATTGTAACGAATGTTCTTTTAAGTCTAATTACAGAGGTAGTTTGAATGCACACAAGAAGGCGATACATAGCACGATGCGATATCAATGTTCATATTGCAACTTCAGTACTAGTCATGAAGGTTATCTGAAGAGACACTCAGCTAAACACACGGCAGAAAAACTGCATAAATGTACTCTGTGTAATTACAATACGTGGAATCATTTTAGGTTGAAGAGCCACATAAGAGGCAGACACACCCGTGAGGGACTTCAGAAGTGTACATTTTGTGGGTTTGAGAGTTTATCAAACATAAAATTCCATATGCTACGACACATTCAGGGGAGAGAGAAGAATTACAGGTGTTCTTTTTGTGATTATGCAACGGATATTAAAGTCAGTTTGACCAAGCACATATTGGCTAAACATACAAATGATAAACCATATAAATGTCCTTTTTGTGTTTATAAGACAGCCCTCAACAAGGAACTTATAAGACATTTATTGAAAACTAAATTACACGAAGAAGAAAGACTAAAGAGTGGTATTAAATGTGGATTGTGTGGTATGCTCTGTCTCAATGAGCAACTTTTGCAGTGGCATCTGAATAAACTTCATATAAAAAAATAATGTTTACTTCCCCAGTTATACTAAAGCATGGGCAAAGTTATGTAATCTGTTAGAAATTCAATGTTAATTTTCACAGGATTTTCGTGTTTTCCGATCCTCCACGATTCCAGATATTGACAAAAAAAACTGTTTCCACAAAAATCCCCGAAAGGAATATGTGTACATGAAATATACAAGATATTGTACATGTATGTCCAGAAGCCCATAAGGACGACACCTATCGATTTACAGCCAAACAAGCCTAAAGATAAGAGGAGGGGGATTAAGGGTAGGCTTAACACAAAAACGTCAATGTCTGCCGTTGTAATGAATGTATCGACATAAAATTTCATATGTCAAATAAAAACCCCATAAGGCCGACACTAATTATTTTTCAGCGGAATTGGCGAGATGTGGTGGGGGGATCAGAAGGGCGCTCTCCTGAAAAACTTTTAGAACTGCCGATGTAATGAATTAGCAGGGGGATTTAAATGTAAGACCAAATGATCGACTGGTTTTGGTGGGCGAGCGAAAAATTAATTGATTAATTCGTTTTGGGGAAGTACATTGCCGACGATTCACCTATTACTTTTTGACTAATTCACTTATCTTCTCAAAATATATATTTCGTAGTTGTGCTGACGATGGCTTAAGCCGAATCCAGTCCACCATGTATATTTTTTGTGGAATTAGACAATACAGAAGTTAAATAATTTCTTAGTTTTATTTGTCTTTTTTTTTTTTTTTTATTTACAAATAGCTATTTACAACTGTATACACATAAATACAACAAGCAAATGTGCTAATAAAGAGGTAATGGCAATGTCAAAATGTCATGAGGGGAGAAATCACCCACTCCCTAGCCACTGTTTTTCTCTCGTTTATAGCTAAGCACTGTCACTGTCACTGCTTCTGCTCAGGAGGTTTCTAGGCCATTGACGCTTAAGCCGTCGTTGGGGAAGTATGGCAGAATGGAGGGCACGGACTAGAGGATTATTGTGGGAACTAAGAAGGGAAAATAATTTTTTATATTTGGATTTAGCGATTTCAGTGATGAAAGGTACGTTGAGGTTAGTGTGAAGGGTTTTGTTAGAGACGTAGTAAGGAGCATTGGCTATTGTATGAAGGATTTTGGATTGAAGGGATTGAATGCGCTGGAGATTGGAAGCCTTGGCAGAACCCCAGAGTTCAAGTCCGTAAGTCCACATAGGTTTGAGTATTGCGTTGTATATAAGTCGTTTTGTTGTCAAAGTTAGTTTGGATCTTTTGTCTAGTTGTCTTAGTAGAAGTTTATAACGTCAGTTCATTTCTTGTCTTTTCAGTCTCGTGTGAGGATTCCAAGTTAGTCGTTTGTCCAGTATGAGGCCTAGATAGCTTCTAGATTCATTTACAGAGCTATCCTTGTAAAGGTGTAATTTAACTCAAATGAAGAAAATTATTTATTATATTTTATCGCCAAAAGCCCAATTCAAAAAGAGCTATAACAACTATGACAAGCTCTTTAAGACACTTTAAGTCCCTTTAGACTACCTGGTTTATAACAATGCTTATTAAAAAGGCCCTTCAAGTCACTAATGCCCTTTGATACCCAAGTACTTTAAGCCACTTGGTTATCACAATGTATTTAAATGACCCTATAAGGTACTTAAATCCTATAATGCACATGTTTGTTATAGGCTTTACTAGAATTTCCTAAAACTCGGCTCCTATCGGTAACATATATACAGGGTGGCCCAGATAAGCGGGCCACAAGTGAAATAACTCCTAAACGATTAGAGATATCAAAATTGTGCATAGGACTAAAGTTGTAGCACTGGCCGAGAGCTATAGTATGGCGTCCTTGAAAAGACAAAAATGACCCTTTTAATGGTTCAAACAGCCCTTCGAAGGGCGGGGTTCCCTTTTGACCCTCAAGTTTCATTACATTTTATTAAAGTACTAAAAAAACAAGGAAGAACTGTGCAAACAGATTTTTGATACGTCAAGTAGTTCTCGGAAAAAAAAAAGTTTAAAGTTGTACGTAATATGAATATACAACCAAAAACGCATGTTAGTTTGACAATTGGTTTCCATGCTCGTCTTTGAGTAAATTGTAAAAAAACATCAAAAAATGGCAAATCATTGTTTACATGAATTAAAATAATAATAAGATAACAAAATATTCTATTAGTATGAATAATTTCATAAAAGTTTCATAAAAAATCCTTTTGCTGCTAATAAATGTATGTAAAAATTTTTAATAATTATTTTAAGTAGCGGAAATAAAAAACAAAATTGCCAAAATGAGCAAAAATCCGGTTTTTTATTATTTTAAAATGCATTTTTGCCAATATCGATTTCTAAAATGACGGAATTATACTCCTGAAAACCCAACGAAAACTTCCTAGCAAGAAAATTTCATGTTGGAAAACATTTTGGTAAAATTTGCTTCTACGGAACCGTGATATATTTGTTACAAATATAGTTATTGATTATTTTTGAGTTGAGCCCTCCTTTTCTCTTCGGTCGATTTAGTTGAATATCCACAGGTGTCGTCCATATTGCGTTCTGTATCCACATATGGACGACTCGTTAATTCTTTACGAAGGCAGTTGTCATTATGTTTAATATAATACCTTCCGCTGATCCTCTTCTTCATATAAGCGGATTCTGAAATAGATGTCCTAGGGTTTTAGATTTACATGTACAATTTCGTTTCTGTACATTCATTACTTCGGCAGCTATTGTGGTGTTACTGTCCTTCTTAGTCCCTCATCACTCATTTGACTGAGAATCAATTGGTGCCATTCTGAGGGATCCTGGATACACTTATAAGATTTTGTGTCGATATATTCATTTTATGGGGAGTTGAAATGTTCCAAAAGAAACACATTGACACTCATAAAGACAGGATTTTTTTTTCATATTCCTGAAAAACATGAAATTCCGGGGAAAACCCAACATAGGTGAAACATTTTTGACACTATGTTCCGCTGTACTTCGTCTTTTTCTAAAAAAAAATGGAAAGAGAAATTAAGTTAATTCACATCTAAACATACCTACATTTGGTAGGACATCGGTTTTTCAGCCCCTATCTAAATCAATGAAAACATCGAATGGTTTTACTGAAGTAGATATTTTTTATTATTTCCAGGTTCTACTGAGAAAACGTTTTTTTGCCACCATTGCAGTAACATGTTCTTTTCGAAGAGAAAAATCAAGAGCCATATATTGAAACATTTAAGACCCAATAAAGAAAATGATAGGACGAAGAAGTATTCCTGTTTTCATTGCGACTATAAATCAAATAACTTGGACACTCTGAGGTACCATATAATGGCAAAACATAGTAAAGTGAAACCTTTCAAGTGTTCAGTTTGTGACTACAGTGCTTCTCATCCTTCAAACTTAAAGTATCATATTAGGCAGAAACACACTGGGGAGGGCCTTTATAGCTGTACATATTGTGAGTACAAGACTGGCAAACCATTCGATCTACGAAGACACATATCTTTCAAGCATCACAGCGATAAGCCCTTTAAGTGTGACCATTGTAATTTTAGCGCGTCAGAAAAACGGGTTTTGTTCCATCATACCAAGTCAAAACATAGCAAAGAAAGGCCATTCAAGTGTTCATTCTGCGACTTTGCTACCGTGTCAAATGGTGCACTTGATAGGCATGTTTCTATAATCCATATAAATAGTACATACCACTATTGTAATGAATGCGATTATAAGACTAATTACAAAGGTCGTTTGAAGCTACACAAGAAGTCGATACATAGCACGACGCGATATCAATGTTCATATTGCAACTTCAGTACTACTTATGAAGATTATCTGAAAAAACATTCAGCTAAACACACGGCAGAAAACCTGCATAAATGTACTCTGTGCAATTACAATACGTGGGATAAGCCTTCGTTGAAGAGACACATACGAAGTAGACACACACGCGAGGGACTTCAGAAGTGTACATTTTGTGGTTTTGAGAGTTTATCAAACATAAAGGTACACATGCTTCGACACATTCAGGGGGGAGAGAAGAAATACAAGTGTTCTTTGTGTCATTATGCAACGAATATTAAAGTGAGTTTGACCAAGCACATATTGGCTATACATACAAATGAAAGACCACATAAATGTCCTTTTTGTCTTTATAAGACAGCCCACAAGCAGGAACTTATAAGACATTTATTGACAACTAAGTTACATGAAGAAGAAAGACTAAAGAGTGGTATTAAATGTGGATTGTGTGGTATGCTCTGTCTCAATGAGCAACTTTTGCAGTGGCATCTGAAAAAACTTCATATAAAAAAATAAATTTTACTTCCTCAGCTATACTAAAGTATGGGCAAAGTTATGTAATCGGTCTGAAATTCAATGTTAGTTTCAATTTTTTAGTTATTTTTGTACATATTGCCTTCCATTTATTATTTCACTTTGTCCCAATTTTACTCTTGGTTTTTACCGATTGTAGATATGCATAACTACATTTTTCTGAAAAAAAAAACAAAAAACAAATTTACACTGAATTTTATGTTTTTAAATTCAATTTAAATATCATATCCACCAGAAAGTGACTAGATCCCTTTACTATTGCTCTTTATACTACATCCCGTCCCTCTGCTCTTTACCTCCCTTCCCACAGGACAACCTACCACAACTCCTTCCTTATCCAGGCTAACTCCCTCTGGAACTCTCTCCCTCTCCAGATTCGCCATGCTCCTACTCTCCTTTCATTTAAGTCCCTACTTTTCCATTATCTCCTAACTCAACAAACATCTGATCTCTAAGGCTGGCTGCTATGAGATAGTTCTCTTCCTATAAGTCTCTCACTCCACTGGACAGATTGTTACTCTTCTGTTTCATCAGTCCAGTTTTTTACAATTCATATATAAGTCATTATTGTTATCATGTTTTACATTATTATTCATACTAGTTTTTCTATTTTTTTTTTTTCTCTATTGTTTCACTAGTTTATTATATTGTTTTACTCATTCCCTGTTTTTAACATAAAATATTTATTCTCAGAGACATCTTTTCTTCATTTTTTATTCCATAAATTTTTATTTTGTTATTCTTAGGGGACGTATGTTCCAGAATAAAATTTATTATAATTTTTTTTTTTTATTTCATTTTTCGTTCGAGGCTAGGATTCCAGAAATAAAAAAAAAAAAACTGTCTATGTATACGATAACCGCCGAGAGGATGAATATATCGACAAGAAATTGTATATTAGTGTCATGAACCCCATAAAGACGACCTATCGATTTTCAGCCAAATCGGCCTGAGGGAAGAGGAGGGGATTGGGGGCAGGCTTAACACAAAAGCTTCGATATCTGCCGTTGTAATAAATGTATCGATACATTCATATGTATATTAAAAATCCCATAAGGATACCATACTAATTCATTTTCAGCGGAATTGGCCGATGGGGATCAAAAGGCAGAGATGGGCATAATCATAATCAATGATTAAGATTACGATTATGATTACGATTAAAATTTAAAAATGGGTGATTACTTGATTACACGATTGTAATCGTAATCACGGCCATAATTATGATTGTAATCGAGTAATCATGTAATCATAATCACAATGTACACATGATTACACAGCGCAAACCATCGCCTTCGATTTCCTTTCATTTTAAATTGTTTTATTTTTTACACTAATAAGTATTTTTTTTTTAAGTTTATTACGTAACCAAAGTACTATTACCATTTTTTTTTAAATTGTATACCCACGAAATCCCCCGATTACAGTAATTGTGATTACATAATTACTTGATTATGATTACATGATTACTTGATTATGATTTGCAATCGTAATCACGATTTCTGATTACGATTATAATCATGTAATCATGTTTCATTTTAGCTAGATTCACAGTGCGTTAGTGTCAAATATAAATTAGCAATGATGATTAAGTTTTATTTTCTCTGTCATCATGTAATCATTGATTACGATTATGTCCATCTCTGTCAAAAGGGCGCTCAACTCAAAACACCCCAATAGCTGCCGATGTAATGAATTAGCCCGGGGGCTTACAAGCTTTTATGTAAGCCCAAATGGTCTAGTTTTGGAGGGGAAGCATGAAGTTATTTGACGATGATTCACCAACGACTTTTGATAAATTTACTTTTTTTCTCAGAGAACATATTCCGTAAGTTGCACTTGCAAACGATACTATTTGTCCGCTGTTAAGATTTCGAGTTTTTTTCGTTCTCATCCAAATGACTCCCAGGACGGCACAAGGTCGATGACTCGATACTTTCACGGCTGATGAGGTAACTCTCTGAGCCATGGTCCAGAACGAGTTTCTATCTATCATTAAATATTACTTTCTCTCCCGTTTTTACCGGTTTTTTTTTTTTTTTTTTTTTTTTTTTTGTTTACGAGGAGGTGAAAATCCCTGACGGACAAAGGAAAGTAGCTTGCTTCCCAATAGTGTGGGAACTGCCTCCACTAAAAACACCACCCCTGCTCCTGGGTGCTTTCATCCCTGTGTGGGACCATAACACCCTCTTCGTCCTCCGTTGAGGAAACCATAGTTGTAGCTTTCAGGAGTGCGGTGACGCGGAAAGCTCATACCGGGTTAGGACCACCTAGTGTTGTTGACACCGGTGGTCCGCCGAGGCTCGGGGTTAGGAGGCGTTTTTTCGCCTCCTCCACTCCGCTACAAATTGGGTGAATGCCGGGTAACTAAACTCGGTCACCAGTTGCTGCTGGGTCAGTCCCAGGTACGATCCGGTTGAGCGTATCAACGCTGCCCTGGGCCCGTCGTACAGTGGACATTCGATGACCACGTGTTCCGCAGTCTCGACGCCACCGCACGCACAGTTCGGGCTGTCTTTTCTTTTGAAAAAGAAAAGCTTAGCGTTGAAGTCGCCATGACCAGTTAGTAACTGGGACGTCCAATGGTCCGGCTGGACCCATGTCGCTGCGAGTCGTGCCCGCACATCCGGGAAGAAGGCGTGTGTCGTTCGGCCATCCGATGAATGCGTCCAGCGTCGCTGCCATCTGGACATTATCCACTCCTGAACAATGTCCCTGCAGCGCTCTGGTCTGCCATCGCCCTGCATTTCCGCCGCTAGTGCCGCGCACAGGGGCCCATCAACATCCTGTCCCAGAGGCAGATTGCGTCTACAATAGTATGAGGCTACGGCTCCGTCCAAGACCAAGTCTATGGGCGGGGCCGCGGCCAGCACCTGCAGCGCAGCCGTAGAGACGGTGCGATAGGCCCTCGTCACCCGCAGCAGTGCGGATCGCTGGGCCTGCTGAATAATTCCGCGTTGCTGCTTAGTGGGGCGTTGCCACCACCCAGCAGCCGCGTATCTAGCTACTGCCTCGAAAACCCCCGTGTAGATTGCTCTACACGCTGGGTATCCGAGGCCCCAGGTGGCCCTGGCTAAGCAGCTCAGGGCGTTAAAGGTGGCATTGGTCCTGTCCTTAATGCCAACAACATGTGGAGTTACATTGAGGCCCCGGCTTAACCTAACACCTAGGTACGTTACGACCTCCGGGCACTCAATGCGCATCCCCTGGATTCTGACCAAGAGTGGATGGCGCGCGTCCACTCTCCCTCTCATAAGCAAGGCCTGGGTCTTGCTTGGTGAGAGTGAGAGTTTGTTGCTGCTGCACCAGTCCCCTATATAATCTATAGCTGCCTGGGCGTGTCTGGTTAGAGCGGCTCGGCTATCTGCGTGCACCGTGACCACTAGGTCGTCGACATAGGCTATTGCCTTATATCCACGAGCCTCGAGTTCACGGAGCAGTCCGTCAAAGAGTATGTTCCACAGAGCCGGTCCTAGGATCGACCCTTGTGGGCAGCCTCTTGTGATATCCACTGATGAGCTCGAGTACAGATTGCTTATGGACGCTGATCTGTCGCTCAAGAAGCTCGCGATTAGGCCGAATATATTTCTCGGCGTTCCCATTTCATGTAGCTTCATCAGTATGGCCGGCCACCAGGCGCAGTCGAACGCTGCGGCTATGTCGAAGAAGACGCAGAGGGCATACTTGTCCCTGCGCTCCTCCACATCCGCCCTCAGCGTCCGGAGTGCATCCTCCGTGGAACGACCCCTGGAACAGCCAAACTGTCGCTGGGACACCGAGGCATATACACGGTCCCGTATAGTAAGGAGGACGAGGGCCTCCAGCACCTTACCAAAAATAGGCAACAGGCTGATTGGTCTGAAACTCCCCGCCCGGGTTGGGTCCCTATCCCCAGGCTTGGCAAACGTGCAGACAATGGCATGTTTCCAAGCCCTAGGAAAGTGGCCCAACCTAAGGCAGGTGTTGTACAGATACAAAAGGTCCCGCCCGATGATCGGGAGCGCTTTTTTGATCATGGCGGCGTCAATGAGGTCTCCCCCAGGGGCTCCGCCATTCTTCTGCCTCCCGATCGCCAGGTCGAGATCTATGCTGTCCCAATCAGGTGCATCTTCTGTGTTCGGCAAAGCGCGGGATGCTAACCTTACCGCTGCTTGTTCAGGGGTATCCTCGTCCGGGTTGTCCGCCGGGAAGGCCTCCCTCAGGTACATTCCTCCGGCTTCCTCGAGGGACGTCGCGTATACGTCACCGACCCTGATTGCAGCCATCGGAATGACCGATCTGAGCCTGCCGACAGCCACCCGGTAGGGGATCCCCCAAGGATTTCTCTGGCTCTCGTCCTCCACGAACTTACGCCAACTCACTCTCTTCGCCGACTGAACCAGCTTCCCATAAGCCCTGTCCTGGTGCCTAAACTCTTCCCTCCGCATCAAACGCAGCAGGGGGTCTCGGCATCGCTGGTATCTCCTCCTGCAACGATTAACAGCCCTCTTGGCAAGGGTGAGGGCCTCGTTCCACCATGGAACACTCCGAACCCGACTGACCCTCTTGGGGATGGTGCCGTCTGCCGCACTCAGCATTATATTGCTGAGCTGGCCTACGCCCTCCTCAATCTGGTCAATCGGGTCGGCTGAGTTGAGGCCCTCCCATTCTGCGTCGCAGGAGAAGGCTGCCACCGACGTCACAAAGGCGTCGGTTATTGGTTTGCGAGTCGCAAACCGCGGATCCCTAGGCCTGGCTGCCGGCCGGTGGGCGTCGGAAAGCACCATATCCAGCACCATATGGTCACTGGACGTGATATCCCGTACACTCCACCCGCCAACTGCCGGGTATAGCCCGCTCGACACCAGCGTGACATCGATGTGAGACTCCCCACGCGCACCCCGAAAGGTTGGCGGCGACTGCTGGCCATTAACTATGCACAAGTCATGGCGGGCTATCAGCTCCTGTAGTCTATCACCCCGGCGATCGGTACGAACCGACCCCCAGGCGACCGACCAAGAGTTGGAGTCCGCCATGATCACCACATTACTCCCAGCCAGGGCGCTCAAGACACCGTCCAGGTGGCCCAACTGTCGCTCAATGTTCTCAGACGGAGGGAAGTATCCGCTGATCACATTGCAGCATATGTTCGCCGACCTGACATTGGCCACAACAACATGACTAGTGGACATGTGCTGCAGAACCATCACATCCACTTGCGGGCTAGTGACAACGATTGCGGCCATGGGCCGTTCGTTGTCTTTCGCCCCGGTCACGATCCTGTAGCCCGTGCCTAGGCCCGCCACAACGCCTCTAACGCAATAGGGCTCCTGAAGGGCCAGGATTGAAACGTCCCCTTCGGGAATCAGGGTGCGCAGTTCGTCTGCTACAATTCGGCGCCTGTGCATGTTAAGTTGCCACAGGCGTAGGTCTCCGACACTTCTATGCGCCATAGTCTGTCCGGGAGACCAGCGCCTCCAGAGCCTTTATATAGGCTGGGCACCCCTCGCTGTCCGCCCTATGAGGGCGGGCTTTCGTTCCGCAATTTTTACATCGCGGGGGATCGCCCTTACTCGGGCAGGCAGCGGCGTCATGCCCTGTGGCAGCGCACCATGCGCACGCCACATTCCTGTTGCAGCCCTTCTCCGGGTGGCCGAACTCTAGGCACCTCCTGCACCTCGTGATGTCGAGGCAGTCGCCAACCCGGCAGGAATGCCAGCCCACCGTGATTCGCCCCGTCTCCAGTAGGGCAGTCCTGGTGGCCGGCGTCACCTCAGCCACCCAATGTACATGAGGTTGGCCTCTTGGGCCTTTCTTGTACAAGAGTTTGGGGGGGTCCATATCGGGATATTGTTCCCTGCACCTCCTCTCAAACTGCTCTCCTGTCCAGTCCGCTGGGACAAACCTAATTTGCATGCGAGGGTTTCTCCCGCCAACCACCGCTGCCCCAAGTCCTGCCTCCCTTAGTGCCAGGCTGGTGGTTAGCGCCTGGAGTTCTGCTTGGGTTGAGACCTCCAGGAGAAGGCCCCCCCTCCTTGCTGTTCGGGTGGCCAACACGTTGACCCCTAAGGCTTTAGGGGTCAGCTTATTAAAGGCCTCGGTTGAGTGCCCTTCCATAGGGGCCACCACGGCCACGAATCTCTGCTTTTTAGCGGGATCTGGTGGGGCGGCCCTTATCTTTTCCAAGATGGCTCTCTTGGTCTGCCACTTTTCTGCTGGCCGGGCGGCCCGTTGGGATGGGGCGGTTGGAGGGGCTAACTGTTTTGCCCTACTCCTTTTCGCCCTCTTGCCCACCACCTCCGTCCAGGCTGCGGGGTCGGCTGGCACTTGCCCCGCTACCGCCGAGGCCGAGGGTGAGGTCGATTGGGGTGGCGGGGGGGGGTCCCGGGAGGGGTTCACTATATTAGTTACCCCCTCCTTTGGGTTTTTGGTCCCCTTCGGCGGTTGAATTGCGTACTGGGCTGGCTTAACGGCCCACTGGCCCAAGCTGAGGGAGGGCGGTGGGACTGATAAGGCTTCCTCGCCACTGCGGACGCGCTCCTGGGCTGGGGGAGGAGGGGGGGGCTGAATCTGACGCCGCTCGATAGCGGCCAGAGTAGCCTCTATCCTTTCCAGTCTAACTTCTGTGATGGACTGGGATGGGGCCATGGTTTCGCAAGGGAGGGCCTCTTCTAAGTCCGTTAGGACCACTGACAGCTTACCCAAATAGGTAAGCAATTTGTCCCTGGCTGGCTCCTCCAAATCCTGGTCTTCCGACCAATCAGAGATGTTGCTCCCGATTTTACGGGCGGTGCGGAGCCGCCTAAGAAAAACCCCCCGCGAGCTCGCGGGGGGTGGGTATGGACCCTCGCCGCGCGGGGCGGGCGACTGCTGGGGGGGACCGGGCGTAGGGGGGGCCACTACGGTGGCCCGCTGGCCACGCGGTGCGGGCGACGGCTGCGAAGGACCTGTGGGGAGGGGTGGAAGTGCTGCCTTCGCGACCCGTTGGTCGCGCGGCGCCGGCGATGATTGGGTGGGGATTGATGGGGGGGGAGCTACATTGGCCCGTGTGGCCTTGGCTCGAGAAGGGTCGCTACCTGCGGGGGGGTGAGGGGTGACCCTTCCTCTACCTGACCGGAGCCCTCCGGCAGGGTACATCTCAAAAAAAAGGACGAATAACTCAGTATATTAATTATATAGAGTTGAAAATTGAGGAAAGGCCTATTTCACGCGATTTGATCGCCTACACACAACACTAATGCAGTACTACATGACGCACTAGCAGAGGTGGAAAAACAAAGAGAAAACGAGACTGAATTGAAGATAACCTGTGAGGAAAATGCAAAAGCTGCGCCAATAATTATTTTTATTGTTAATATTGTTGTTAATTCTCGTGCGACCTGTGATTAATAAAACTACCACTTACTTGATGTCCTTATTTATCTGCAGCCGGTGAGAAGGCGGGGAGTGGAGCTAGAGACCTAGGTACGTCTTCACCCTTCGGAGGTTGGGTAGAGACTCCGTTTTTACCGGTTATATATTTATTCATTTCTAGTTATGACTCAAGCCCGAGCTTTAACTATGAGGTCATATCGCCTTCTACCAGAGCGCTCTTTCGTCCCTCTGGTGGACATGCGCCGACTCGGGACGGCGTACTCAAAGTTTTTTCTCCTCCCATATAAAAAACCTAAGAGCCTCAGTCGGGTTACGAACCCACGATCATGAGCTCAGTAAGCAAGCATGCATACCACTTAGCTACCGCCACCTTCATTCTTTCCTATAATATTTTACAAATTTTATTTCCAACATACAATTAATACTAATAATCATTTAAAAGTAAAACATGCAGACCCTGGAGTCCCTGGTATACACACAGTGACGAACTCTCTCTTTTATTTCTCTAACCTCCTACTCCACACTGCAGATACAATTAGCTACATTACATCTCAAAATGTTCATACACTCCAATCCGTACAGTAATCACTGCAAACCAAATAATAATAATTTCTGCGATCTGTGTCGATATAGTAGAAAGCTAATAAAATAAAGAAAAAAACGAATATTTTGTTTAATTTTTATATTGAACTTTGTGTGTATGCGATGGCGAAAGCCGAATCCAGTACACATTATGTATATATATTTGTGGAATTAGACAATATGAAAGTTAAATAAGTTCTTTGGTAACTTCCCAGCATATATGGAAGTTATTGTAATGGGTCCGAAAATTGAAATCAAAATTTTCATCATATTTTTATATTTTAAGTCTTAACATAGTATTTTTATACTATTTTTGGAGTATGTGTGTATACATAAGTATCAACGTAAATATGATCTGGAAGAAATTTTATCAAACTAGGTCCATTTTTTTGTTTAAGCAAAAAGACTGCTAAAAAAGTGGATTTTAGGAATTCTTGAAACATATTTATCCGATCTAATTTGTTCTGGTGGCAATGTAGCATCCTTTAGAGCCAGATTGAAAAATACGCTATATGGCGTCTGAAAATTTTGAACGGGGGGGGGGGGGGGGGTTAGGAGGGGCTAAGCATAAAAATTGTTCTAGCTCATTAACGGATAGTCGGATTGTCATGAAATTTCACATGTACTATTCTTAATAGCCAATTGAAAAATAGGGTGTGATAGGTCAACGGATTTTCGAATTGTCATGAAATTTTACATGTAGTAGTTTTAAAAGCAAATTTAAAAAAAAATAGGCTATGTGACCTACATGTAATAATTTGCATATCAATTAAAAATCTATGTATAGATTAAATTCAATTAATGAATAAATAATTCTTTACTGAATAAAAGTTTGCCGTGTGGACCTGAAGGGCCGCACTTAGTTACAAATGTCCACCTTTGTTGAGTCATTATACACGGCTCAGTAATTTGCTCTGATTTAGGCGGCAAATAGGCGAAACACACACATCCGAGAACCTGATTGTTTTTTTCTAAGTCTACATTTATTAGTAGACGCATGTAATGAAGGTATAATTTAAGTGAAATTTTTTTCTAAGTCTACATCTAATAATAGACGCATGTAAAGAAGGTATAATTTAAGTGAAGTTTTTTCTAAGTCTACATCTAATAGTAGACGCATGTAATGAAGGTATAATTTAAGTGAAGTTTTTTCAAAGTCTACATCTAATAGTAGACGCATGTAATGAAGGTATAATTTAAGTGAAATTTTTGTTAGACGGTTAGTTTCTTGATTAACCTGAAGTTTTATTATCTATTTTATTTGTTCAACTTCATTTTTTTTTTAATTTACATTTTGCTTGTGTGGGATTAATGTTTTATGTGTGAGATTAGTGTTTTATGTATGGGATTAATGTTTTATGTGTGGGATTATATTTTATGTGTGGGATTAATTTTTAACGAATTAACGTTTGTGTGGTATTAATGTTTTAACAATAATTGTGACAATTATTGTCATTGTAATGTGTGATTATTTAACTTAATTATTTTACTATGATGTTGAACTATGTACCTTTTCTATTAATATGTTGCTTATAGAAATATATAGAAACGAAAACCTTACGGTGTCATTCAGTTGTCTATACGTCAGTCGTGTCACAGCCTCTTAATTTTCAAACCGTTTTAGGTAGACATTTTAAATTTTGACCAGAGATGGGACCTGCTAACCAATGTACTGATATATCTGGAAATCATCTAAATATAAGAATTTATTCATTATAAAATATATTTCTGGAGCTTAGAGCCATTTGGTATTAAGTCGTCACATTATGCTAATTTTACAGGAGAGCATTTTAGAAGTTTTGCTCTCTTATATCATTCGTATCCAAGAGCAACATTGGAATCGAATAAGTTTGTCATATCAGTTAGTCATGTAATATACACAATAACTAATTATAATAGAGGGCGCCGGTAGCTCAGTGGTATGCGTGCTTGTCTTCTGAGCTCAAGAACGTGGGTTCGTAACCCGATCGAGGCCCTTAGTTTATTTTATCTGGGAGGTAAAATAAACTTAAGCACGCCGTCCTTCGGATGGGACGTTAAGCGATGGTCCCGAGCCTGTACGATGTCAGGTACCTACTCGTTAAAGACCCCTTCCTAGGTGAATAAAAATTTAGGATAGGCAAAATTTAGGACTCCCACAGTAGAGTCGGGCTCATGTCCACCAGAGTGACGACAGAGCGCTCTAGTAGTAGGCGATATGACCTCGTAGTTAAAGCCCGGACATGAGTCATAAAACCTAACCTATTTATATTTATTATAAATCAACATTATTTCAAAACATCCTTAAAATAAAAAATACGTAGTATATGTAGGTATTATTACTACTTATTGTATACTCCTAAATTGTTTTCTAAGAAACAATGGTGTACATTGTCAGCAAATTCTTAAAGTCGGTAACTTATTTTTCTTCTAGCTATAGAGGTAATAAGTTTCAAATAATCGAGTTGTAAAGGTTGTAAAATAAAACATTGCTATGTTCGAGATACAGAGGTCCAATTTATTTTTTGAGTTATAGAGGGAAAATATGTACCAAAATGGCTTGTAGGGACTCACTGATTATTTCGACTAATAGAGGGTTGAGATTTCGAGTAATGGAGGTTTTGTGGCTTGAAGGGAAAGGAACAAAAGTTTTTTTCGAGTTTTGGAGGTTTTCGACTTGAAGAGGTTCTACTGTAGATATAAATCTAATTTATAAGCTATCTTATTGTATAAATTCTTTTGATGTATCCTATTACCATGTATTGGTTTAACGGAAATAAATTTATTATTATTTGACTTAGTACAAAGCTACGAGGACGCCCGTAGCTGAGAGGTAGCGTGCTAGTCAACTGAGCTTATGTTCTTAAATTTTTTATCTGGGAATTGAATAAACCTTAAGCACCCCGTCCTTCGGAGCTATGTTCCCTAGCTTGTGCGATGTCAGTTACTCGATAAAGACCCCCTATTTTTGGTAACTAAACCTGGGCAAAATTTATGACCCCCACAGGGAAAGGATCACAGCATTGAGAGGGAAAGTCCCTAGGTCTACACACTAGCCCTCCATACATTTTTCCTACCATCGTTTCCACTGCTGGAAGGACCCTGACAACTCATCTTCTGGAATGCTGTACAGCTCCTCCAGCGATTTTTCTTTAATTTTTTTAATTGAGTGAAATGGCTTATAACCCCAAAATGAAATAAAAATGGACTTAATATCATCTGACTCAGCTCCAAATATATAATTGTTATTCTTGCTTCTTCGGATTTTGAGAAAAATTTGTAAAACTGCCTAAAAAAATATTTTTTGTAAAACTGCCTAAAAAAAATATGACTCGCACATGATCAATCAGATTTTTTTGTGTACGATTGCAGAATTTGGTTTTTAGTTTTTGTTAACTTAACAAACAACAAATACCAATCAATGGTATTATAAATTAATGATATATAATGGTTGAGGGTGTTGACGTGTATATGCGCGCATATAATATATAACTGAGAGACGGGTTTTGCCGGTAAAAACTGGAAAGAATTTGATTCACATGTACACAAACATACATTTTGTGGGTTTTTCAACCCCCATGTAAAACATCAAATGACTATATTGAAATGGATATTTTTTATTATTTCCAGATTCTACTGAGATGCAAACGTTTTTTTGTCATCACTGTAAGAACTGTTTTTTTTCAAAAGGAAAATTAAAGAGTCATATATTGAAACATTTAAGATCTAAAGAAAATGATAGGACGAAGAAGTATTCCTGTTTTCATTGCGACTATAAATCAAATAACTTGGACACTCTGAGGTACCACATAATGGCAAAACATACAAAACTGAAACCTTTCAAGTGTTCAGCTTGTGACTACAGTGCTTCTCATCCTTCGAACTTAAAGTATCATATTAGGCAGAAACACACTGGGGAGGGCCTTTATAGCTGTACATATTGTGAGTACAAGAATGCCAAACCATTTGACCTAAAAAGACACATATCTTCTCATCATAGCCAGGATAAGCCCTTTAAGTGTGACCATTGTAATTATAGCACATCACAACGTCAGTCTTTGACTCATCATACGATGTGTAAACATAGCAAAGAAAGGCCATTTAAGTGTATATTCTGTGACTTTGCTACCGTGTCAAATGGTGCACTTCAAAACCATGTTTCTGGGATGCATACCAATAGTACGTACTACTATTGTAACGAATGTTTTTTCAAGACTAATTACAGAGGTAGTTTGAATGCACACAAGAAGGCGATACATAGCACGACGCGATATCAATGTTCATATTGCAACTTCAATACTTGTTATGAAGGTCATCTGAAAAGTCACATTTTAGCCAAACACACGGGGGAAAGACAACATAAATGTACTTTGTGTAGTTACAATACGTGGAATTATTATATGTTGAAGAGGCACATAAGAAGCAGACACACCCGCGAAGGACTTCGCAAGTGTACATTATGTGGTTTTGAGACTTTATCGGGTTTAAGGAGACATATGCGACGACACATTGAGGAGAGAGAGAAGATTCACAAGTGTTCTTTGTGTGATTATGCAACGGACTTAAAGCATAGTTTGTACATGCATGTAATGGCAACACATAGACATGAGAGACCACATAAATGTCCTTTTTGTGATTTTAGCACAGCAAGCTTATCCTCATTGAGAAGACATTTGTTCAAATCTAAGATACACGATGAAGAAAGGATGCTAAGCGATGTCAAATGTGACTTGTGTGGTTTAGTCTGCTTCACTCAATATCTATTACAGCGACATATGAAATCAAAACTTCATAATATTATTTGATATTATGATGATTTAATTTAATGAAGTTTATTTAATTTAATTAGTCCTTGATCTCTCATACCTAAATATGTGTAAACTGTCATTATATCAACAAGTCAAAATTAAATCATGGGAACACCCTAACTTGAATACTTTGTTAGACTATTACTTTCCTATTTAACCTGAGGCTTAGAAATGTTTTTGCTGTATCTGTCATAGCCAAAGCCCGGACTTTTATGAAGTCAAAACTGCGAAATATGCCATATAATATGCAGTAAAAATGCCCTAAATATGCAATAAAACAGCTAAAATATTCAAATATATTAATGTGCAGTAAAATAATTCCCTAAGTACTGAACTGAGAAAGAAATTGGAAAAGGAATTTCAAAAATTAAAACTAAATGACTTACAAATTTTGTTGTATTTTTTTTTTTTACACCGAATTATTATTATACAAATATTGGACGACCAAAAAACAACAAAATATAATCGTACATAGTAAAAAAAATTATTAAAACATAATTTAGTATTTATAAAACCCTTTTTTTTTAAACCAAAAAATGAAAACATGTAATGCAAACAAAAAAAGAAGAAAAGAAAAAACAACAATTAAAACCTAATCGTATTTAAAAAAAGAAACGTAACAAAAACCTTAAATAGTAAAAAAATAACCCTTTCCCCGGTGGCGCTGCGCTGATTAAAAAGCAAGAGAGAATGACAAAAGAGCTCACCTGTATTCACATGCTGGTCAATCTGTGATTTTCTTTCACATGGAACTTGTTTTAAACAATAGTTGCAAACAACGAATTTTCGATGTCGTAAAAACTGTTACATCACTATTGAATGCCTCGGTCCAATGTTTCAATTTACAGGAAAATAGTGAACTAGCTTTTGGTATTTTTAAGAAAAAAAAAAATTATACAAACTGTTGTAATAAAAGTTTGATAGTTATTAAACTGACGGATGGCCGAACGACGTACGCATACTTCCCGGACGTCCGGGTACGCCTTGACTCAACATGGGTACAGCCTAATCACTGGACGTCTCAAATATTATCAGGTCATGGTGATTTCAACTCCAAGCTGTTCTTCTTTCACAGGAAGAACACCCCGAACTGTTCGTGCGGCGGTATCGAGACTGCAGAACATGTGGTCCTCGAATGCCCGCTGTACGACCAAGCTAGGGTGGAGTTGATTCATGGGACAAGATCGTATTTGGGACTAGATCTACGGCAGATGGTGACGGAAACTGACTACCCGATGTTCTGCCGATTCGTCGGCTCCTGGCGGGAGCAGAAACAGGCAATGTAATGATCCCGAGCTTTGCCTAAACGTAGACTGGGTGATGTTGCTGCAACGCAAGGCGCACCCTCTTTTAAAACTGAAAAAAAAAAAAAAAAAAAAAAAGTTATTAAACTGAAACTGAGGGTTGTGTGTAAGGGCAAAAAGGGAAAGATGGAAAGCCGAGAAATGACATTACTCTTATTCGAAGAAGTCAATTATTGAAGGCTAGTTTTCTTTTTTTCGGCGAATATTATGTTTATGTAGACAAGATTGTAAACTGGAATATCATTTCCAAGGTTGTATTTTAATATTTTTATTTCTTAACCTTTTTTTTTTTTTTTTTTTTTTTTTAAATCAGAACATCAAAATATGCAAATTTATGCATTTATCACCAAATATGCAAAATAATATTAGGCTTAATTGCACCTAAGTACGCTAATTCGTAAAGATATTTGGTCAACTATAAAAAAAAGGACGCAATCAAAATCTGCAATTGTATAAAAATCCGGGCTCTTGTCATAGCCTACATTAGATATGGACATCGGATATTGAGCTTTCTAACCTGCAGACAATACTTAAGTAAAATTTAGAGAGATTTCGAAGGAAAATTGAAAAAAAAATTAAAGTTACATACTGATTCTAAACATATATATATTTTTAAAAACATTTTTTTCATCGCGTTTTGAGAAAAACGCGTAAAACTGTTATGTTAACTTTGTGTTTGAACATTATTAGACTATTGTTAATATATTGTGAGAATGTTATTATATTGTGAGGATGTTATTACATATATTGTTATAATTATTGGGAATGTATAGTAGATATGAGGATCTGTGTGGGTTCATTGTGAGAATGTTATTATATTGTGAGGATGTTATTACATATATTGTTATAATTGTTGGGAATGTATAGTAGATATGAGGATCTGTGTGGGTTCATTGTGAGAATGTTATTATATTGTGAGGATGTATTACATATATTGTTATAAATATTGGGAATGTGTAGTAGATATGAGGATCTGTGTGGGTTCATTTTACAGGTCTTGAATAGGGCATTAATCAAAAATTATAAATTTAATCTGAATTTTTTGTATTTCATAATAAACAAAAAATTTTATAAATGTATCATTTTTCCCTCTCTTTCTTATCACTAAGTGCTCAATTGCATATTGCTCAATTTTGCATAAATGGTTCAAATATATAAATTAATAAAGTAAATAATGTACATAAATAGTCTGTGTAACTATCTCTCCTAACATAAATCTAAGTGCAACGGTTTTTGCCGGTATTGACTTCACGATGAAGCATTTCTGTTTTCACTGCGACTATAAATCAAATAACTTGGACACTCTGAGGTACCATATGACGCAGGATGTCAAATATAAGGTAGTCTGACCTCTCACAGATTTTTTATTTAAGTAAGCTAGCCGGCTTTCAAGGTTTCCCTCATCATCAGGCAGTCTGATAAAAAAGTACCATATGATGGCGAAACATACAAAAATTAAGCCTTTCAAGTGTTCACTTATGACTACAGTGCTTCTCATCCTTCGAACTTAAAGTACCATATTAGGCAGAAACACACTGGGGACGGCCTTTTGTGCTGTACATATTGGGTTCGAAACCCGACGAAGGCCCTTAGTTTATTTTATCTGGGAGATAGAAAATACTTAAGCACGCCGCTCTTCGGATGGGACGTTAAGCGATGGTCCCGAACGTGAACAATGTCAGGTATCTCTACCCTAGGTGAACAAAAATTTAGGACTTCCACAGTAGAGTCGGGCTCATGTCCACCAGAGTGACGAAAAAGCGCTCTGGTAAAAGGCGATATCACCTCGTAGTTAAAGCCCGGGCATGAGTCATAATAACTAACTATTCATTCATTCGAGACTTAAGGGGTACACAGACGAACATATACAGAGACAGGAATTTCATTTTTATTTCTGGAATCAAGAGAACAAACAACAAACATGCAATTCCGGTGAAAAATCAACATCGAATTCATATTGCTGGGGAAGTAAAACTGGAAAGAATTAGATTCACATGTACACAAACATACATTTTGTGGGTTGTTCAACCCCTAAGTAAAACTGGAAAGAATTAGATTCACATGTACACAAACATACATTTTGTGGGTTGTTCAATCCCTAAGTAAAACTGGAAAGAATTTGATTCACATGTACACAAACATACATTTTGTGGGTTGTTCAACCCCTAAGTAAAACTGGAAAGAATTAGATTCACATGTACACAAATATACATTTTGTGGGTTGTTCAACCCCTAAGTAAAACTGGAAAGAATTAGATTCACATGTACACAAACATACATTTTGTGGGTTGTTCAACCCCTAAGTAAAACTGGAAAGAATTAGATTCACATGTACACAAACATACATTTTGTGGGTTGTTCAATCCCTAAGTAAAACTGGAAAGAATTTGATTCACATGTACACAAACATACATTTTGTGGGTTGTTCAACCCCTAAGTAAAACTGGAAAGAATTAGATTCACATGTACACAAACATACATTTTGTGGGTTTTTCAACCCCCAAGTAAAACATCAAATGACTATATTGAAGTGGATATTTTTTATTATTTCCAGATTCTACTGAGATGCAAACGTTTTTTTGTCATCATTGTAAGAACTGTTTTTTTTCAAAAGGAAACCTAAAGAGTCATATATTGAAACATTTAAGACCTAAAGAAAATGATAGGACGAAGAAGTATTCCTGTTTTCACTGCGACTATAAATCAAATAACTTGGACACTCTGAGGTACCATATAATGGCAATGCATACCAAAATGAAACCTTTCAAGTGTTCAGCTTGTGACTACAGTGCTTCTCATCCTTCGAACTTAAAGTATCATATTAGGCAGAAACACACTGGGGAGGGCCTTTATAGCTGTACATATTGTGAGTACAAGAATGCCAAACCATTTGACCTAAAAAGACACATATCTTCTCATCATAGCCAGGATAAGCCCTTTAAGTGTGACCATTGTAATTATCGCACATCAGAACGTCGGTCTTTGACTGATCATACGATGTGTAAACATAGCAAAGAAAGGCCATTTAAGTGTATATTCTGTGACTTTGCTACCGTGTCAAATGGTGCACTTCAAAACCATGTTTCTGGGATGCATACCAATAGTACGTACCACTATTGTAACGAATGTTTTTTCAAGACTAATTATAGAGGTAGTTTGAATGCACACAAGAAGGCGGTACATAGCACGACGCGATATCAATGTTCATATTGCAACTTCAATACTTGTTATGAAGGTCATCTGAAAAGTCACATTTTAGCCAAACACACGGGGGAAAGACAACATAAATGTACTTTGTGTAGTTACAATACGTGGAATTATTATATGTTGAAGAGGCACATAAGAAGCAGACACACCCGCGAAGGACTTCGCAAGTGTACATTTTGTGGTTTTGAGAGTTTATCGGGTTTAAGGAGACATATGCGACGACACATTCAGGGGAGAGAGAAGATTCACAAGTGTTCTTTGTGTGATTATGCAACGGATATAAAGCATAGTTTGTACATACATGTAATGGCTGTACATAGAAATGAGAGACCACATAAATGTCCTTTATGTGATTTTAGCACAGCAAGGTTATCCGCATTGAGAAGACATTTGTTCAAATCTAAGATACACGATGAAGAAAGGATGCTAAGCGATGTCAAATGTGACTTGTGTGGTTTTGTGTGCTTCACTGAATATCTATTACAGCGACATATGAAATCAAAACTTCATAATATTATTTGATATTATGATGATTTAATTTAATGAAGTTTATTTTATTTTATTAGTCCTTGATCTCTCATACCTAAATATGTGTCAATCTGTCAATTTTCTTTCTCCTGGAACTTGTTTCAAACAATAGTTACAAAAAACGAATTTTCGATGTCGTAAAAACTGTTACATCACTATTGAATGCCTCGGTCCAATATTTCAATTTACAGGAAAATAGTGAACTAGCTTTCGGTATTTTTAAGAGAAAAAAAAATTATACAAACTGTTGTTACAAAAGTTTGATAGTTATCAAACTGAAACTGAGGGTCGTGTGTAAAGGCAAAAAAGGAGAGATGGAAAGCCGAGAAATGACATTACTCTTATTCGAAGAAGTCAATTATTGAAGGCTAGCTTTCTTTTTTTCGGCGAATATTATGTTTATGTAGACAAGATTGTAAACTGGAATATCATTTCCAAGGTTGTATTTTAATATTTTTATTTCTTAACCTTTTTTTTTTTTTCTTTATTTTAATCAGAACATCAAAATATGCAAATTTATGCATTTATCACCAAATATGCAAAATAATATTAGGCTTAATTGCATCTAAGTATGCTAATTCGTAAAGATATTTGGTCAACTATAAAAAAAAAAGGACGCAATCAAAATCTGCAATTGTATAAAAATCCGGGCTCTTGTCATAGCCTACATTAGATATGGACATCGGATATTGAGCTTTCTAACCTGCAGACAATACTTAAGTAAAATTTAGAGAGATTTCGAAGGAAAAGTGAAAAAAAAATTAAAGTTACATACTGATTCTAAACATATATATATATTTTTTATCGCGTTTTGAGAAAAACTCGTCATGTTAACTGTGTGTTTGAATATTATTAGACTATTGTTATTAAATTGTGAGGATGTTATTGCATATATTGTTATAATCATTGAGAATGTATAGTAGATATGAGGATCTGTGTGGGTTCATTTTACAGGTCTTGAATAGGGCTTAATCAAAAATTATAAATTTAATCTTCGAGATTTCGAAGGAAAAGTGAAAAAAAAATTAAAGTTGGATACTGATTCTAAACATATATATATATATTTTATCGCGTTTTGAGAAAAACGCGTGAAACTGTCATGTTAACTTTGTGTTTGAATATTATTAGACTATTGTTATTAAATTGTGAGGATGTTATTGCATATATTGTTATAATCATTGAGAATGTATAGTAGATATGAGGATCTGTGTGGGTTCATTTTACAGGTCTTGAAAAGGGCATTAATCAAAAATTATAAATTTTATCTGAATTTTTTATATTTTATAATAAACAAAAATTTTATAAGTGTATAATTTTTCCCTCTCTTTCTTATCACTAAGTGGTCAATTGCATAGTGCTCAATTTTGCATAAATGGTTCAAATATATAAATTAATAAAGTAAATAATGTACATAAATAGTCTGTGTAACTATCTCTCCTAATAAAAATCTAAGTGCAACGGTTTATGCCGGTATTGACTTCACGAAGAAGCATTTCTGTTTTCACTGCGACTATAAATCAAATAACTTGGACACTCTAAGGTACCATATAACGGCAAAACATACAAAAGTGAAACCTTTCAAGTGTTCACTTATGACTACAGTGCTTCGCATCCTTCGAACTTAAAGTACCATAATAGGCAGAAACACACTGGGGAGGGCCTTTTGTGCTGTACATATTGTGAGTTCAAGAATGCCAAACCCTTTGACCTACGAAGACACATCTCATCCCAACATCGCCACAATAAGCCCTTTAAGTGTGACCGTTGTAATTATAGCACATCAGAAAATCTGGTTTTATTCCATCATAAAATCTCCAAACATAGCAAAGATAGGCCATGGAATTGAACAAACTTTAAGAACTCCGTCCTTCGGCTGGGACGTTAAACGTTAAGCTATGTTCTCAAGCTTGTGCGATGTCAGGTACTCTGTAAAGACCCCCTATTTTTGGTAACTAAACCTGGGTATGGTGATAAGAGCATTGAGAGGGGAAGTCTCTAGGTGCACACACTAGCCCTCCCAATATACGACGGTTGATCAAAAAGTTCCACGACTGATTTTTTAAAAATGTATTTAATAAATTTACAAATTATTGGACATTGTCCCCTTCAAAGTACTCCCCTTGGGAAGCTATACATTCTTCCCACTGGTGGAAGGACCCTGAGAACTCATCTTCTGGAATGCTGTTCAGCTCCTCCAGCGATTCTTTAATTTCGTCATTTGAGTGAAATCTCTGCCCTTTTAAAGGTCTTGAAGGTTTCCGAAACAGGAAAAAGTACGCGGGGGCCAGGTCTGGTGAATACCGGAGCTAGGGGACGACGGCCATGGCGTCTTTTGTTCAATAATCGCGCATGAGCAACGCAGATAAATTTTAATATTTCATAATAAACGTGAAACAAATTAACGTTTTTGCCGGTTTCGCCTATCGCTATTTTGTATTATTTTTTGCTATTTACATTTTGCTCAGTTGGAACTCAAAATCTGCAAAAGTTCTCAAACTGTTTCGCTCTCTATCTGCAACTAATTTTCCGGTTTCATTAAAAATCTTTATGTCTCTGACATAGAGACTTCATACTACATTTCATGTTGACAGAGACTATGACAGATTTCGTTGATAATCGGCAGATATCGTTCTTATTGGTTCCGGGAGCCACATATAGAATTTCGTTTCGATATGTCGTTATTGTTGTGTGTCGTTGATTTTTGATTACCAATCCCGCCTTTTTGCTTACTCTTCTGAAAATTGATAGATGTGTTCCTCCTTGGGTTTTGGATAAACATATAAGATTAGTAGCTCAGTGGTATGCGTGCTTGCCCTCTGAGCTCAAAATCGTGGGTTCGAAACCCGACGAAGGCCCTTAGTTTATTTTATCTGGGAGATAGAAAATACTTAAGCACGCCGCTCTTCGGATGGGACGTTGAGCGATGGTCCCGAACGTGAACAATGTCAGGTATCTCTACCCTAGGTGAATAAAAATTTAGGACTTCCACAGTAGAGTCGGGCTCATGTCCACCAGAGTGACGAAAAAGCGCTCTGGTAAAAGGCGATATGACCTCGTAGTTAAAGCCCGGGCATGAGTCATAATAACTAACTATTCATTCATTCGAGACTTAAGGGGTACACAGACGAACATATACAGAGACTGGAATTTCATTTTTATTTCTGGAATCAAGAGAACAAACAACAAACATACAATTCCGGTGAAAAATCAACATAGAATTCGTATTGCTGGGGAAGTAAAACTGGAAAGAATTAGATTCACATGTACACAAACATACATTTTGTGGGTTGTTCAACCCCTTAGTAAAACTGGAAAGAATTAGATTCACATGTACACAAACATACATTTTGTGGGTTGTTCAATCCCTAAGTAAAACTGGAAAGAATTTGATTCACATGTACACAAACATACATTTTGTGGGTTGTTCAACCCCTAAGTAAAACTGGAAAGAATTAGATTCACATGTACACAAATATACATTTTGTGGGTTGTTCAACCCCTAAGTAAAACTGGAAAGAATTAGATTCACATGTACACAAACATACATTTTGTGGGTTGTTCAACCCCTAAGTAAAACTGGAAAGAATTAGATTCACATGTACACAAACATACATTTTGTGGGTTGTTCAACCCCTAAGTAAAACATCAAATGACTATATTGAAGTGGATATTTTTTATTATTTCCAGATTCTACTGAGAAGCAAACGTTTTTTTGTCATCATTGTAAGAACTGTTTTTTTTCAAAAGGAAAATTAAAGAGCCATATATTGAAACATTTAAGATCTAAAGAAAATGATGGGACGAAGAAGTATACCTGTTTTCATTGTGTCTATAAATCAAATAACTTGGACACACTAAGGTACCATATAATGGCAAAACATACAAAACTGAAACCTTTCAAGTGTTCAGTTTGTGACTACAGTGCTTCTCATCCTTCAAACTTAAAGTATCATATTAGGCAGAAACACACTGGGGAGGGCCTTTATAGCTGTACGTATTGTGAGTTCAAGAATGCCAAACCATTTGACCTAAAAAGACACATCTTATCCCAACATCGTCATGATAAGCCCTTTAAGTGTGACCATTGTAATTATAGTACATCAGAACGTCGGTCTTTGACTCAACATATGATGTGTAAACATAGCAAAGAAAGACCATTCAAGTGTATATTCTGTGACTTTGCTACCGTGTCAAATGGTGCACTTCAAAAACATGTTTCTGCGATTCATATCAATAGTACGTACCACTATTGTAACGAATGTTCTTATAAGACTAATTACAAAGGTAATTTGAGCGCGCATAAGAAGAGAAGACATAGCACGACGCGATATCAATGTTCATATTGCAACTTCAATACTTGTTATGAAGGTCATCTGAAAAGTCACATTTTAGCCAAACACACGGGGGAAAGACAACATAAATGTACTTTGTGTAGTTACAATACGTGGAATTATTATATGTTGAAGAGGCACATAAGAAGCAGACACACCCGCGAAGGACTTCGCAAGTGTACATTTTGTGGTTTTGAGACTTTATCGGGTTTAAGGAGACATATGCGACGACACATTCAGGGGAGAGAGAAGATTCACAAGTGTTCTTTATGTGATTATGCAACGGACTTGAAGCATAGTTTGTACATGCATGTATTGGCAACACATAGACATGAGAGACCACATAAATGTCCTTTTTGTGATTTTAGCACAGCAAGCTTATCCTCATTGAGAAGACATTTGTTCAAATCTAAGATACACGATGAAGAAAGGATGCTAAGCGATGTCAAATGTGACTTGTGTGGTTTTGTGTGCTTCACTGAATATCTATTACAGCGACATATGAAATCAAAACATAATGTTATTTGATATTATGATGATTTAATTTAATGAAGTTTATTTTATTTTTTTATTTTGAGAGTGAAATCTTGCATGTCCTAGAACTCTCTTTGCTAAATATGTGTAAAACTCTCATTATTATTCCAACAAGTCAAAATTAAATCATGGGAATATGCTATCTTAGACTATTAGTTTCCTATTTAACCTGAGGCTTTGTAATGTTCTTGCTGTCTGTCATAGCCTACATTAAATATGTCCATCAGATATTGGGCTTTCTAACATGCAGACGGTGCTAAAGTAAAATTTAAAGAGGTTTCAAAGGAAAGTTGAAAAAAAAAAAAAAAAAAATGTAAGTTAATAACATACTGATTCTAAACATATAAATTTTTGTTATTTTTTCTTCATCGCGTTTTGAGAAAAACGTGTGAAAATGTTAAGTTAACTTTTATGTTTGAATATTATTAGACAGATTATTTGTTATTTTATTGTGATAATGTTATTATATTTTTATAATCATTTGGAACGTATAGAAGCTAAGGAACTGTTTGGGCTAATTTTACAGGTTCTGAATAGAGCATTAATCAAAAATTATAAATCTATTTTGAATTTTTTATATTTCATAATAAACGAAAAATATTATAAATTTATCATTTTTCTCTCCCTTTCTTATCATTAAGTATGTGCTCAATTGCATAATGCTCAATTTTGTATAACTCTGGCTCAAATAATGAAATCAATTGAGTAAATATTGTACATAAATAGACTGTGTAACTTATCTCTTCTAACAAAAATCTAACTGATATTTAACATGTTTGCAGAGATATTACTTTACTTTCTTACTTACTTTCCCTGGCACTACGGTCCTTGTAGAACCTGGGCCTCCGCAACAATCTTCCGCCATTCTACTCTATCCTCGGCCTCCCGTCTCCATCTTCTCACACCCATCGTTCTGAGGTCGTCCTCCACGTCCTCCAGCCAACGTAAGCGGGGTCTACCTCTTCTTCTTTGTCCTCCCGGGTGTCCTTCCAGTATCTTCCTCGCCAATCTGTCTGGCTCCATCCTCTGTAAATGTCCTAGCCATCGCAGCCGCCCCTGCTTCACTAAGGTCACCAGGTCCGGGCTCTTGTACAGGTCCCTCAACTCCCTATTGGTCCGTATCCTCCATCTATCCCTCTCTGGAGTAGGGCCGTATATCTTTCTCAATACCTTCCTCTCCCACGTATTAAGTAAAACTTCGTCCCTCCTAGTCAGGACCCAGGTTTCTCTCGCATATGTGACGACCGGTCTCAGGACTGTTTTATAGATTGTTATTTTGGCGTCTCGGGACAAAGTCCTTGATCCGAGCACCTTCTGCAGTGACCGGTAGCATCTATTCCCGGCCGTTATCCTCGCTTTGATGTCTTCTTTAACGTCGTTCCTTTCCGTGATAACGGCCCCCAGGTACTTGAAGCTATCCACCCGGTCAAACCTGCAGCCTCCAAGTACGAGTTCCTTCTCTTTTACTTATTTCCTCGTAGTTCTCATGTACTTGGTTTTGCTCTCGTTGACAAGAAGACCAAGCTTCCTGGACTCCTCGTCACATTCCTGGAACGCCCCCGCCAATGCAGCTTTCGTTCGTCCGGTTATGACCACGTCGTCCGCATATGCGAGATGCTGACTGAGCCTGTTGCATATAGTGCCATCTGGATTCGTACGGATGCCCCTAATAGCTTTCTCCAGTGTTATATTGAAGAGTAAGGGGGATAATGGGTCGCCCTGTCTCAGACCCTGCCTGACCTCAAAGCTTTCAGAGATCGCGTTCTGGACCTTGACCTTTCCACAAGTTTGCGTCAACGTCATCCTTGCCAGCCTTATCAGTTTTGGGGGGAAGCCAAACCCATACATGTTTTGTAGGAGTTGTTCTCTATCTACACTGTCGTAGGCTTGCTTGTAGTCGATGAAGAGGTGGTGCTGGTCGACGTCATTTTCGTAGCATTTTTCCAGCATTGTCCTCAGCGTCGAAATATGGTCTTCAAACTCCGGCGGCTCCTGAACGTCTTCTTCTTCCAGCTCTGCGCCACTACCTATGGTCGGCCTACTGGCTTCTGCGCGATCGCTAGGGTTCAGAAGGTCGCTAAAGTATCTGGTCCATCTGTCCATGATTCGTTGTTGGTCTCCTAGCAGAGATATTGTCAAACTTTAAATAAAAAGTAAAGAAAAAACGTTCGTTTTTCAAAAAAATATTGTCTATTTCACAAAATATGAGGGAGTACTTTCGGTATTGCTATCATCTTCACCCACGACTTAACAAAAAATACTTTTTGTGAGTATTTGTTAAGTTGTGGCTGAAGATGATAGCAATACTGGAAGTACTCCCTTATTATATGTATTTTGTGATAGGGAATATTAAAAAAAAAAAGAACATACTTTTTCTTCATTAAAAAAAAATCTAAGTGCAACTGTTTTTGTCGGTATTGACTATCGCCATTTTGTATTATTTTTTTGCTATTTCTATTTTTTATACGATACGAAGATGATAGGACGAAAGTTTTCAAACTATCCAGATAGTTTTGCTGTTAATTCGGCAAATATATTAGCCCTGAAACTATAATTGGAATACTCCGAATTTTCAAATACGATTTGTATAAAATATTTTCTTCCAATCTGCGTATTTGTGTTTCCTTTCTTCTTCTGTTTAGTTTTAATGTGTTAGCAGATTGAGAAATATAACGCTGCTGCAACAATGTCTTCCGCACACATTTTCACATGAATATTATAGTTTCCCGTAACTAGATGATGAATGTTCCGTTTCCAAAGACGAATATATAGAAACTGCACTCGGTTAGTAATTCTGATCAGATATGAACATTGTGAGCGATTACCGAAAATTTGGTGTGGACTATATTAAATATTAATGAGGAAATAACGAAGTTATATGAATATTTAGTTGAGGTGGTGTATACTACCTTATACTGGCTATAGTACTCGGCGTTGCCCGATATAGTCACCACAGGAGAGTACGTTTATACCGAAGATGCATCGATGATGAAGGTGGAGGTGGAGGTCGCGGTCTACATAGAGGTCGATGTTTGAAGTGGATGTCGGGTGTTCATACCAAGGAGGTGAACATTGACGTTGCAACATAACCTTGACTCCCTGAAACCTATCCCTGATCTGTTTATTTTTCCCCAAAACTAAAAAACTTTAACTAACAAAAGCATATAAAGCCAAAAAAACTTTGTTTGTTTCAATATATAAACAGTAGTATGAACAGTGAAAGTGATGATAGTGATGAACTTTCAGTTGCCACAAAGTGGTGGTTAATTTCGAATATTTCTAAAGGTTCATGTAGTGTTCACCCAATAAATGCTGCAAGACAACCATTTGGCGAATACCACACCTTATTTCAACAACTTAAAAGGTACCCTGATAGATTTCATGTATATATGAGGATGGAAATTGAGACATTTAATTATATTGTGTTGTTAGTTGAGAAGCAACTAAGTACCCAAAATTACAACTTACACATAAATTCAATTTCGGCTGAGGAGAGATTGGTGGTAACAATTAGGTACGTACACATTTCATGACATTGTATTTATTTTACACAATTTTTTTACAATTAGTTATTAAAATAAGCCTCTTCGGCAGTATAAAAAATACCCAAATTTGCGGACACCTGAAGACTAAATTAATTATCTCTTCTTTCATATTAATTAATAATAATAATCAACTTTTTAATAATAATTATTAATAATTTTATTATTAATAAAAAAATGTTTGATAAAACTACTATGAGATTAGGTTAAACGTCAACAAATAAAATATTTTGACAAGTGGGTTGAGCATGCGCATTGGGCAGTCAGGGAGCACCAATCAGCACATAGCTCACATCGCTACATCGATGAAAACTATTTTGTTTTACCATCGACATCGCATTAGGGATCCATGTGAGCCGCGAGGGTGAAAGCCATCGGGCATCCTTACCATGAACACTCACATTCAGAAGCGGTAGTTTGATATGACATCGAGGTATCGACCGCGACCTCCACCTCCAACATCGATGCATCTTCGGTATAAACATACCCTTAGGATGGGACGTTAGCTTCGTTCACCAGAGCGACAAAAGAGCAATATGACCTAGTAGTTAAAGCACGGGCATGAATCACAATAACTTACACAGTGTGGGCCGCCACTTAGATCTGTAATAGTCTGTGTCCACAATACCTATGTGTGAAAAAATTATTGAAAAAATGATTTATTATATGTTACCGCCAGAAGCCGAATTCTCTGTGTGTTTTAGTAAATTCTAGAAGAGCCTATAGCACTATGAGAAGCTGTTTAAACGCTTTAAATCCCTTTAGACCACCTGGTTTTTAACAATGTTTATTAAAAAGGCCCTTCAAGTGATTAATGCCCTTTGATACCCAAGTACTTTAAAACACAACCTCTTTAAGCCACCTGGTTATTACATGGTACTTGGTCCTTACAAGGCACTTAAGTCCTATAAGACATGTTTGTTATAGACTTTACTTGAATTTTCTAAAATACTTAGAGAATTGGGCTCCTGAAGGTAACATATACTACTACCCAAAAATGAATAGGGATATGTTCTAAAAATGTGCTAACCGCCGTCGAAATTAAAAATTCATTTTGTAATTAAATATTTTAATAAAATACAACTTAAAAAAAAAATACATTATAAAAAAAAGTCTTGTGAACAAAAAAAAATATTCAAAAACTTTATTCATTTTTTTTAAAAAGTAATCATTGTTTTTAATACCTGGTGAAGTATCCTCTATTGGAAATTACCCCCCTTTCTAGCATACTGTTAATCATGTTGTCACAGGTCTGCGTTAGTATTTCTTCCAAAAGAGCTGGTAGAACATCCCTTAGTTCTCGGTGAGAGAGAAGTTGAGGGTAGCGGTCAGAAAATTTCGATCCTTGGATGACAACGCACGCCCACATATAGAAAGAATTGTTTTGGACAACATGGCTGATTTGGGAATAAGACATCTCCCCTTGCCACCACTTTCACCAAATCTCAACCCAATGCACATATTATGTGGAATGCACTTCAAAGAAGGCTTTCTGACCGAAACCTTCAACCTCTCTCTCCGAGAACTAAGGGATGCTCTACCAGTTCTTTGGGAAGAAATACCAACGCAGACCTGTGACAACATGATTAACAGTACGCTAGAAAGATGCAGGGAGGTAATTACCAATAGAGGATTTACTTAGCCGGCCATACAACCCTCCACGTTATTGAAGGAAAATTATCGGCGAATACATTCCAACTATCAGGGATTTGATTGGTCAACATTTTCGATCCTTGGATGACAGGAGGAAGAATTGTTTTGGGAGTAAGACATCTCCTCTTGCCTCCACTTTCTCCAGAACTCAACCCAATCGAGTATATGTGGGATGCACTTCAAAGAAGGCTTTCTGACCGCTACCCTCAACTTCTCTCTCACTGAGAACTAAGGGATGTTCTACCAGCTCTTTGGGAAGAAATACCAACGCAGACCTGTGACAACATGATTAACAGTATGCTAGAAAGGTGCAGGGAGGTAATTTCCAATAGAGGATACTTCACCAGGTATTAAAAACAATGATTACTTTAAAAAAAAAATGAATAAAGTTTTTGAATATTTTTTTTTGTTCACAAGACTTTTTTTTATAATGTATTTTTTTTTAAGTTGTATTTTATTAAAATATTTAATTACAAAATGAATTTTTAATTTCGACGGCGGTTAGCACATTTTCAGAACATATCCCTTTTCATTTTTGAGTAGTATATATGTTACGGGTAAAGTTAGATTAACGGTTAAACCTAGGATTACCCGGGTAAACCTAGTAGTACCCGCTGCCGCTTGGTTGGGTATACTAATAATGACAAGGCCATTAGTGGACGTATGTTCCACTATAAAGATTAGGTACTTATTAATTAGCTCGACCACACCTCAATTTCCATTGTTGTAAGCTGTCTAACAGCGATAATCATTCATCTGGGTACATAAATTCCTAGAACAAACATAAATCGAAATATTACAAAATTTGGGGGCGTATTTGCCGGCGTTCCGCCGGCGGGACAATATATCTGCACCTCCCGTCGTTCCTATATTTGAATTAGTACAGGTTCTAGCTTTAACATATACTTTACCCGGGTAAAGCCCGAAACGTGAACTATTTCAATTATATTTCGGACTTTAACCAAGCGGCAGCGGGTACTACGCAGTTTACCCGGGTAATCCTAGGTTTAACCGTTAATCTAACTTTACCCGTAGCATATATACCTTAGCCTTGGCATTCCTAATCAGAAAATGTTCTTTTTGCTAACGAACCTCCCAATGAATCTCTTTCCTCTCGTGATATTCAATCACAGATGATGGTTCAACGAAACAAAATTAAAAAAACTAATCAACAAAGTTTTCGCTTTCTCACTCAGAAGCCGATTTGGTCGACAATCGGTAGATCTCGCACACAGGACCCTCATATATTTGTTACATTGACAGTCATTAATTATTTTTGAGTTGAGCCCTCTTTATCTTTTTGGCCAATTTCATTGACGATCCATAGGTAGGGATCTACCGATACAAGTAAATACAAGTAGAGTATCGATACTTTTATCCGATACCAAGTACTTTTGGCATCGATACTTTTCTTTATATGCCAATTAGGTATCGAATAGATATTACTTGTATCGATTCAAAGTACTCGTTTCAAATTTCAACAATTAAAAAACATTATATAAATTTTTCAATTCGTCAAAATCGTTCACCGTTTAATTTCTTACAAATTGTCTTTTATTTGTTGTTGCAGTAAAATACTGAACTCAAATTCCGGTCCACGGACAAATGATACTCGTATATATCGATGGTGATAACCTCATGAGTGATGTGATCACGCAGTCTGCATGATGCGTTCTTATTTCTTACCTTATTTACATTAAATGGTTTATTGTTTATGAAGGTATACGTTTGTTTAATTTTGAAGAGAACAGTGAACATGATTACGATATCATTCTTTTATTTTATTTTTACATTCCATTTTGTCAATTACATATTATAATGCCGCGTCCTACGGCGAAAGTGTGGATTTATTACACTAAGAACGTTTCGATCTCAGCGACTTGCAAAAAGTGTTTTCGAAATACGAATTGTCTCCAGTAGTTTTCTATCCTTAGTAAAAATAAATTGTATGTTTATTTTGTAAGGATTTTTATTATTTTCAGTATGTTTTTAATAATATAATTTTATCTTATTGAATTTGATTTATTTGTTTCTTATGCCCACTACAATATCTCATTTACCTATATCTTTCAAATTGTATTGTGTTTTTATTATTATTATATAGGTATATATATATATATATATATATATATATATATATATATATATATATATATATATATATATATATTATACATGGTTTAAAATTAATTATAACGAAGTACTCGATGCAATACGATTTTTATTTGAATTTATATAGATTTATAGATTTTTTAAAATTAATTATAACGAACTACTAGATTCAATCGATACGAGTAGGTATCGATACTTTTTATTCGATACTTGAGTATTACCGCAAGTTTTATTCGTTACTACTCATGAGTAAAAGTATCGATACTTTGTGGTATCGATAGAACCCTATCCATAGGTGTCGTCCATATTGGGTCCTAGAAACACTTATAAGATAATAGGTTTTATATTGAAGCAGCTTTTACTTTCTTACTCCCATTTTTTATTTTTATTTATAAATTTCTTTTGTAATAACTTCCAAATTTTAAATATATCGAACAATACAATGAACAGAAAATCCATTGAAATGGTATATATCAATAAATTCATAAACAACACTGTCAATTATAAGACTGACATAGGTAAAATAGGAAATTATTATGCAGACATTATAAATAACATTAAATAAAAACAATTATAGACGATTGATGATAAATCGATTAAATAACAACATACATCGATTGACACTAGGATAAAATAAAAAGTTAAATGAATATTTAATTTATTCTAATATATAAATATACCACATTTTTATTAATAGATACTATAATATCACAGATATATGTCCAAGACAAAAAATAAATAAAAGAAATATTTAAAAAATAATAATTATCAAGTTTGTTAAAGTGGTTAGTGATTAGAGCTTGGCACTACCAATGCCATGTTTTATCACAAAAAATATATAATATTATCAGTACTCTTTAACAAAAAAAAGGGTCTTTTATCAAGTTTAGCCTAAAAACAGGATACTCAAGGTTGGTTTAGCATTACCTTTTTTAATAAAAAAATTAAAAAACAAAGATTGTTATAATGTTAATTTTAAATTGTTAATTCTTGCACATTTTCTATTATGCTTGTTAATTTAATATGTTTAGTCACTAATGATGGGAAGAAATAACCCGAAACGTTTGACCATGTAACAAAAGAAATTTATAAATAAAAATAAAAAATGGGAGTAAGAAAAGCTTCAATATAAAACCTATTATCAACTATATGCTCCTGACACATTATTGAAGAAACTTATAAGATGTCGTATAGATATATTCATTCTATTGGGAGTTGAATTGTTCACAGACACACTCATGGACTTGCAAACAGACAAGAGTTTTTTTTGTTGGTTTTGTTTTTTATTTCAGATTCCAGAAAACATGAAATTTCGGTGAAAACAGAAATCAGAATATTTGACCGATTAAAAAAACTTCGTATAGCTAGGAAAATAGAAATGGAAAGAGAAATTAATTGACATGTACACAAACCTACATTTGGTAGGACATCGGTTTTTTCGCCCCTTATCTAAATCAATTAAAATATCGATTGGTTTTACTGACGTAGATATTTTTTATTATTTCCAGGTTCTACTGAGAAAACGTTTTTTTGCCACCATTGCAGTAACATTTTCTTTTCGAAACAACAACTCAAGAGCCATATATTGAAACATTTAAGAACTAAAGAAAATGATGGGACGAAAAAGTATTCCTGTTTTCACTGCGACTATAAATCAAATAACTTGGACACTCTGAGGTACCATATAATGGCGAAACATACAAAAGTGAAACCTTTCAAGTGTTCAGCTTGTGACTACAGTGCTTCTCATCCTTCAAACCTAAAGTATCATATTAGACAGAAACA
The DNA here is from genome assembly GCA_963662175.1 of Aradus depressus. Taxonomy (NCBI): domain Eukaryota; kingdom Metazoa; phylum Arthropoda; class Insecta; order Hemiptera; family Aradidae; genus Aradus; species Aradus depressus. Next base: position 21,441,175 of record OY759224.1, read on the forward strand.
CACTGGGGAGGGCCTTTTGTGCTGTACATATTGTGAATACAAGACTGCCAAACCCTTTGACCTAAAAAGACACATATCTTTCAAGCATCGCAGAGATAAGCCCCTTAAGTGTGACCTTTGTAATTATAGCGCGTCAGAACAGCGGATTCTATTCCATCATACGATGTCCAAGCATAGCAAAGAAAGGCCATTTAAGTGTATATTCTGCGACTATGCCACCGTGTCAAATGGTATACTTCAAGCTCATGTCTCTGGGATGCATACCAATAGTACGTACCACTATTGTACTGAATGCGATTATAAGACTAATAACAGAGGTAGTTTGAATGCACACATAAAGATGAAACATAGCACGACGCGATATCAATGTTCAAATTGTAACTTTAGTACTTCTTATGATAGTAGTCTGAAGAAACACATTTTATCCAAACATACAGCGGAAAGACAACTTAAATGTACTTTGTGTAGTTACAATACGTGGAATAATTATTCGTTGAACAGACACATACGAAATAGACACACCGGTGAGGGTCTTAAGACGTGTACAATTTGTGGTTTACAGACAATATCGAGTTTAAAGAAACATATGCTACGACACATTCAGGGGAGAGAGAAGAATTACAAGTGTTCTTTGTGTGATTTTGCGACAGATTATCAAGTCTTTCTGACCAGACACATAATGGCTGTACATACAAATGAAAGACCACATAAATGTCCTTTTTGTAATTATAGCACAGTTGTTGTATCCGCATTGGGAAGACATTTGTTTAAATCTAAGATACACGATAAAGAAAGGGTGGTGAGCGATGTCAAATGTGACTTGTGTGGTTTTGTGTGCTTCACTGAGTATCTGTTGCAGCGACATATGAGAATAATGCATATGATAAATAATGTAATATAATATTGTCATAATGTAATTCTGAACTAGGGCTAGGCGGTGGAGGTAGAGGTAGAAGAACTGGGTCAGGCGGTGGAGGTGGAAGAACTAGGGCTAGGCGGTGGAGGTGGAGGTAGAAGAATTGGGTCAGGCGGTGGAGGTGGAAGAACTAAGGCTAGGCGGTGGAGGTGGAGGTAGAAGAATTGGCCAGGCGGTGGAGGTGGAAGAACTAGGGCTAGGCGGTGGAGGTAGAAGAACTGGGCCAGGCGGTGGAGGTGGAAGAACTAGGGCTAGGCGGTGGAGCTGGAGGTAGAAGAATTGGCCAGGCGGTGGAGGTGGAAGAACTGGGTCAGGCGGTGGAGGTGGAAGAACTAGGACTAGGCGGTGGAGCTGGAGGTAGAAGAACTGGGTCAGGCGGTGGAGGTGGAAGAACTAGGGCTAGGCGGTGGAGGTAGAGGTAGAAGAACTGGGTCAGGCGGTGGAGGTGGAAGAACTAGGGCTAGGCGGTGGAGCTGGAGGTAGAAGAATTGGCCAGGCGGTGGAGGTGGAAGAACTGGGTCAGGCGGTGGAGGTGGAAGAACTAGGGCTAGGCGGTGGAGCTAGAGGTAGAAGAACTGGGTCAGGCGGTGGAGGTGGAAGAACTGGGCCAGGCGGTGGAGGTGGAAGAACTAGGGCTAGGAGGTGGAGGTAGAAGAACTGGGCCAGGCGGTGGAGGTGGAAGAACTAGGGCTCGGCGGTGGAGGTGGAAGTAGAAGAACTGGCCCAGGCGGTGGAGGTGGAAGACCTAGGGCTCGGCGGTGGGCTTGGAAGTAGAAGAACTGGACCAGGCGGTGGAGGTGAAAGAATTAGGGCTAGGCGGTGGAGGTGGAAGAACTAGGGCTAGGAGGTGGAGGTAGAAGAACTGGGTCAGGCGGTGGAGGTGGAAGAACTAGGGCTAGGCGGTGGAGGTAGAAGAATTGGCCAGGCGGTGGAGGTGGAAGAACTAGGGCTAGGCGGTGGAGGTAGAAGAACTGGGCCAGGCGGTGGAGGCGGAAGAACTAGGGCTAGGCGGTGGAGGTGGAGGTAGAAGAACTGGGCCAGGCGGTGGAGGTGGAAGAACTAGGGCTAGGCGGTGGAGGTGGAGGTAGAAGAACTGGGCCAGGCGGTGGAGGCGGAAGAACTAGGGCTAGGCAGTGGAGGTGGGGGTAGAAGAACTGGGCCAGGCGGTGGAGGTGGAAGAACTAGGGCTAGGAGGTGGAGGTAGAAGAACTGGGCCAGGCGGTGGAGGTGGAAGAACTAGGGCTCGGCGGTGGAGGTGGAAGTAGAAGAACTGGCCCAGGCGGTGGAGGTGGAAGACCTAGGGCTCGGCGGTGGGCTTGGAAGTAGAAGAACTGGGCCAGGCGGTGGAGGTGGAAGAACTAGGGCTCGGCGGTGGAGGTGGAAGTAGAAGAACTGGCCCAGGCGGTGGAGGTGGAAGACCTAGGGCTCGGCGGTGGGCTTGGAAGTAGAAGAACTGGACCAGGCGGTGGAGGTGGAAGACCTAGGGCTCGGCGGTGGAGGTGGAAGTAGAAGAACTGGCCCAGGCGGTGGAGGTGGAAGACCTAGGGCTCGGCGGTGGGCTTGGAAGTAGAAGAACTAGACCAGGCGGTGGAGGTGAAAGAATTAGGGCTAGGCGGTGGAGATGGTTCAAGAATGATGCGTTTATTATTTAAAATATGCTACAAAAAGTTTGTGAGAGGAGCGCCCTTGGTACGCCTTATGGTGGTTAAAACGTGGTTCCACTGCAATCAGCTGTGGTTTAGGATGGATTTAAGGAGGGAGGGAAGAGTATTGGTGAGGGGGCACACTTGATGACGTCATTCACGCCGTCAACCATGTTTGAACTTTGACCTTTTGGTGGAGTTGGTTGTCTGTCATTGCCTCATAACATTCGAACAGTTTGACGTAGAAAATAGAAATGTTGACCATAAATAGGTCTTGCCGCATTCATCATCTAATTATTATGTAAATCCGTGTACCCTGGCACCTGCTGGACACTTACTTAGATTAGATTATATTTATTCGAATCAACCTAAATAGTTTATATTATATTAAAATTGAACTTAAAACTAAACAACAAATCACCCACCTATAATACATAAATAACATTATAATTTAAAAATCATCACATTTAAAAAAATCTCTAATGTCATAAAATAAATGTGTTTTTTTTTAAATAGTAAGGACACTGGTTAAAAGTTCCTTTTTTGTTCTGATCTCTTTAGGAAAATTATTATATATTTTTAATGGCATAATTATATGACTTGACTCAGCCCTACTCAGCCGGTGATGTGGTATCTTGATATTGTTGCCGTCTCTAAGACATGAGTTGGTTGTGGTTCTTCACTCCTGTCCAAAAATTTGAAAATATTAATTGAATTTACAATTTGCTGCCCCGGCACTAATGCTGCTGTGGGGAGGGTATTTTCCCTTGCAAATAATTACTGGAGCAGTGAAAAAATCACAATTATCTGCAGAAATACTAGCTGCTGTTCTAGCGGTAAAGTTCTACATGCGAAACGCAAATATAATTATATATAATATATTATAATTATATTATTTTATTATATATATATATTATATAATTCAATTTCTATTAATTTTCATATTTAAAAAAAATATATATATTTATATAGAATGGTTGCGACTTATGTTTTTTCTCACAACCCCAATCACCATATCCAATTAAATTCCGTCCTTACTCCTTTTGTAAAAAAAATAATTGGTCCCTTAATTACAAGCATATTTTAAAAAACCTGGTTACACACAAAATGTGTACCATAGAACACCTAAGGAGCGGACTGTGTTATGTAGAGCACGGTTCAAGAGCAAGCTAATTGTATCCGAGTTACAATAATAATATTTACGTTAAATCTTAACATAGTAATAGGAATGTGTACATTAAGATATCTTATATAATTTATTTGGTATAAACGTATATGTAATTACAGTTTGTTGTCTTGCAAGCTGGATATTAACAAAATAAACAAAATATTATACGATACATATAAGGAAATAATGTTATAATAAAATAACCGTGTAAACTGCCTGGCTAGGAGTAGTTTGAGAGAAGTACACGAGACTGTTCTCGTTCTCTCTACCCAAAATATAACGAAACGAACAGTGTTCATCCAATTATATTTAACGCCATATGTATAGATATGATACATTTCGTGCCTACTACCTGGGGCCATATGTATAAATATGATGCAAATCGAATCGTCGCTGTCAGGCCACATTTATCAATTTGATACAAATAGAGATGGATGGTTTGTGGTTCTATTATAGATCTAATACAAGGTTTTCAGGTCTTTCAAATGGAGAGTTGACCTTGGATGGCCTCTTCCCACCACAAACAATAATCAGCATTCAAAATTCCCGCGACAAACAAGTATAACCTCTTTCAATGTTATATCCATCTTCTTGGCTGCGGTCATCCACCCTTAGAATTCCTCAATTTAAGTGTTTAAATTTATAGTTGTTTTTTAGTTCTGGAGAATTGTTTTTTTGTTTTATAAATAAAATAATTATAAAATACTGTTTAAAAATAAATTGTATAAAATGTATACAAGTGATGATCTGGACATCCCGCAGAAATCATCCAGTCACGTATTTCATAAGTCATTGAAGATCTGTCTGGTTTCGAGGCTACATTAGAAGTTACATTTTTCACTGGATCATATTTTCAACATAAAATAAAACTCTGTCTAAATTGTTACGTTCGCACTAGCACAACCCTTTGGGTCCGACTCGGAGGGCAGAAAACTGTAAGTTCACATATTTAATTAAAGTTACACTGTGGGCTAAAATGTTAAAGTAGCACTGACGTGACCTGTCTGGCCCATAAATGCAATCACATATTTAAACTAAACTGTCAAATATAAAATAGAAAGATATAAATGACGTGACCTGATCGGCCCAGACATGAAGAAGGAGTGAAATCACATATTTAAATTAAACTGAAAGATATAACTGACGTGACCTAAGCGGCCCAACTCTCAACGTAGACTTAAGCTCCTCCCGGACTCTACTTTTGATTTTCGTGGTGGTGGGGATGGATCCCGACATCTCATTGGCTGTTCGTTCCCGCCTAATTTACTTCCAGCCAATCACCGATCACTGGTTGCATCAGTCAATTCTGAGAACAGGGGATTGCTAGCCCACCTTGGCCGTTCAGGCAACCCCGGATGTAAACAATTATCTTGCTTCCTTCCTTTCCTCTATATCCTTTGTCTCTTGTTTCCGCTCCTAGCGATCGCGATTCGCTCGCAGGCATCGCTTGTTCCGAGCATTAATCTTCTTAATAAAATCCTCTTTAAATCAGCTCCAAGTGGCCTCGATTCGCTCGTAGTGGCACTGGTCTTTGCTGTATAATAATGACAATAATTGTCTATAGGGTAGACATGCTACTATATACATATATGTAGATATAAATAAATAAATGTACCATTGCGCATCGATTTCACTGTTATTTCACTCCTACATGGTTCGCTACACCTTAAGCCTAAAAAACACTTCTCTCACTAGACTGTCCACCTTCACATCTCAACTCAGACCGTCACCTCCACAACACAACTTAGACTGATATCGCTATTTAAAACAGCTGATCATCGTCTTTTGTTTTTCATTCATTGGTTGTTCACATTTTGTTTTAAAACAAAATGCGAATTCATAGATTTATTCACTATTTAAGTTGCTTCACTCCTAACAGCTGTTTTTATATAAATAATAATAATTGATTTAATTACATTTCAATAACCTTAATGTATGTAAATGTTTTACATCACAGGGAATTAATGACGCCGGGAAAACAATTCTATTTCAATTTTGGAATCAGATAACTGAAAACATCAATACCGGTGAAAACTCAACACCGAATTTCTGACCATAGTCATATAGTAAATAAGATACAATTACATGTACCTAAATATTCATTAAATAGGATATGGTTTTTGTAGCCACTATGTAAATCAATTAAAACATCATATGGCAATATTGACCTAGATATATTTTATTATTTCCAGATTCTACTGAGAAGAAAACTTTTTTTTGTCACCATTGTAAGTACTATTACTTTTCGAAACGAAAACTCAAGAGCCATATATTGAAACATTTAAGATCTAAAGAAAATTATAGAACCAAGAAGTATTCCTGTTTTCACTGCGACTATAAATCAAATAACTTGGACACTCTGAGGTACCATATAATGGCAAAACATACAAGAGTGAAACCATTCAAGTGCTCAGTTTGTGACTACAGTGCTTCTCATCCTTCAAACTTAAAGTACCATATTAGGCAGACACACACTGGGGAGGGCCTTTTGTGCTGTACATATTGTGAGTTCAAGACTGTCAAACCATTCGACCTACGAAGACACATAGCTTTCAAGCATCACAGCGATAAGCCCTTTAAGTGTGACCTTTGTAATTTTAGCGCGTCAGAACAGCGGGGTTTATTCCATCATACGTTATCCAAGCATAGCAAAGAAAGGCCATTTAAGTGTATATTCTGCGACTATGCTGCTGTGTCAAATAGGGCACTTCAAAAACATGCTTCAGCGATGCATACCAATAGTACGTACCACTATTGTACTGAATGTGATTATAAGTCTAATTATAAACAAAATTTGAGCGCACATAAGAAGATGAAACATAGCACGACGCGACATCAATGTTCATATTGTCAATACAGTACTTCTTATGATCGTAGTCTGAAGAAACACATCTCAGCCAAACACACGGCGGAAAGACCGTATAAATGTACTTTGTGTAATTTCAATACGTGGGAAAATGGTATGTTAAAGAGGCACATAAGAAATAAACACACCGGCGAGGGACTTAAGAAGTGTACATTTTGTAGTTTTGTATGCTCAGGAGGTTTAAATAGGCATATGCTACGACACATTCAGGGGAGAGAGAAGAATTACAAGTGTTCTTTGTGTGATTATGCAACGGATATAAAGCATAGTTTGCATGAGCATGTGATGGCTATACATAGAAATGACAGACCACATAAATGTCCTTTTTGTGATTATAGCACAGTAAACGTAGCCAGATTGAGAAGACATTTGTTTATATCTAAGATACACGATAAAGAAAGGATGGTGAACGATGTCAAATGTGACTTGTGTGGTTTAGTCTGCTTCACAGATAATCTGTTACAGCGACATATGAAAACAAAACATCATAATGTTATTTGATATTATGATGATTTAATTTAATGGAATTTATTTTATTATGAGAGTGAAATTTTCCATGTTCTTGTAACTCTCATATGTAAATATGTGTAAAACTTTCATCGTTATACATATCAACAAGTCGAAATTAAATCATGGGAACATCCTAACCTAAATATTTTATTAGACGATTAATTTCTTAATTAACCTGAGGCTTTGTAATGTTTTTGCTGTGTCATAGCTTACATTAGGTATGGACATCAAAGGTTGAGCTTTCTAACCTTTAGACAATGTAAACTTTATGGAGGTTAGAAGGAAAGTTAGGTTAGGTTAGGTTTTATGACTCATGCCCGGGCTTTAACTACGAGGTCATATCGCCTACTACCAGAGCGCTCCTTCGTCACTCTGGTGGACATGAGCCCGACTCTACTGTGGGAATCCTAAATTTTGCCTACCCTAAATTTTTATTCATCTAGGGTAGGGGTCTTTAACGAGTACCTGACATCGTACAGGCTCGGGACCATCGCTTAACGTCCCATCCGAAGGACGGCGTGCTTAAGTTTATTTTACCTCCCAGATAAAATAAACTAAGGGCCTCGGTCGGGTTACGAACCCACGACCTTGAGCTCAGAAGTCAAGCACGCATACCACTGAGCTACCGGCGCCCTCTTAGAAGGAAAGTTGAAAAATAAAAAAAAATGTAAGTTAGTAACATACTGATCCTAAACACATGTATTTTTGTTATTTTTTCTTCATCGAGTTTTGTGAAAAACTCATTAAACTGTTACGTTAACTTTGTGTTTGAACATTATTAGGCTATTGTTATAATCATTGGAAATGTATAGAAGCTAAGGATCTGTATGGGTGTATTTTACAGATCTTTAATAGAGGGCGTTAATCAAAAATTATAAATTTAATCATAATTTTTTATATTTCTTAATAAACGAAAAATATTATAAATGTATCATTTTCCTCTCCCTTTCTTATCACTAAGTGTTCAATTGCATAATGCTCAATTTTGCATAACTCTTGCTCAAATATTGAAATTAATTGAGTAAATAATGTACATGAATAGTCTGTGTAACTATCTCTCCTAACAAAAATCTAAGTGCAACGGTTTTTGCCGGTATTGACTTGCCATTTTGTATTATTTTTTTGCAATTTCTATTTTTTATACAATAGGAACTGAAACATACGAAGATGATATCGACGAAAGTTTTCAAACTATCTAGATAGTAGTGCACTTAATTTGGCTGAAACTATAATTGGAATACTCCAAATATTCAAATACGATTTGTATAAAATATTTTCTAGAGTCTCCAATCTACGTATTTGGGTTTCCTTTCTTCTTCTGTTTAGTTTTAAGGTGTTAGCAGGTTGAGAAATATAATGCTGCTGCAACAATTTCTTGCGCACACATTTTCATATGAATATTCTAGTTTCCCGTAACTAAATGATGAATGTTCTGTTTCCAAAGACGAATAAATAGTAACTGCATTTGGTTAGTAATTGTAATCAGTCGGGTGAGGATTATATGTACATTACATTGTACATATTTTTCTACTAACACTGAAACAACCGAAAATCGGTTTTAGAAAGTCTTATTACAAAACAAAGACATCAAAACCATTTCTTTATTACATATATTTGTCCATAATCCTAAAGCTTTTTTCAGTAAAAAAAAATTAAATTGAAGTTAGAGAAAAAATAACATTATCATGCAATTTCTTCATTTTCACTTCATTTCACAAACCACGGATCTTGAGGGGAGATATATCGCAAATGCGATTGTCGGGAAACTGTCCGATAGGGAATCCAAACCTTAACTTCTAAATTAGGTTGTTTTGGACCATTGCAACCATGAAACGGTTGTAGATTTTTAAATGATTTTGTCTGTTTTTTTAGCCCGACACAATTTTACACGAGAAAGTGTTATTGTTTTTAACGGCCACGGCACCCTCGATGGTTAGGCCAGGACAGTCTATTGAAGTATTTTATCCTCGAATGATACACGTAACTTGTGTTGCACAGAGTCGCAGAGTTTATTCGATCTGAATTCCCCAATGTAGATTCCATTATATCTTTGGTCAGGACAACCAGCTGGAGCGGTTCAGGCCTCACCTCAGACCTTACCCACTCCCTCCAGACCTGTCCTGGAGGGATAAGGCCATCCTTACGAATTGAACACTCCAGAGTCACACATGGATACCTGGTGGTCGGTGGATCACAGCCTGTGTGTATCTTATGTGGAGACTCCGCACAGTTAGCCACCTGATAGGAGAGTGTCACAGCTGCAAAAATACCGACTGCGTCATCACATCCAAAACGGTCTCCGAGAAATATTTCCCGTTTTCTAAAATAGATTAGTATAGTAAATATGTATATAATGAGTAAGATATACATCAATTTAACAAATTAATAGCGGAACATAGTGAGAACGGAGGCTTGGGGACTACTCGTTTCTAGGACCCATGAAGTGAACCTAATTCGTCCCATACACTCCATTTCTGTATGCCAACTCAAACATGGAAGCGCTAATTACCCTGCAGCTCACATTTAATAAAAATAAATAGTTACCTATATGAATATTTAGTAGTGGTAAATAGTAGTAAATAAGGTACATTTACATGTACCTAAATATACATTAAATAGGATATGGTTTTTGCAGCCACTATGTAAATCAATTAAAACATCATATGGCAATATTGACCTAGATATTTTCTATTATTTCCAGATTCGACGGAGAAGCAAACGTTTTTTTGTCATCACTGTAAGTACTATTTCATTTCGAAACGAAAACTCAAGAGCCATATATTGAAACATTCAAGTGCTAAAGAAAATGATAGGACAAAGAAGTATTCCTGTTTTCACTGCGACTATAAATCAAATAACTTGGACACTCTGAAGTACCATATAATGGCAAAACATACAAAAGTGAAACCATTCAAGTGCTCAACTTGTGACTACAGTGCTTCTCATCCTTCAAACTTAAAGTACCATATTAGGCAGAAGCACACTGGGGAGGGCCTTTATAGCTGTACATATTGTGAGTACAAGACCGGCAAACCATTTGACCTAAAAAGACACATATCTTTCAAGCATCACAGAGATAAGCCCCTTAAGTGTGACCTTTGTAATTATCGCACATCACAACATCGGATTTTATTCCATCATATGATGTCCAAACATAGCAAAGAAAGACCATTTAAATGTATATTCTGCGACTATGCTGCCGTGTCAAATGGTATACTTCAAGCTCATGTCTCTGGGATGCATACCAATAGTACGTACCACTATTGTACTGAATGCGATTATAAGACTATCCACAAAGGTAGTTTGAATGAACACGTGAAGATGAAACATAGCACGACGCGACATCAATGTTCATATTGTCAATACAGTACTTTTTATGAACGCAATCTGAAGAAGCACATCTCAGCCAAACACACGGCGGAAAGACCGTATAAATGTACTTTGTGTAATTTTAATACGTGGGAAAATTGGATCTTAAAGAAGCACATAAGAAATAAACACACCGGCGAGGGACTTAAGAAGTGTACATTTTGTGGTTTTGAGACTTTATCGAGTTTAAAGAGACATATGTTACAACACATCCCGGGGAGAGAGAAGAATTACAAGTGTTCTTTATGTGATTATGCAACGGATATAAAGCATAGTTTGTATTTGCATGTAATGGCTGTACATGGAAATGAGAGACCACATAAATGTCCTTTTTGTAAGTATAGCACAGTAAAAGCATCCGCATTGAGAAGACATTTGTTCGAATCTAAGATACACGATGAAGAAAGGATGGTGAGCGATGTCAAATGTGACTTGTGTGGTTTAGTCTGCTTCACTGATAATCTGTTACAGCGACATTTGAAATCGAAACATATGATACATAATGTGATGATTTGATTTAATTCAATTGAGATTGAAATCTTGTGTGTCGTTGGAACTATCATGTAGCAAACCTCTGTTTCGGGGGAGGTTTTACGTAAAATCTTCTAATGTTGGAACCGTGACCACTCAAACATTCTGAGCATAAGTTGTACCTCGTGAGAATTCGATTAGTGACTTTCAAATTTTATTCGAGCAAGCATATAAGAAGTAGACGTTTACTACAAAAAAAAAAAAAAAATGTTAAAAATTCGGCTTACTTGGAAGAATTTATCCTGAAAAAGAATATTCTTTATAAAACTTCCTTCACTTTCAAAATGCCTTCAGATTTCACATGGGACCAAAGTTAGAGCGCCCCCAAAAATGTACAATAAGTCATAGGTAATATTTCGATATTTTAAATAAAAAATGTTATTATTATTTTTTTTTAATTTACAATTTTGTATTCACAACTGTAGTCAATTAGTTATGACTCATCCCCTTGCTTTAACTACGAGGTCATATCATCAGAGGGCTCATTCGTCACTCTGGTGGACATGAGCCCGACTTGGGAGTCCTAAATTTGCCTACCCTTAATTTTTATTCACCTAGGGCCAGGGTCTTTAACGAATACCTGATATCGTACAGGCTAGGGGGCCATCGCTTAACGTCCCATCCAAGGGACGGCATACTTAAGTTTATTTTACCTCCCAGATGAAATAAGCTAAGGGCCTCGGCCGTGTTTCGAATCCCCTCAGCTACCGTCTCCCTCCAAATGAAACGTTTAAATTTATTAATAATTAATCACTGTATAAATTATATAAACAATAAGCATATGTGCTAAAAGTGTAAAATATGGCATTGTCCAGAGGGGAGAAATCCCCCAGTGGTGACACTCCCTTGTCACTGAGTTACACTTATTTTTAACTAGTTAGTGTCAACGCTGCTGTAAGGAGGTCTCTAGGCCATTGGCGCTTAAGACGTCGTTGAGGAAGTGTGGCAGAGTAAAGGGCACGGACCATATAATTACTGTTAGAACGAAGGGAGGAAAATAACTTTTTTTGTACCTGTATTGAGACATTCACCGCTACTACCTTTTTCATATTGTCATCACAAGAGCACAGTTTATATGATTTTTATTACTTATTTCTTATACTATGATATATTATATAAGCTGTAATATATTTATCGCAAATTTACATTACTCCCTGTTATTTTTTGGTTTTTATAACCTAGGAATTGAGAGCGCCGGTAGCTCAGTGGTATGCGTGGTTGCTTACTGGCCTTAAGATCACTGGTTCGAAATCCGCCCGAGGCCCTTAGATAATTTATCTGAGAGATGAAAAAACCTTGAGCACGCCGTCCTTTTGATGAGACTATAAACGAAGGTCCCGAGCTTTTACGATGTCAGGTACTCGTTATTAAAGACTCCTACCGTAGATGAATAAAAATTCAGAATAGGCAAAATTATTTAGACTCCCACTGTAGAGCAGGGCTCATTTCCACCAGAGAGAAAATATAGCGCTCTAGGAATAGGCGATATGACCTCGATGTTAAAGCCCGGGCATGAATCACAATAACTTATTATCTATTAGTTTAATTATATTGGATAAGGTGTTTTGAGAAAATATTTTGTCTTTAGACTGTGGTGGATTTTTATTCTATGTTAATTATTGTTAATAAAACTTTTTTTTTACTACCTTATTGTTTCTCCTGAGGCTTTTTTATGAGTTTCATCACACTTACTTAATTTTTATAATAGTAATTTTGTCTTCTGAAGAATTATATACAATAATGAATATATATATAATATATACTATACAACAATGAATGTTCTGTTTCGAAGGACGAATATAATTACTCGAATTACTCACAATTACTCGAATCCAGTTTCTATATTATAAAAACTGGATTCGAGTATTTGTGACCAAATATATGGTCACAAACATTGTGAGCGATTATCAAAAATTTGTTGAATTATGTGTGGAATATATTAATTATTAATGGGGAAATAACAGTTATATGTACGCTTAGAATGGTTATGCGTACTAGTGTAGTACCCGGCGTTGTCCGATATAGTATAGGTTATTAAATGTCCTATATAAAAAAACCTTATACCCAGTAATGGCAATATGAAATTAATTTGAGAAGTGGGAGGTGAGAAGTATAGTGAACTGTACAAAAGTGAGTGATTAAGGAATTGATAACATATAAGGAGAGGGAGGTTGTAAGTGGACAATAAAAACGTGTATAAATTGTATGGGCAATTATGGAGTGCCACAGCTGCCAAAATACCGACTGCGCCATCACATCCAAAACGGTCTCCGAGAAATATTTCCCGTTTTCTAAAATAGATTAGTATAGGAAATATGTATATAATGAGTAGGGCTCGGATTTTAATGCATTTGCATATTTTTATCTCTGCTTCGTACATCACTATTATGACTTTAAAACTTGTTTTGGACCAAAACGGCTCGATTAAAGCAGCTTTTATTTTGCATGTGTCTGCATATTTGACCATAAATGCATATTTCAGTGTTTTTTGCATATTGTTACTGCATATTATGTTGCGCCAATTTTTTTCATTTTTTGAAAACAAAAAAAAGTTTAGAGCCGAAAAAGAATTAATGCTGAGTGAGACACGCAGAACACCAAGAAAAGCCGTGGCTTTAATTTTCTAGGAAGTTTGATGGAAGTTCAAATTCTGAAAATTTCCTTCCCTTCTTTCAATTCCCAAACAAAGTAAACAAACGCAATTATTTCAGTTCAGTCTTCATCTTTCATAGCATCAGGAAAGATGCCAAAACAAAAGAGTAAAACGAGTGAGTTAGTGAACAAGTATTTACGCTATTTCCCTAATGAAACTTTTGGAACCGATTCCGGGATTTTATATTGCACAAGTTGCAATGTAGTGGTTTCAACGGCTCGGAAGTCTCAAGTGACACAGCATATTGGGACGACCAGACATAAAGAAAACTTAAAAGGGAAACAAAAGGCAACCCAATTGTTCCTTACTCCATCAACGTCATCCACTAAAAAATCACGTTTTTCAGGACTTATGTCGTGCATTTGTAAGTGCGGATATTCCATTTTATAAAATTAACAACCGCGAGTTAAAACACTTTTTGGAAACGAACATTGGCCTCCAAATGCCCGATGAGAGTACCATTCGGAAAAATTATCTTCCCGATGTAGACAATGGTGAAAATCCGCGGCCATATCAAAGACGGTCCAATTTGGGTGTTGGTGGACGAAACTATTGACGCTCTAGGGAGGTATGTAGCTAACATTATTATCGGAAAGCTCTCTGAAAAACCATCTCAACCCTATCTTCTAAATTTACAACTCCTAGATAAATGCAACCCCGAGACGATTGCCCGATTCTTTAATGATTCGATGTCCTTGATTTGGCCAAACGGAATTTTACACAACAAGGTATTTCTTTTTCTTACTGACGCTGCTCCATATATGGTCAAGGCTGCCAAATCGTTGAAAACATTCTACCCTAATTTGATTCACGTAACCTGCCTAGCTTATGCTCTTCACAGAGTTCTAGAAACTGTCAGAAATGAATTTGAAGATGTTGATGCACTCATTTCCAATGTTAAAAAAATCTTCCTGAAAGCACGGAGTCGAGTAAAATTATTAAAAGAGACCTACCCAGAATTAAATTTACCTCCTGAACCTATTATCACAAGATGGGGAACATGGCTAGAAGCAACCCATTACTACTCAATAAATTTCGACAAAATTAAAAATGTGGTTTCTAAACTGGATGATGCAGCAGCGGTGTCAATACAAAAAGCCAAAAATTTACTCCATAAAAGTTCTTTGAAAAATAATTTATGCTTCATTTCGACAAACGTTGGGTTTCTAGTCGAAACCATAAAAACCCTGGTAACACAAAATGTATTGCTGTCAGAAAGCTTAGCATTGGTAGAGGGTGCTGTAAGAACACTAAAAAATATCCAAGGACCTTACAGTTCAAAAATACATCAAAAAGTAGAGGGTTTTCAAAACAAATCCCAGACTTGAAAATTTACGAACGATTAGTAACATTCTTAAGGGAACCATCGAGAAAGAAGATATCCCGTTCAGCCCTTCTGAATTAGCGACGTTTAAAAGTGCTCCGGTGACTTCAGTGGACGTTGAAAGATCATTTAGTAGATATAAAAAAATGTTTAGGTCCGATCGACAAAGTTTTACTTTTGAAAATTTGAGGATGTTTGTTGTTGCCAACAATTTTTAAAATGAATAACTTTTTTCTTATAACCTTTTTTAGTTAGTTTTGTGTTCTATTATAATAAATAATTTATTTGATTGTGCATATTTTTTTTGTTTTACCGGCATATTTATCTAAAATAAATGCATATTTTATGCACATATTTTTAATTTTTAATTGCATAAACATCCGAACCCTAATAATGAGTATGATAGAAATCAATTTAACAAATTAATAGCGGAACATAGTGAGAACGGAGGCTTGGGGACTACTCGTTTCTAGGACCCATGAAGTGAACCTAATTCCTCCCATACACTCCATTTCTGTATACCAACTCAAAAATGGAAGCGCTAATTACCCTTCAGCTCATATTTAATGAAAATAAATAGTTATATGAATATTTAGTAGTGGTAAATACTCAATAGTAGTAAATAAGATACATTTACATGTACCTAAGTATACATTGAATAGGATGTGGTTTTTGCAGCCATTATGTAAATCAATTAAAACATCATATGGCTATATTGACCTAGATATTTTTTATTATTTCCAGATTCGACGGAGAAGAAAACGTTTTTTTGTCATCACTGTATGTACTATTCTGTTTCGAAACGAAAACTCAGGAGCCATATATTGAAACATTTAAGTGCTAAAGAAAATGATAGGACAAAGAAGTATTCCTGTTTTCACTGCGACTATAAATCAAATAACTTGGACACTCTGAAGTACCATATAATGGCAAAACATACCAAAGAGAAACCTTTCAAGTGCTCAGTTTGTGACTACAGTGCTTCTCATCCTTCAAACTTAAAGTACCATATTAGGCAGAATCACACTGGGGAGGGCCTTTATAGCTGTACATATTGTGAGTACAAGACTGGCAAACCATTTGACCTAAAAAGACACATATCTTTCAAGCATCGCAAAGATAAGCCCCTTAAGTGTGACCTTTGTAATTATCGCACATCACAACATCGGATTTTATTCCATCATACGATGTCCAAACATAGCAAAGAAAGGCCATTTAAGTGTATATTCTGCGACTATGCCACCGTGTCAAATGGTATACTTCAAGCTCATGTCTCTGGGATGCATACCAATAGTACGTACCACTATTGTACTGAATGCGATTATAAGACTAGCTACAAAGGTGGTTTGAATGAACACATGAAGATGAAACATAGCACGACGCGACTTCAATGTCCATATTGTCAATACAGTACTTCTTATGATCGTCGTCTGAAAAAACACATCTCAGCCAAACACACGGCAGAAAGACCGTATAAATGTACTTTGTGTAATTTCAATACTTGGGAAAATGGTATGTTAAAGAGGCACATAAGAAATAAACACACCGGCGAGGGACTTAAGAAGTGTACATTTTGTGGTTTTGTATGCTCAGGAGGTTTAAAGAGGCATATGTTACAACACATTCCGGGGAGAGAGAAGAATTACAAATGTTCTTTGTGTGATTATGCAACGGATATAAAGCATGGTTTGTATTTGCATGTAATGGCTGTACATGGAAATGAGAGACCACATAAATGTCCTTTTTGTAAGTATAGCACAATAAACGTAGCCAGATTGAGAAGACATTTGTTCAAATCTAAGATACACGATGAAGAAAGGATGGTGAGCGATGTCAAATGTGACTTGTGTGGTTTAGTCTGCATCACAGATAATCTGTTACAGCGACATATGAAATCGAAACATATGATACATAATGTAACGATTTAATTTAATTGAGAGTGAAATCTTGTGTGTCGTTGGAACTAACATAGCAAACCTCTGTTTCGGAGGATATTTTATGTTAGATCTTCTAATGTTTGAACCGTGACCACTCAAACATCGTTTACTCGTACCTCGTCTTTTTGATGAAAACGAAGGTCCCGAGCAAATAAAAATTTAGAGTAGGCAAAATTATTTAGACTCCCACAGTAGAATAGGGCTCATTTCCACCAGAGAGACAATATAGCGCTCTAGGAATAGACGATATGACCTCGATGTTAAAGCCCGGGCATGAATCACAATAACTAATTATCTATTAGTTTAATTATATTGGATGAGGTGTTTTGAGAAAATATTTGTTGTTTAGACTGTGGTGGATTTTTATTCTATGTTAATTATTGTTAATAAAACTTTTTTTTTGTACTATTTATTGTTTCTCCTGAGGCTTTGTTATTCGTTTCATCACACTTACTTAATTTTTATAATTGTAATTTTGTCTACTGGGGGATTTGAGGTAATTTTATTGTTTTCTTATTAAATGTGATGCTCACACGAATAATCTAGTTTTTCGTAACTATACAACAAAGAATGTTCTGTTTCGAAGGACGAATATATAGAAACTGGATTCGGTAAGTAATTGTGACCAAATATATGGTAACGAACATTGTGAGCGATTATCGAAAATTTGTTGAAGTATGTGTGGAATATATTAATTATTAATGGAGAAATAACAGTTATATGTACGCTTAGAATGGTTATGTGTACTAGCTGTAGTACCCGACGTTCTAAGTTGAGAAACTTAGAACGTCGGGAACTTAGTTCATAACTAGACCTGACGATGGTATAAAGCCGAAACCGGTAGTTATATATGTATATATATCTTTAGTGGAATAGACAATATTTCAAAAATAAGTTTGTTTTATTTATATACCCGACGTTGTCCGATATAGTATAGATACAGTGCCGGATTAAGCCAGGGGGGCCTGTAGCAAATTCAGTCAAGAGGCCCTTGGTTTGCTTTAGGTTCTCAAGTTTAGGGTATTAAATAAAACAAAACTGTTACAAATAAACTTTTCTGGATTTAATATGGGCAAATTTAGAGATAACACTTTCAATATCGACTTCTTTAAGCAAATCAAGCTCTATATTCATCAAAGTGAGATGATTAAGACGTTCTTGGCCCATCGTGTTCCTTAACTCATTTAATGAGTTTTAATGTTGAAAAAGAACGTTCGCCACTGCAGTTAGTGATCATGAGAGACAAGTAAATGCGCAAGGCAATTTCTACGTTTGGGAAACACGATCCTAAAGAATTATTTAATAAAAGTTTATAAAATTGCAGTTCCAGAGGCTCCTGTTTCTTGCTGTCAATAACAGTAGCCACATCTGTTTTCAGTAACTCAGCGAACTGCACTAATTCGTCGCCTAGGCTGTTCTCCAAATCATCTGCGTAAGCACTGACCATACTTGAGGTTTTTTCCAAAATCTCTTCTGTTGTAAGAGATTTTAGCTGTCGAAATACTCCAAAAATACTAGTAATTTTATGATATGCTTTCATACGTTTACTTAAAGCAGACAGTACGTTACCAATAATGACAATAAACACCTGAATTTCAAAACGTTGTCCAGGTGTTTGATTTTCAACAAAGTCGTTGAGTGTAGTAGAGCCGCTGAAATGGTCGTACTTTGTATTTCGCTTGCTTCGTCTTGAAGTCTCTTGCTAATATACTTCACAGCCGGTCATGCTAGTCTAAATATATCGATTATAATTAAACCGAAAAAGAATGAATCGCAATTTTCAAAAGGGATCTGCTCGAAAGTATTACGAAAAATTTTAAAAAAATAAATAAACTAAAAAAATGTATTTATCGGATTTGTAGTGTTTCCAACACCATAAACATTAGGACATTAACGTTAAAAAGTTAGTAAAATACTTATTTTTACATGAAAGTGTTAATTGATAGACTTAAAATTGTGTCAAATCTGTTAATTAATTAATTTCCTATCTAATAGATATATTTTTATACCATATAAATGTAAATGATTAATTTCAGATAAGAGTTAACGTGACGAAATCGAGTTTTAGATTTTCAGGTGGGAGTAAAGCATAGCCTAAGCGCTTTGCGCTTAAGGCATGCAAAATATTTTTACGCTCCTATCTAAATTGATATTTTTTTACGGTCAGACAGGCGTTGGAGCGCGGGGCCCGTGGCATTTGCTACTCTCGCTACGTGGCTAATCCGGCACTATATAGATATAAGGTATAGTTGTAAGTGGGCATAAAAAATCGATGACTTGATTGATGCAAAATTTCTCTTTTACATCTTGTGGATCAAGAGCTCCACCTAATATAATAGAGCCTGGTTAAATAATAATATATAAATTTGGAACTTGGGTATTACTGTCTATAAATTGTATAAACATTTATGAAAATTTTCAACTATTAATAACTTGGTTATCGATATGTTATTCGAAGGTAACACTGAACGTTTGTTTTATAACCTTCAAGTTTGGATGAGGTTGGTAATCACTGTTATTTGGTAATCACCGGTGTTTCACTGTTAACTCTTGCCCCAATTTGTGTTTTCTTCAATTTATTTTTATTATGCACCTTTACTATTTTTAGATCTCAATTTGCCTTAATCAGAACAAAAAATAATAAATACAAATTAAAAATATATATGTTGTATTTCATCAAACAGCGAATTTGAAAAGGACTTTCGTCCAGTCTAGGAAGGCAGATCTCCCATACACCTCCGAATATAATGTAGAGAACAACATTTATTAAAGTATAGGTATTTTTGTAATATCTATAAATTGGTGACTTTTGGATTCAAAATGTGTGTTAGCAGCACTGCAACAACACTGTTAGGCTTATTCGTACACTAGTAAGCTTATATTCAATTAGACAGATTCCCCCCTAATATAAGCATAATGTCTTAAATAATAAAACATGATTTCTGAAAAATGGAATCAGTGATTTTTTAAGAGGTTATTAGTATAACTGTTGAGTGAGTAGCAGTGATCACTAGCACTTCCTAACCCTAGTTTTAAATGACAGCTTATCAGTTGCTGTTGCTTATCAGTTGCCGTTGCTAGTCAGTTGATACATTATAACTTTATTATGGAAGAAAAGATAATTTATTCGTCACCAGGTATTTATGTCAATTTTAATCTATAATTTTTTTTTTTCTAGTTCCTAGATTAGTATATTTGGTTGTTTTATTATCATTGTCTATTCCCAGAAAGAAAAAGCTCTCTCCAGTTTGTTGTTCTTTCTTAGTTCCAAAATCGATCTCATTTCAGCAACAGTTTTTCCAATATAAGTCAGCATAGTTTTATTTGAAAATTGAGATATCACTGGTACTCTTTATTGGTAAATCATGCGATGCATGTTTCATTTTTCAAAGAGCTATGTTGTTATTGAGGATATTCAGATAGTGATAAGATGATATAACAGTTAAATATGTGTAACTTTATTACCGTAAGCTGGAAATTATTTATGGTTGTTAGACGAAGGCGACGACCAGACTATTCACTTTAACGTAGACGGTAACACAACTCTCGAAATTCCCATCGTAGACGGACCAATGAATCAAGGTAACCATCAGATCATAATTTCATAAGTAGACCATAGTCCCGCAGAAACCAAAATATTAAATTTGTTCGGCAATAAACAAAAAATCATTGTTCAACTTTCTAAAGTAAATTTCGACGAAGACCTTATAAAATTTATAAAACAAAATATCGTCCCAAAATTAAATTATTGGATTTATTTCGATTCTGATATTTATGAAAAATCCACAGCCTCACTGCACAAATATCTTAAAACTTACGAAATAAATTTTATCCGGTATACCAAGAAACAAATAGACATAATTGATGAATCGGAAATACAAACGGTTATCGAAGATTATCAAATAGGAAAAACAAACCTCAGAGGACTAGACGAAACCGACAACAAAATCAAAAGACTATTCTACTGGCCTAACCAGGGAAAAATCATACAGACTTACATCAACAGTTGCGAAATTTTTTTAGTGACTAAATACGACAGACTACCACTAAACCTACACAATACAACACAACATCCACAGCCACAAAACCATTCGAAATCTTACCCATAGACTCCATCACATTAGAAAACACAAAATTCCTCACCATTATCGACACATTTTCTAAATATGTACAAATTTACAAACTAAATTCAGGACAAGGTTTGGAAGTTGTAATAACCTCTGACAATGGCTTAGAATTCAACAATTCTCTCGTAAAAGAATTAATAGCCTTACACAAAATTAACCTACATTTCATATCCTCACAACATCCGGAATCCGCACGATTGGACGATTTCATTCCACTTTAATTGAACATCTAAGAATTTTAAACATTAGAAACTAATTCACAAATGACAGTGTTGAATCCAAAGTCAATATATTTTACCTTGGCCGTTAACTCGAATAAACACATTTCCAATAGTGGCCATCACCCTTTTTCTGCAAGAACTCATAAGAATATTAGTTTAGTTCTAGCATAGAAGGAGTTCAGAGTACCTTCTTAACGCACAAGACACCAGTCACATTTGATTGTTTTCTTGTATTGTTTTTTCTCTCTTTAATTAGTTCAATTGAAAATAAGTAATTTGCAAGAGTCGATTTTGGAGCTAGAAATGAGCATCAAACTGCAGAGAGCTCCTCTTTTCTGCCCCAATTTGGAGTACATAAGGACGTTAAACTAAACTTTTGAGATTATATCTAAAGATAATTTAAAAAATCATTATTTTCATTTATTTCTTCATTTTGTGGAATAAAATTAATCTTTCTTATATTTTCAGATCTATATTTATCGTTTCCTATAAAAAAAGAAATTAAAGAGGAGCCGGACAGTGATGATTATGACGAAATTAAAGGTTGGTTTTTATCAATTAAATACTATATATATTTATAGGCTTATATATTCTATATTAAATAATTCAATAATGAACATTGATGGAAACAAAACTCATGTGACAGAGTGCTCTCAAAAACAATATCAAAATAGGACAAAAAATAAACCCCTACAGTTTCGGTCTTATGTCTGTCTGTGTTGAGCTTCTAGTTTATGATTGCCATTAATTTAAAAAAATATATATATATTTGATGTGGCCATTACATGACTTATAACAATCACGCCTACAGATCACTCTGTCTCCCTCCTCCTCAAAATTATTTCATATTGCCATTACTGGGTGTATGAGTTGGCGTTAGCTGTATTTTTTTTTTTTTTTCTTCCATTGTACAGCGTAATTCTTGGAGTGACTTTCTTATTTATACCCAACAATGCCAGTAAGAATGATTTTGAGAAAGAGTATAGAGAGAAAAATCGTATTTCATATAGAATATGTATTTTAGTTTTCTATATAACTTTTTCTTTGAAACATTTTTGATTAGGTCATAAACATAAGCGGTATCTTGAAATGTACGTGAGCTCCGTGAGTAAAGTGGTCTCAAATTTTCGACCGATTTCGGCCAAAATCTAATCAGAAGTTAGCACATGTGAGCCCTACATTCTCAATTTCAAATGCATAGCTACAATCGTTTTTGCGGTCGAGCGCTCACAACTGGAGACTTGGAAATCCGTTGAAACCTCGAACTCGGATTTTCGCACGATTACAATACTTCGTTGTAATAATACGACATTTTATTTCCTAGGTATAAGGAAGTAAAATTTAATTTTATTAATGAAAAACAAAATTTAGAAAGTGATTTGTGTTCCAGATGATTACCCGATTGTGCCGCCAGAATTTGTAGAAGTTAAGATAGAATCTCCTTATGATTTAAATGAAGAAATGATCTCAGGTTTGTATATTTTGAAATTATAAAAGTACATTTACTTGATTATTATGTAGATGTTTATTTTACTAATTGTGTATATTATGGAATGAATGTTGTTTGTATGTATATACTGTGAGTGAACCTTGCTAGCAGAACCCCTTTGAGTTATGCCAGTATTCTTTTAGACGCTACACTGTGCGGTTGAGTAAGCAAGTATTTATTTTATTTTGTTTCACTGTTCACTGATGCTTTAAGATTTTTACTAGTTTCTTTTCATATTTATATTATATGTATTCATTCATGGATGTGCACTGATGATGACGCTGTTGCGTTGAAACCCGGTTCTGGTCGCTAATAAAAGAGTGGGAAGACAACGTCTTTTAATTATATGAGAAATGTCGTCCCACATCTTACTATCACATATAAAATTATTATTTTTTAAGTCTTGAGAGATCTAAGCCTGTTTGTGACTTAAAGGTGTTTTTTGACTAGCATGTGTATAACAGATGAGTATAAGTGAGAAAGTATTGTTATTAACAAGGGTATTAAAGCTCTTTAAGACACTAAGAGGTAAAACTACGGTCTAGTCCCTTTGGGCCACCTGATTATTAAAGATATTTAAAGACCCTTTAAGCTACTATGAGGTTCAAGCCCTTTAAGACACTAAGAGGTAAAACTACGGTCTAGTCCCTTTAGGCCACCTGGTTATTAAAGATATTTAAAGACCCTTTAAGCTACTATGAGGTTCAAGCCCTTTAAGACACTAAGAGGTAAAACTACGGTCTAGTCCCTTTGGGCCACCTGGTTATTAAAGATATTTAAAGACCCTTTAAGCTACTATGAGGTTCAAGCCCTTTAAGACACTAAGAGGTAAAACTACGGTCTAGTCCCTTTAGGCCACCTGGTTATTAAAGATATTTAAAGACCCTTTAAGCTACTATGAGGTTCAAGCCCTTTAAGACACCTTAATTAAAGAAGTCATGTTTAAATTTTAACATGTTTTCGGGAGCATCTTTGGGGATTCGGCCAGCGATTTTTACCACTACAACATGGACGCTTGTTTGCATTTGTGATTTTGACTGTAATGGTCATCATTGCAGGCTAAGATCCCCGAATGTACATTATTAATCTTAGAATGTCGACTTGATGCAATAGGAAAAATAAATATTAAATTTTAGATGAAGGAGCCGACGAAGCAACGATAAAGGATTCAAAATTAATTGTAGAAGCAAATCACGCACCTTATCGTAAGTTATTGTTTTTGATTCATTCGCATGAGCTGAGTAATTATCTTAAATGTACATAATGATTTTGTCCCATGTTTGACTAATTTTTACTATTCGGGATGTGTTCTTGTACTGTTCTAGGGTCTATTTACTTCATATCGTCAGTATAAAGCCGGGCCCGTTCTAGCAATCTTTCCTATAGTTAGTTTTAATGATTTTAACTAACTAACTATTCTTCTTTAGGAGGAAGAAGAACCAAAACTGTTGTGGGGGCATCAAGACTGCAGAACATGTAGTTGCCCTCTGTACGACCAGGACAGGGTGGAGTTCGATTCGCGGAACCGGATATTATCTGGAACTAGATCTGCTGCAGCTGGTGAAATGAAATGAAAAAACAATTTTTATTCTGG
This sequence comes from Aradus depressus, assembly GCA_963662175.1. NCBI lineage: Eukaryota > Metazoa > Arthropoda > Insecta > Hemiptera > Aradidae > Aradus > Aradus depressus. The sequence goes on from OY759224.1 coordinate 21,465,523, forward strand.
GACATACATCCCCTAAGAATAACAGCATAAGAGATAAACAAAAGAGATACCAGTATCAAACAAGTTGTATAAAAGATAACAAATAAGGGAGTATAGCAACTAAAGAAACAAAAGCAGTTAAAAATAAGGATAAACAGATCATATTAAAATAAATGAGGAACAGTGTTAGAATTATAAAGTAAAAAAATAATAGCAAAAGTAAATATAAATGAGAGAAAGGGTCACTGAGAGAGAGAGAGATAAAATAAATAAATATAATATATGTCATACACAAAGGTACATACATTAATTACAGATATATATCCAAAATCCAGAATATCACACACCTATACATTATTCTGCTTGGAATTGAAAGAAATGAGTGAAAAAAAAAAAAAAAAGGAATGATTACTTCTAAAATAAAATATGTAGTGACTAAACACATGGTGACCAAACATATAGTGTGTAGTTATGTAGTGACTAAACAAATAGTGACCAAATATATAGTGACCCTACATGTGATCCAACTGGGATGATGAAACTGAAGAGTAACATCAGTCCAGCTATAGACTGAGAGACTCATGGGGAGACGAGAACTATCCCATAGGACGCGACTATCCCGTAGGTGACAGAGACCGGCTAGTGTTCAGCCCATTTGTCTGCTCCTGGCCAGAGCAGAAAAAGGTGGTATGACAAGCTGGGGCGACCACTGATCGCCACATGTTGGTCGCCTATACAGCGCGCCATAGCCTCACTTAAGCATTACTCAGATCCCGAGCGCCCTTTACAAAGAGGGACGGGTGATGTTACACACAAGCAAGGTGCACCAGAAAACAATAAACAATAATTTTTAAAAAAAAGTTAGCTTTAATGAAAAACTAGCTAAGTTTTTATTGGAGTTATTCTAGCCTTAACGTTTTAATACTTGGGTTTTAAGAATCTATTAGCAATAATTTGTATTGTTAGTATTTCTATTATTATTTATTACTATTAGTATTTTTTGTATTTATTACTATCAGTATTTTTTGTATTTATTACTATTAGTATTTTTCATATTTCATTTCAGATTTTAGAAAAAGGAAGCCTCGTATTAAACTGGAGCCAGAATTGTTTTTTGAATTTGAAAGGTCTAATTCGGGTAAGTACTTTTTTAGTTATTATCGACATAAAAGTTCCTTGGTTTGTTTGTTTTTGTGACTAATGCCTGGGCTTCAAACTACGAGATCATGTCTAAGGGCTTTTCGTCGCTCTGTTGGACATGAGCTCAACTGTGGGAGCCCTACCCTGGTTTAATTAGATCTGGAGTTCGTGACATCACATATGATTGAGACCCATGCCCGGGCTTTAACTACCAGGTCATATTGCCTCCTACCATAGCGCTCTCCAGTGTTGCTCTGGTTGACAAGAGCCCGACTCTACTATGGGAGTTCTAAATATTGTTTACCCTGGTTTATTTATCTATGTTAGGGGATTTTTGACGAGTACCTGACATCGTTCATAGTTTGATTATCTGGTGGTGATCTTCATTCGTTAGTTAGGTTTGATATTTTCGAAATTTTCGACATTTATGAAAATGATTTTTAGGCCTTCTGACTTATTACTATTAACTAGATGAGTCAGCTGCCGAAGTAAGCCCCAACTGGATGGAATGTTCCTTATTAGCAATTTAGTGTCCAATTATAGTAAAAATTGCAGTGTTTTAAGAAGAGAGGAGAAATCACCCAGTGGTGACACGCTTTAGGCACTGAATTGTAATTTATGACTCACTGTCACTGCCTGATCTAAGAAGGTCTCTAGGCCTTTGGCGCTTAAGGCGTCGTTTGGAAAGTGTTGCAGAAGGGAGGGCATGGACTAGAGGATTAATGTGATGGGGGAGGGGGGAGTTGGCAAGAGTGAACGGCACCATCGCAGCTCACCCCACCCAACTTTTCAACTGTCCGAGGAACATGATTCACCGGCCTGAATGTAGATTCCTTATGGTTATCATGAAGCTATCGTTGCGGCCGTATTATTTGAGAGGATAAAACTCAAATAATAAATTTTCCAAATTGTAGTTTCTTGTTTGCTAAAATAATTACATTAATTTTTCTTTAATCTATACATTTTTTTTTTCAGATGGTGTAACCTGGACTAAGAATTCTGCAACAAAAGACCTTTTTAAAGAAAGAAAATTTAATCCTGCTCGAAAACGCAATCGATGCACATTACAAAGTTGTGAACAATGCGAAAAACAATTCGGTAGTGGGGTTTATTTAAAACTTCATATGAAAACTGCACACCAAAACTATAAAACGTACAAGTGTTCTTTGTGTAAATACAGTACACCACGACGTGACTATTTGGAAAATCATGTTAATAAGATACATAAAAATCCTAATAAGTTATTCAACTGTCATCATTGCGGATCTACTTTTACAATGATCTGTAATCTGAAATCACATATTTTAAAAATTCATATGAAGGATGGAGATCATCTGTTGAAAATGTCTCCTTACAATTGCAGTCTATGTGATTATACTGCTCGGCGAAGGGTTTATCTTGAGAAACACATAATTTCTGTACATAAAGAAGATAAACCATTTAAATGTCATTATTGTACACTCAGTTTTCAACATAATGATCATTTACAAAATCATATGAAAATGAGTCATTTGAAACAGCTTACGTTTGCCTGCTCCTATTGTGATTATATTTGTTTGAAAGCTTGCGCACTAAATCGCCATATTCGAAATATTCATAGAGAACAGAGTTTCAAGTGTACCTGTTGCAAATATACTACAGAACAATCTGATTATTTAGAATATCATATTAGGAAATTTCACAACAAATGGAAAGATGGCTGGAACATTTCCTCAATAAAATTAGACTCAGGGAATCAAATTTTAAATGTTTTTAAATGTACATTTTGCAAATATACTACAGAACAATCTGATTATTTTAAGTGTCACATTAGAAAATGTCATAGCAAATCAAAAGACGGCTAAAATGTTACAATATAAGTAAAAAATGTATAAATTGTTTTCTAGTCCTTTTCAGGCTTTTGGGTGGTTCATTTGTCCCTCATCAGACTGTTCGTAATATGATCCAATTATTTATTGTGACATGTCCGGGCTTTAACTACGTATATCTCATAATATCAGAGCGCTCTTTCATTTGGTCGACATATCAGTGGGTTGTGTGTTGCCTAGCTATGTCTATTCACCAAGGATAGGAGTCTGTAGTGAGTAACTGGCATAGTACAAGCTCTGGACCTGTACCATGTTAGGTACTCCAAGATGGCTGTACCATTGCAGTGCCCATACTAGCTCACATGTTTCACTCTTTTAAGAAAAAACGTTCACTCTCTCACTTTTTAACTTTTTTTGACTCACATTTTTTTTTTAAATTCACAAAAAGTGAATACAAAAAAATTATTCAATCGGAGAGAACCTAATCGTGGAAAAAACAAATAATCCTTTTATATTTAGAATTGGAAATTTTTAACGACCATCATAAATATTAAAAGATGGAAAATTTAAAAAAAAATGTATTTTTAAATACCTTTTAACATGTTGACTGCGGCACATGCCCCCGGTGTCCTATAATGGTCTTTAACAGAATGCGGCCTAAAATTTCATAAAACCTCTTCAAAATGCGTAAGCTTTTTACCCTGCAGATTTCGTTAGTTTTCATAATCCTAAGTCGTGAATAAAATATTTTTTTTTAGAACGCGAATAAGCGGATTTTTCCGTACATGTCTCTGGAGATATGTTCCGCATACAGGTAACAAACTATCATCTGTGTGCGGTACATGCCTCTGGGGATCTGTAGAGTCAGGTTTGTTCATGTTTCTTTCCTGTAAGGGCATGCTTCCTGCTTCCCTTTTCTTCCAGTATCGTTTTATAAGTTGATGAAGAGTGTCGTAACTATGTCGTCGCGAGTTAAAAAAAATTCTGGAGTTAGCTGCAGAAAGGCTGAAGGAGCAGAAAAGGCAGGAAGAGGAAGAAGAAACAAGACTGGCGGATGGGCGGAGGCAAACGGTGAGTGTCCCGATAGAAGATGAATCTAGTGAGGAGGATGTTATTGGTAGTGACGACTCGCTGGTGGATTTAGATTACAGACCATCTTCTACTGAAGAATCAGAGTCCGATGATGTTATTGGTTACTCACGAGAAGCGTCTGCACCGGAAAGCGGTACAGTAACTCCAGATAATGACTCTATGTGGGCTGACATACAATCTGCCTCAAACAATTTCCAAATGTATACCGAAGCCTCCAATATTCAATGTTTTGATTTTTTAGAGGATGTCAAAAAATTATAATTTCTGTACATTATTTAATTTTTTTGATGAAGAATATATCGTAATATAGTATAAACTTTCTAAAAAATGTTTGTAGTGTATTGTTTCTGCGATTATAATATGTTACGCCTATAATAATAAATTGATTTTTATCACATTTGTGTCATTCGAGGAAAACCTCCATTTCATGCTAAACAGATCGCCGGAGATATGTGCGACGGGAACAGGAGAATGATCAAAGCTCTATCTATCCGTAAATACTAGTGACAGTTCTTAGAAGTTAGTCTATTTCTCAAGAGATAGCACCATTTGAAAAAAAAAAGTACATATCCCCGGAGATATGTATCGCACACAAATTTAGTTCAGATACCAGACCTTGGGGATATGTAACGCAGTCAAAGACAAAGCACATAATACACATGCCGCAGTCAACGTGTTAAGGAACCTTTTTTCCATCCACATCGGTAACGGTAACTCATCGTATTCTGGGATTCATAGTTACTCCCCAGAATTTAATTAACAGTTTGAACTTTAAATAGTTTGTGTCTGCGCAAAGTCATAAATCAAAATCTTGTATCCTTCAAAAGTAAAAGTGCAGTATGGTTTGAGGCTATGTCATTTGCAACATGTATTTTTTTATTTTATTTTATTATTCAACATAAGAAACTAATAATAACTCACTTTTCAAATAAATTTTACTTATTATTATGTTCCTTTTATCACTTTTTATTAGAACATTTTTTGTTATTTTTACACACTTTGTTTAGAAATTTTCACTGACTTTTTTTAATTTTTTGACTTGCCGAAGTGAGTTTGGGCACTGCCATTGCCTAAAGAGATTAGTGTTCAATTAGCTTCACAACATGTATTAGAGTTATAAAATTAATTTCTGTGATACCCGAATTTATATAATTACTAATAGAGTAATTTTCAATTTTTCGAAAAAATCATGTTTTCTTTATTATTAGACGAGGATATATATTGAACTTACTTGTTAAATAAGTAACAAATCAGTCCAACAATATTTTTACAATGACCAGCCGATACCAGTCATTTGGTGAATCTGAACATATTTAAACCAACGTTTTTAACAATTAGAGAAGTACAGTAAAACCCCTCTGCAACGGACAGTCAAAGGACCAAGAAAATTGTCCCTTGCAGAGGGGTGTCCGTTGCGGAGGGTTAAAAAAAATAAAAACACTTCATTATATTATGTAGGTACATATATAAGACGTTTAATTTGCTTTTATGTTTAATACTACATATATAGGTATCGAACAATAGATAATTAGGTAAAACGCACAAATAATAGTTATTATGGATTTTAAGTTAATAAACCAAACAGTAGGTATGTATGATACTTAACATTTTTGCAGATATTGTGAAACACTTAATACAAAATATAAAGAAAAACTAATGTTTTTTTAAATAATATTGTCTATTTCACAAAATATAAAGAAAAACTAATGTTTTTTTAAATAATATTGTCTATTTCACAAAATATAAAGAAAAACTAATGTTTTTTTAAATAATATTGTCTATTTCACAAAATATAAAGAAAAACTAATGTTTTTTAAAATAATATAGTCTATTTCACAAAATATAAAGAAAAACTAATGTTTTTTTAAATAATATTGTCTATTTCACAAAATATAAAGAAAAACTAATGTTTTTTTAAATAATATTGTCTATTTCACAAAATATAAAGAAAAACTAATGTTTTTTAAAATAATATAGTCTATTTCACAAAATATAAAGAAAAACTAATGTTTTTTTAAATAATATTGTCTATTTCACAAAATATAAAGAAAAACTAATGTTTTTTTAAATAATATTGTCTATTTCACAAAATATAAAGAAAAACTAATGTTTTTTTTAAATAATATTGTCTATTTCACAAAATATAAAGAAAAACTAATGTTTTTTAAAATAATATTGTCTATTTCACAAAATATAAAGAAAAACTAATGTTTTTAAAAATAATATTATCTATTTCACAAAATATAAAAAATATATGGGAGACTTTTGGTATTGCTACCATCTTCAGCCACGACTTAACAAATACAGTATTTGTTAGGTAAGTCGTGGCTGAAGTATGTGTGCCTGTTTCACAAACAGCGAATTCTATGAATAATAAAAATCATTCAAAATTAAATTTTTCTAATGAGTTGTTTTGTAAGTGTCCGCTTAGGAGAGGTAAATATATCACTTGATGTCGAAAAATTGGTTGTACGCGTCCGTTAGAGAGGTTGTCCGTTGCGAGGGGGGTAAAAATACATTTTCCTATACTTCGGATCGGGACATCGCAAAATTGTCGGTAAAGAGGGGTTTTACTGTAGTAAAATAGATTTCTAATATGGTCATTGAGTATGCTCGTAATGATTGATATAGTTGACATTAACTTTACAATGTTGAGAGAAGTCGAAGTTATGTCATGTAAATAAAATAAACTCAGTGCTATGTCAACGTTTCGGATTTTATTTACTTCCTTCTGGGCCTTATAATGACTCGAGTGGATGTGTGTGTTGTTGTACACCTTCAACACACACATCCACTCGAGTTATAAGGCCCTGAAGAAGGAAATAAATAGTTTCCGAAACGTTGTTCAAATACTGAGTTTGTTATTTACACGACAGAACTTCGACTTACAGGGAACTTTTTTCTTGTAATAAAGGAATCTCCAGGGAGCTCTTTTCCTGTCTTAGAGGAACTTTTTGGGAGCTCTTTTTCTATAATGAGGGAACTTAAAGATTGATAGAGTTAACAGCATCTTTTCAATGTTAAATAAAGGGAGTCGAGGTTCTGTCGTGTAGTTCTATCCCCAAAGTTCAGTATTTAGCCGATTATTTGAAATTTTCAGTTTAGGAAACTATTTACTTCCTTCCTCTGGGCCTTATAATGACTTGAGATGTGTGCGGTGTAGCTGATATGTGTTTGTGTCTAATAGTGAACTGTGAGTGACCTTAAACAATTCACTATCAGACACAAACAAATACCTTCATCCGGCACATCCTCTCAAGTCAATAAGGCCCTGAAGAAGGAAATAGTTTCCAAAACGTGGGCCAAATACCGAGTTTTTTTATTTCACGACAGAACCTGGACTTCCCTTATCATTAAATTGGTTTATATTCGCTCAGATTCATCCCCTGATGTTGGTTAATGATTACCGAAATTAATGATAATGAAATATTGTTGGATTGATTTCTCTTTGTTACTTATTATAAAATAGTTTAGTAAACGTTTCAGTCCAAACTCACTAGCTGACTATCACCTTAGCCGTAAGAAATTGTACAATCTGGAAGATGGCACAATGTTTTAAGAATTTTACAAAAGGAAGTAGAGAATGGAGACAGAAGTTTTAAGGGGTTTGCATGCAAGATGAAGCAACTAAGAGGTTGAGGGAAATATTGAACGTTACGGTTGGTTCTGAGGAAAAGTGGAAGGCAGTTTGAACATTCAAAATCAGTACATTATTGAATTAATTGTGCATATAATCAAAAATATTAAATTAAAAAAAAAAACCGACACAAAAAATAAAACTTTAAAAAGGGGGATGGACTTGGCATTATAAGCATTTGTCAAACTCCAAGTCTCTAGCTGTAATAGAGGCCGAAATCTCTACACAGGCTCTGATGAAACCTGAAGATCTTGGAAACGGCATACCCGATTTCCACCATACATGGCTGAGAACCATCTCGCAAATACCAGCTTTTAAAACAAAAAGAAAACGCTCTGGAATCGTTTCAGCCGTCTTGGAGCTACGATGCCACAGACAGACACACACAAAGGCTTCAAACTTATAAACCCCTCATTTTGCGTCGGGGGTTAAAAAGTAAAATAAACTGGAAATAATTTCGACTCTCCTCTGATAAGATTCAAGTTTTTCAAATTTAAATTTTGACTGTAATTTGACCACTTGAGATAATAGGGCATTTAAGAATATAATATATTAAAACCCTCTTCTAAGATTTAATGCTTAAAGCTAGAATATTTCTATAGATTTCACATCAAAAATATAATATAATTCAGAGTTATGATCCCACAATTTCAATGTTAGTTATTATTATCCCCCACTACCAGAGCGCTCTTTCGTCGCTCTGGTGGACATGAGGCGAGTCTACATTTTGCCTATCCAGGTTTAGTTCCCTAATGTAGGGGTCTTTAACAAGTACCTGACATCGTACGGGCTCGGGGCCATCGCTTAACGTCCCATCCGAAGGACGGCGTGCTTAAGTTTATTTTACTTCCCAGATAAATTAAACTAAGGACCTCCTCGACCGGGTTTTGAAACCACTATCTTGAGCTCAGTAAGCAAGCAAGCATGCCAAAAAATATTGGCGCCCTCTTTCTACGGAAGATTGAATACCCTTAGCTATTTTGGATCACTTTATGTTCAGGTATTTTGAGACGTTAAGATGAAATATTGTCATGAATCCGAAAATCGGATGCACCAAACTAAATGCTCTAATGTTATTTCATAATTGTCTAATTAAATAAAACTATTATAAGATTAACGCTTTATTATTATACTTTTTTGCAATATAAAATTATTTATCAAGAAAAATAAAACTCACATATTAAGGAAAAATTACCACAAAATAGTTCTTAGTTTTTTATTTTTACCATTTTAAAAATGAATGTTTTAAAGAATAAGTGAATCTAGATTCTCGTTCAATATCCGGGAACGTTGATGTGATTTTCAAAAACATGGTTGTTTAACACAAAACGTCTCTGTGTTAATAGATTTCTGCGATCTGTGTCAATATAGTGGAAAAATAATAAATTAAATAAAAACAAAACAGAGTTTTAACTATATTGTCTAATTCCATAAAAAAAAAAAAAAAAAAAAAAAAAAAAAAAAAAAAAAAAAAAAAAAAAAGATACCTATATAAAGTGTACCGCTTTCGGCTTATTCTATTATCAGCAAAAATAGTATGTACTCTATCATGAATTGCATTTTTTTATTTTTTTTTTGTATTTCTTGTTAACAGTTAGGACTCCGTTAAAGTATGACTTCCCTGGGGCTTCTCTTGAGGACGGAGAGTCACAGCCTCAGGTAATCTCAAAATTGTATAAATGCCAACCTAGCAAACTTAAATGTTACTTTTGAACCTTGTGAAGACGTTGGCGTAAGCCAAACCGGTACACCATATGTATATATATTTGTGGAATTAGACAATATAAATGCTAAACAGTTTTTTTGTGTTTTTATTTTAATTTAAGTTTCTTTGAACCCTCCTCTCCCGTTAATATTGTCTTTCACAGAGCCGCTGGGCTGGAAAATCATATATTTAATAAATATTTGAAGCTTTTCACGTCAAAGTTTGATATAAACTGGGCAAACAAGGAACTAGAGTTTCTAACTAATTTTCTATTTTTTTTCACGACTTACGAGATATGTCTTTTAAATAACGAGACAGTGATTCTGAAGAAGAACATTGACAAAGAAACCGCATGGAAAATTTTGCACGAGGATCTTAACTTGACAAAAGTTTGTGTAAAGATGGTTGCACCAGAGCAAAAAAAACATCGCAAGGAATGTTATGTTGACATTCTGGAGCAACTTAACGCAGATCCAAACTTGTTTCAAAAAATAATCACTTGTGATGAAACCTGGATCTTCCAGTATGATACTGAGATCAAAAGACAATCAATGCACTGGAAAACACAATCACCAAGAATGAAAAAGGCTCGTCAAAGTAAGACAAAATTCAAAGCCATTGTGTTTTTCGATATCAAGGGTGTAATTTTGTAAGAATGGGTTCCAGAAGACACAAAAGTTAACTAGCATTATTACAAGGAAGTTTTGCTAAAGCTGAGAGAAAGAGTCAGTAAAAAAACGGCCACAACTGTGGAAAAATGGTTTCATTTTTCACCAGGACAATGCGCCTGCTCACACAGCACTTTCACTGTGCAGCAGTTTTTAACCGAAAACTACATTACTACACTTGAACATCTCCATATTCATCTGATTTAGCATTGTACGACCTTTACCTTTTCCCGAAAGATAAATCTGTGTTTAAAGGGACACATTTTGAGTCAGATGATGCTGTAAATTGACAGAAATTGATTTTCCCAATGCCTTTGACCAGTGGAAACAAGACTGCAGCGATGTATTAGTGCGAATGGGTAGTATATTGAAGAAGACAGGCATTAAAATTGTAATACATTTAAAGTTGAGTTATTTAATCAGTATCTTTTTATTTAGACATACCTCGTAGGTATCCAAAAATGTTCTTGCCACAAAGAATGCTCTTCATCTTTTCCGATATAACTGAAGTATATCACAAAGACCAAAATCGAATTTCCTAAAAGCAGCGGTAGGGTTTTTGCCTATTGTGCTCAAGATCGCGGGTTCAGTAGACTTCGTACAGGCTCGGAACCATTGCTTAACTTCCCATCCAAAGAACGCCGTGCTAAAGGTTTTTTTCACTTCCCAGATAAAAAACCAAAGGACTTCGACCGGACTGTAAACCCGCAATCTTGAGCTCAGCAAGCAAGCACGTTACTTCTAAGCTATCGGCGCACAGTGGGGCAATTCACAAACTTAGCACGAAAAAATTCAAATTATGAAACTCTCACTAGAAAGATGGGAACAATTGGTATTGGAAGTAGACTAGTTGTAGACATTGAACCTAAGGTTAGGTTAGGTTTTATGACTCATGCCCAGGCTTTAACTACGAGGTCATATCGCCTACTACCAGAGTGCTCTTTCGTCACTCTGGTGGACATGAGCCCGACTCTACTGTGGGAGTCCTAAATTTTGCCTACCATAAATGTTTATTCATCTAGGGTAGGGGTCTTTAACGAGTACCTGATATTGTAAAGGCTCGGGACCATCGCTTAACGTCCCATCCGAAGGACGGCGTGCTTAAGTTTATTTTACCTCCCAGATAAAATAAACTAAGGGCCTCGGTCGGGCTACGAACCCACAACCTTGTGCTCAGAAGTCAAGCACGCTTACCACTGAGCTACCGGCGCCCTCTGATCTATTCAGGTTCGCCATCCACGATCCTGCCAATATTTGTTAGATATATATATTACGCTAATAATTAGGAAATATTGAGGGTGTTTCAGATTTAAATTGTCAGACCTCGAGATCATGGAAGGGGCCCCAAAATAAGAAGAAAAAAAACTTCACATGAACAAAAATTCATAAACTGCAGCTGAAAAACCTCAAAAAGCTAAATATATATTTCAATTACGCATCATCAAATAAAAAAAAAAAATTCAGTTAAAAGTTGTGGAGAGTTGTGTTGAACCTAAGAGGTGGGCCTCCGTTGTTTACAATAAGTGCACAAAGCCGATATGTAAACATAGGAACGACACGTCATTATCTTTTCACGTCAATTACATTCTGACAGTGGTACAGTGCAGTTCATTTATTTTTCAAACCTTAGCTAATATGTCTGATTCAGGAGAAGCTAAGAGAATAAACTATATTGTTTATTTTGCCAAAATAGTGCATAAATTAATTAAATTCGATGCATAAAGTTGTTTGTTGGAAATTTTACATTCTGAAAGCCGCCCAAGGAATTGCAGGCAATTGCAAGCCTTCTACTTAGCATTTTTCACTTGGTATTTTAATATTCTAATTGTAAAAGAAGCAGAACCTTAGCTCTCCTTGATAAGCCACAGTATTTTTGTCCCCTTTTACAGGAAGTTCTAATGTAGTGAAGAACTCCTACATGTTTTCACTATTGTTGAAAGCATCGTTCTATAAGAAAATATTTTCCGACGGATGTGTTATCGCTGCTGAGAGAACCCAACTTGTTACCAACCAACTCATCGTATTATTTAAAAATTATTTTATTATATTTTCATTATTAAACTGCTATTGTACAAGCAGTTTAAAAAAAAATTTTTTTTTTACCCCAATGACACGTATCTCTTTAATTATTATCTTTTCCTATCATATATATGCTTGGAAAATATGAGAGCTGTACTTTTTAATTTTTTCGCGTTAAAAATGCGTTTTGCCCCACTGTGCGGCGCCCTTTTATATATTTTTTCTGCTTCGCATTGTGAATATTGAGTACAAAAAGCTTCCAAACAAATTAGTTTGTAAATATGACGTGTTTTATTCTGTTTCTTCTCCCTGTTGCTACTCCACCTATTCTTATAAGCATGGTGGTTTCTTGTTTTTTTTCTTTTCAAAGAACACAAAAACATTGAAAAATAATTATAATTTTTAAAACATTTACCTACTAAGAAATAATAGGTAGTATATACAATAAATATTTTTAGCAATTTTGAACTTTAAGAACTTGAATATATACATATAAAATAATTCAACATTTGGGTACCTATTATTATAAAAATATGTATTAGTTATTATGACTTATGTCCGGGGTATAACTACGAGGTCACATTATCTACTACCAGAGCGCTCCTTCGTTCTTCTGGTGGACATGAACCCGACTCTATATTGAGAGACCTAAATTTTGCCTAAATAAACAATAACAAATAAACACGCTTGAAAGAAACAAAGTAAAATTAAACAGATACATAGGTACTCTTAATGTTAGTTGAAATAGAATAGAAAGTATAAAAAAAATTATATTATTTTAAGAGCGTAGCATAGATTGTCTTTCGCTCATAATTAGTTCATGAGATATAAAAGTTAGAAAGATAAATAAAAAGAAACGTGGACTTTGGATAGACTTGAGGGAGGTGAAAATATGCAGTTGTGGTGAGGATTAGTGCATGCTTAGTGGTGGACTTAAACCCCATGAATATAAATTTCCCTCAAGTATGTAGTTAACGTCAATATAGGCGGACTGGGAGCCGAGAGGGCTGTGACAGCTCCCCACTCCATTCTTCCTCGGACCACAGGCAGGTTGCACCACACTACAAGTCTTGTTGGAGCATCACGACCGGACATTACTTCACTTGTATCCATCATCAGGTACCATAAATAAACTTACATATATATTTATTTAAGTTACCCCATTTTGAAGTTGAAAACATTCTACAAAAATGTTAGATCATATATATATAAAGCTGAAAATGTCTGTGCGTTGTACCGCTATAACTCTCGAACGGCTTGATGGATTTGATTAATTTTTTTTTAATTTGTTCGTCATCGTCTGTGGAAGGTTATAGGCGTATTAGTACCTCAATATCTGGTCCATCCCAGCATCCACCCACGCAATCTTTGTAACTCAAAAACCACTGCAATGATTAATGAGGAATCTTTTTGAATAGATAAGTTTTATCTACCGGAAGGTTAAGGTCTATTTTTTAATTAACACCTGGTCCATCCCAGCATCCACTCACCCAATCTTTGTAACTCGAAAACCATTGCAACGATTAATGAGAAATCTTTTTGAATAAATTAGTTTTAGCTCCAAAGCTAGCGTTACTACAGTTGAAGGACTATAAGCCTTATTCCGTATGAATAATTGAAAATTATAACATCATGAATGTACTGTCGAGGAACTGAATAGCTTTATAGGAGATATTGGGAGAAAAGTCAAAGTTCCCCGGGCAACGCCGGGTATTACAGCTAGTATAAACTAAGATCGTCTCAGTTTATAACTAAACCTGACGATGATTTATTTTCAAAACTGATAGATAAGTATACAATTTTTGTGGAATAAACAATATTTCAAAAAATAAGTTCTGTTTATCCATTATACGTTTCCACAATATGTCCGCGTTTCTCAACTCAGAAGTAGCTGAAATTAGTCAATAAATGCCTATCACGTATGTATAATAATAATATTTATTGCCAATAAACCATAATATGGTAATAGGATAGATAAGTGAATACAACAAATAAGTTTTTAACTTGAGGTAAAAAAAAAATTGAGCATGCCGTCCTTCAGTCCTGAGCCCGTGCGATGTCAAGTACTCGGTAAAGACTCCTATCGAGTAGAGCTGGGCTCATGCCCACCAGAGCGACGAAAGAGCGCTCTGGTAGTAGGCGATATGATCTCGTTGTATATATCGCTCATTTGCTGCAACAGCGACATAACTCAAAAACTGTGATTTTCCAGGCATTTCAAACTTTTGACGTGTAATAACTTGATGAAAATAACTTAGCATGTTTTATTAAAATAATACAATATAGAAGAAGAGAAAATGTACAGTAACAGCTACAGGTCTTACAGAAGTTTCTCCCTTAACCTCATAACTACCTTCACTTTGAATTATGACATTCTTACAGCAATAATTGTTTTCTCGGCAAGCAGTTGAAGCTCAGGTGTGTCCCTAAAAGTATATGTGAGAATGATTCTTTCTATGCTCATAACTCAAAAACGCCCAAGTTTTAGTTATGTCGTTGTTGCAGTAAATGAGCGATATATATATATATATATATATATAGATGGTCCCGAGCCAGTTATTTAGCCGGCCAAGGCCCTTAGGTTTTTAATCTGAAAGGTAAAAAAAACCTTGAGGATGCCATCCTTCGGACGGGACGTTAAACTATGGTCCCGATATCAGGTACTCGTTAAGGACCCCTAACCTAGGTGAATAAACCTAGGTAGGCAAAATGTAGGACTCTCATTTTAGAGTCGGGCTCATGTCCACCAGAGTGAAAAAGCGCTCTGGTAGTAGGCGATATGACCTCAATGTTAAAAGCCCGGGCATGAGCCACAATAACTAATTAGCATAAGATAAATTAAACATAATTATTTAATTTTATTCTCAGTGCACAGGTCCTACATGGTGAGACTAGCCAGTTATTTTTATTACTGGATGCAGGGAGAGCCGGAGAACGGGCGGTTCGAGAAGAGCCACCCTGTTTTATGTACAGATATTCGCCTACTTTATATGATATAGTCCAAGGGTATGAAGGTAGGGTATTTGTGCTGGCCATATAAACCTCTATCGACCCACTTGAGTCTAGACGCCCCACGGTTTTATTGCTTTGAGGGCGTGCCTTCGCTCTATTGCCTTTATTCATCTGGTAGACTCCCTAGTTCAACCCTACCTGCCCCCAGACTCCCGCTACACCCATTTTTTCAACGCTATGACTCCTTTTGTAATTTTTTTTGAAGGATTAACTAAATTTTCTCCTCACTATTACTACTTTTAATTATATCAAATATCTAATAATTATTTTGGTATCTACCTATGTTTAAAATAAATTTCTGTGAGACTGTTGGAGAGTAGCATTCGGAGATAATGAAAGTAAGTACCTATTTATATATTAGTAATAACTAACAACCTAGATAGAAAAGATGTTAATAGTGGCGGATCTACGCTTTTGGGGGCCCTAAAGAATTTCCTTCGGAGGTGGCCCCCCCTCCAGAGATTCGTTGAGGCAAAAAATATTCCCCCCTTCCCTTATCATACTCCTATATTGTTTTTGTTTTTTTAAATAATAATTAAATTAATAATTGATTTATTTATATAATTTTACAATTAAAGGCAGCACACTGGTACATTACCTCGACACTACCACAATCTTCAATACACCAACACACAGACATGATCTAACTCTCTCTACATTGTTAGTCAATGGTGGGTCTACAGTTTTGTGGACTCTGAGATTTTTCCTTTGAAAGAAGTTGATGGCAGGGGATGTAAATAAAAATTAAAAATATGTATTCTATCTTATCCCTCAACACACTTCTTCCTACATTTACATATTTATAACGACAATAAAGTAATAAAATCATGTAATATGAGGGAGGGCGCCGGTAGCTCAGTGGTATGCGTGCTTGACTTCTGAGCTCAAGAACGTGAGTTCGTAACCCGACTGAGGCCCTTAGTTTATTTTATCTGGGAGGTAAAACAAACTTAAGCACGCCGTCCTTCGGATGGGACGTTAAGCGATGGTCCCGAGCCTGTACGATGTCAGGTACTCGTTAAAGACCCCTACACTAGGTGAATAAAAAATCTAGGGTAGGCAAAATTTAGGACTCCCACAGTAGAGTCGGGCTCATGTTCACCAGAGTGACGAAAGAGCGCTCTGGTAGTAGGCGATATGACCTCGTTGTTAAAGCCCGGACATGAGTCATAAAACCTAACCCTAACCTGAAATATGAGGAGACTGGAGAATTGTTTTTATAGTGTTACTAGAGGATAAAACTTCATTGCAGTTATAATTGTTTAAATAAAACTATTGTGACATTATTGTTGTAAATACAAAAAACTAAAATAAATATACGGGAGGAATACATTAAGAAATAAGATCCTTTGTATTAAAAAAAAAAAAAAAAATCTAAGGAAATAAAAAGGCATACAGTAATAAAATAAATAAATAAAATATTTTAAAATGTTTTGATAGTATAGGGAGGAAAAAAAATTCATTGCAGTTATAAATGTATAAATAAAACAATTATTACATTATTACAATTAATACAAAAAAAAATGGAGAGTTACGATAAGAAATAAGATCCTTTGAGTGGCGAATACAAGGGGGCCCTAGAGCAGAGGCTCATAAGTCAATTTCGTTAAGGATAAAGAAATATGCACGTTAAATTGGGAAAGATGTCCTAGTGACGCGCGAAGGACTTCTTGCTGTCTTACGCATAGACTTTAATTACGTCATTCGTTTACAGACTCAGACTGTTACTCAACCTGTCAACGAAATGTACCCCCCCCCCCCCCCCCCCCCCCCCCCCCCTGATGAACATTCTGGATCCGCCCTTGATTCTTTGTATTAAAAAAAAAATACAAGTAACATCTAAAGAAATATAAAGACATACAGTAATAAAACCGAAATAAATAAAGTATCTGTGTTTCTTAGGCTTTTCTGGGATAATTGTTGGTTACTTTTTTCCGGCATTTCTTCCAGAAGTGTCTTCAACTTGGTTTGACAATATTTCTAGACACCTCCAGTCCGTTCTTCAGGGATTACAATGTCTCTTATTCAGTAAAGGTGTTAACGGCAAATTGAACGAAGAGCCTCTATCGGCATGTACTTAAAGATCGATTATCTGTTAACAACGACACGTTATTTTTTTTTAAACCTATATATCTATATTTTATATCATATATTTTTAAAATAAACTATTAATAAAATATTTGTACAGTAAAATAGAGTTACACTTAACACATAATGCAGTAAACGGTAGATCTGTCACTGGATGTTACTCATGACTGGTGTTCTAAGGTTGGCGGGTAGGCTGTGCTGTCCTGTATGCTTGGGGTAGTATTGTCTGAATGTCTTCTTTTATAAGCTCCTTCCTTCATTTTCAAAAGAGGAAGTTATGTGTAAAAACTCAGCATACTTGAAGATCAAAAATATTTATTTATATGTAAAAGCATTGTGTTATTAATATCCTTAAGGATATTGCTATAATAATTTAGTTTTGGAATAATATCCGTTATAACGAAAAAAAACAATAACTTAAGCCCTTTTTACAAGTAATTGGATTATCACACTCGGATTTATATTTGTTTTTAAATTTTAAAACTTAACAAAAATAGTTTTTACCCTAAAAAAGAAGATCCTCTTTCCTCATCCGGACAATTTCAAGAATACCTGATATTTTTCATCCTGGTATAAAAAGTGGAGAGTGAAGGTGAACGACAAGAAGTCAATTTATATCGTATTCTCTGTCGAAGATATAACTGCCCTTTAGTGTGCCTTAGCAACAATGCCATCTCTTTAAAAAACGAAGTCAGCTACATAGGCTTCATATTAGACAAGAAATCTAATCCCTTCAATCCAAAATCCTTCGTACAATAGCCAATGCTCCTTACTACGTCTCCAACAAAACCCTTCACACTAACCTAAACGTACCTTTCATCACTGAAGTCGCTAAATCCAAATATAAAAGATTATTTTCCTATTTTCATTCCCACAATAATCCTCTAGTCAGTGCCCTCCATTCTGCTACACTTCTTCAACGACAACTTAAGCGCCAATGGCCTAGAGACCTCCTCAGCAGCAGTGATAGAGAATAGTTACAAAGAGAGCAACTCAGTGACTAAACGGTGTCACCACTGGATCATTTCTCCATTGACATTGCCATTTTCTCTCTCTTAGCACATTTGCTTGTTGTAGGTTAGGTTTGGTTAGGTTTTATGACTCATGCCCGGGCTTTAACTACGAGGTCATATCGCCTACTACCAGAGCGCTCTTTCGTCACTCTGGTGGACATGAGCCCGACTCTACTGTGGAAGTCATAAATTTTGCCTACCCTAAATTTTTATTCACCTAAGGTAGGGGGTCTTTAACGAGTACCTGACATCGTACAGGCTCGGGACCATCGCTTAACGTCCCATCCGAAGGACGGCGTGTTTAAGTTTATTTTACCTCCCAGATAAAATAAACTAAGGACCTCGGTCGGGTTTCGAACCCACGTTCTTGAGCTCAGAAGGCAAGCACGCATACCACTGAGCTACCGGCGCCCTCACTCCTTAATACGTCTCGAACAAAACTCTTCATACTGACCTTAACGTACCTTTCGTCAACTATGTTGCTAAATCCACGTATAAAAAATTATTTCCCTCTCTTAATTCCCACAATAATCCTCTAGTTCGTGCCCTCCATTCTGCCACTTCTTCAACGACAACTTAAGCGTCAATGGCCTAGAGACCTTAGCAGCAGTGATAGAGAATAGTTACAAATGAGAACAACTCAGTGACTAGAGAGTGTCACCACTGGATCACTTCTCCATTGACATTGCCATTTTCTCTCTCTTATCACATTTGCTTGTTGTATATATTTTTTTTACAGTTGTGAATATCTATTTGTAAATAAAAATAAGCAGATGCTTGAGTCTATACAAATTGCGGGTTGTCTTCTATTTTTAGAACAAATATATAAATCAAAGTTAACTATTTGCTAAGACCTAACTAGCTCCATTTCATAATATTAATTAAACAGCTAATTGGTTTCTTCTCCAGAGATGGGTTTAAGACAATCACAGATTTATACTTACACATTTGCCGTTTTAAAACACTTAGGAGGTTCTTAATGCAATCCGTAAGTATTTTTTTTGTTTGTTCACTGATTACTCTGGAGTCGCTTCACAGAATTCGATAAATTTTTTTGCATTATATAGGGTATTTCTCAGTAAACCAATTGTTATAAGCAGCATCATTAGAATTGTTCCTTACCTCTTGGAGGCAAAACTGAAAGAGTTGCAAAAACAAAAAAAATCAGAGGGAACTGAATAGAATGTCTCATTCATCTTTATTTATAGTTTATATTTTATTTATTTGTTATTCATCTTTATTTATTTTTTATATTATTATTATTTATTTCATACTCATTATTATTATTTTTATTTGTTATTATATCTTTGCTATTATTATTTATTTTAAATATTTTACTTCCCCAGCTATACGGAGTATAGGGGAAGTTAAGTAATCGGTCAGAGAATCGATGCGGAGTTTTCAACGGAATTTCATTCCTTCAGACCTCTAAATTCCGAATAAGAAAAAAAAGTCTATCTGTGAATACGATAACTCCCAATAGAATTAATGTATCGACGTGAATGTGAATCCAAAACCCTCTAATGACGACACCTATTGTTTTTTTAGCCAAATCGACCAAATAGTAGGGGGGGGAGACAACATAAAAACTCTAACTGGAAATTTTATATGTGGGACCAAAACCCCATATGGACATCACCTTTCGATTTTCAGCTAAATCGGCCTTAATGGAAAGGGGGATTAGGGAGGAGGCTTAGCACAAAAACTCTAATAACTGCCATTGCAATGAATATATTGACACAAAATTACATAAGTGAATTCAAAATTTTGTCAATTTCTCATGACGACACTTTTTTAATTTTCAGCGTTATCGGCTGAAGGAAGGGGAGTTTAAGGGTTGAATATTCGCGCAAACGGTCGACATTTTTTGGAGGGGGAGCGAAAAGTTAATTTATTTATTTGTTTTGAGGAAGTACATTGACGGTGATTCACCAAGACATTTTTTGTTTTCTTTAAATTTATTTATTTCTAATTCTCCTTACACTTTATAGTTAAATCGATGTGAACAGTTTGTTTATACACTGGGCAATGATAACCAATTGCATTTTTTCCCCCTAAAACCATTATATCCATTCTATTAGTTCCCACAGCGGGTTCTGTCTCAAACTTAGCCTAGAGTAAAGTTTATCGTCTTCTCTTGCCCTAAGTTTGTTTATCAAATCTTTATCACTTTTTTTTTTTCTTGTGGGGGAATATAATGAAATAATTAAACATAGAAATAAAAAACATTAAGGCGTAGTCAAGGTCCACGCCGTAGATTTTCCGTGAAAACGTCGGGATAAAATCATTTTTCATTTTCTTTGATGAAGAGATGCTGCCGTAGCTCTTGCATTTGCTCGGCACTAGACTTTTTAGGTTTTTTAAATTCCTTTTGATGCGACCTTTCCTCTGATTTGCGTTTTTTATAATTCCGCGCATATTTACGATTCATATGAGACGACATCTTTAATTTTTTTGCAATTTTCAATTTAATACCGATTTTTACATATATTTCAGCTAATATTTTTATTGTTTCGCATTGAGTTCTAATCTTGCTCCTCGAGCTCTTTACAATGACACCCGAATCAACGACCTATCTAAATGCGTTATCACGCTACACTAATTTCTAATTTTACACAACGCTAATTCGCAACAATCATCCGCCGGCGCCCACACTAGCCCGATAACGTCACAGGCAAAATAAACACTGCACAACAAACACGTACAGACATGCTTTATCCATTGTGACCTCAACCGTTGTTATCGCATTATTAGTCTCGTAGTTATTATCGATTGAAATCTCACGGTATTTTGTAACACAAGAAAGTTTGACCGGCTATCACTGTGCTTAACGAGTGAATAGACGTTTTCACGTCAATACGAGTACGTTGTTTCGGCATTAATTTTAAATTTCACTATTTATTATATTGTTTATTGGACTGAAGTCGGTCTGTTTACGATCTGCTCCCCACTAATCCTATTCCTCCTCTAATCATATATATAAAGCTGAAAATGTCTGTGCGTTGTACCGCTATAACTCTCGAACGGCTTGATGGATTTGATTAATTTTTTTTTAAACTTGTTCGTCATCGTCTGTGGAAGGTTATAGGCGTATTAGTACCTCAATATCTGGTCCATCCCAGCATCCACCCACGCAATCTTTGTAACTCAAAAACCACTGCAATGATTAATGAGGAATCTTTTTGAATAGATAAGTTTTATCTAACGGAAGGTTAAGGTCTATTTTTTAATCAACCCCTGGTCCATCCCAGCATCCATTCACGCAATCTTTGTAACTCGAAAACCATTGCAACGATTAATGAGAAATCTTTTTGAATAAATTAGTTTTAGCTCCAAAGCTAGCGTTACTACAGTTGAAGAACTATAAGCCTTATTCCGTATGAATAATTGAAAATTATAGCATCATGAATGTACTGTCGAGGAACTGAATAGCCTTATAGGAGATATTGGGAGAAAAGTCAAAGTTCCCCGGGCAACGCAGGGTATTACTGCTAGTGTTTACTAATGTAGGCTGCCTTAAGTCACTCAGTACCCTGCCAGGAGCCACCAAGACCGCATCGTACTATTATCTATCTACCTGTTCAACCATCACCGCATCGTCCCATCACATCCACCATTTCAACAGTTAGCAGCCCCCCTCCTCATCAGAGCGGCGTAGAAGGCATCGTAACCGACAAGAACATTATTATTTTACCAATATTTTGAACTTTTATTTTCACGTTAAACGTTATATTCCAAGTTAAGTTTTATTTATATTTATCCTATGTTTTGTTATCTCTTATTATTTTTCAGTTGGCCAACTCCATCTCCTCAGGTTTTCTTTTGTTCATTACATTCTTTTATATATAAACTTTATCAATCTTATTGTTTACCTTTATCTATTCTCCAATATTTTGGAGTGGTCCTCCAGAACCGCCACAGGTTTTGTAGCCGGTTATTTGGAAACTGTTATTTTGGATACCATTACCGGTCTATACGTTGTCTTCCCACTGTTCTATTTTTGTCATCATCAGTGGTACATCTATGATAGAATAAATGTAATGTACAAACAATGAACAGTATAAATCTTAAAGCATCAGGGTACAGAGTAACAAAATAAAAACTAACTTACCCCACCCTCACAGCGTAGTGGTTAAAGGACAACTGGGATAGCTCAAAAGGGTGGGGAATGCTAGGTTCACTCAGATTTATTATGACATGCCAGTCCCGCAGACCCCACGGTGCTTGCTACCTATGCGGACGACACTTTAATACTAGCACAACACTCCGATATTCACATCGCCACACACATTATAAATATTGTGTATATTTGAATGAATGTTTTTGTATATAGAGTCAGTGAACCTAGCTATCCCCACCCCTTTAAGCTATACCTGTTCTCCTTTAACCGCTACGCTGTGAGGGTGGGGTAAGTTAGTTTTTATTTTGTTACTCTGTACCCTGATGCTTTAAGATTTATACTGTTCATTGTTTGTATATGATATCAAAGACGTACCACTGATGATGACGCTGTCAAAAATAAAATACTGGGAAGACAACGTCTTTTATTTTTATGAGAAATCTCGTCCCACAACATCTTACTAACACATATGAGATAACTAAACTTTCCCCGGTGTGGCATAGTTAGATAGTGAAATAATAAAGTCCTTTTTTGCCCTGAAATATAGTGTTTTCTTCAATTTGATCCCCTAAATGTTCGTATTCGTACAAGCCGAGAATGTTTAGAACATTCGTGTTCTATCCCTAAACGAACAGTTTTTGTTAATTAGTAAATTTTGAGTTTTGCATTTCCTGTCTTTGTATTTAGCTAATAAGACTTGTAAATTCCTCACCATGTAAATCCGTTAACGGCTTATGCACCTTCTGCGTGCATGGACTTTTTAATGTTTCTCTGTCAACAAGTATATTGTGCATTGGTTATGAATTGTAAGTAACGGCTGCAAGTGCAGTTATACCTTTCTACACGAAACAATAAAAAATACTGTCAGTTAAGTATTGTGACTCATGACCGGGCTTTAACTACGTGGTCATATCGCCTACTACCGAGTACTAAATTTTGCTTTTCTAGGTTTATTCACCTAGGATACAGATCTTTAACGAGTTATCTGACCATCGCTTAACGTCCCATCCTCCAGATAATCCTTCAGTCTTTGTCTCTACGTACTACTTTTCTTAAAACTGTGTATTTTTAGTCATATATTTATTATCATCTATGATTTATTTCATATATACATATATATATATATATATATATATATATATATATATATATATATATATATATATATATATATATATTTGTTGACACTATTCCTAATTTTTCTTCATTATTAAGTTTATTTTTTCTTATATAATTCATCCCTCCTCTCACCCTAAATTGAACTAATTTTAAACTATTCAGAAGACCAAATGAGAAATAAAATAAAATTAAAATACATGAGCTGAGAGATAAAACGTTTCCAAGAACGTTTCCATAACCCAGACTTATTTATTTTTTCTTCCTTGGTTTGGGTACTAAAAAAAAAAAAATTGTGTTATTATGCCTTTAACGGCTTGAAAGGCCCTGTGAGAAAACGAATACCTGGAGGTTAGAATACCTGGATTGCAATATTTGCAGGGTCAACTCCCGTATCCACTTATAGACATAGGTAGCGTGTTGGTGGTATTTTTATAGAGTCACTCCTTTTGCATAATACCACTCAATAAAAGTTTAGAATCCCGTTCTGAAAAATAAACATTCAACAAAACAACTATCTCTATATATTTTTTAAAAAAAACTTTACAAAGTAATTTTTAAATTAATACATTAATACTGACATGGAACCCTCACCCACGTCTCTCACGAAACACCATGAACCGTCGACTCAAAATACTCTACGGACTTCTAAATAGACGATCAAAATTAGACATGACACAAAAACGGAACTGTTACACTTACTTATCGAGACCATTATGAGACCCAACCCTCAGACTAATAACACAGTGCCCCCCATACATAAACAACAGAATACTTCATAACAATCTTATGATACACACAGTATCCGACACAATACAAACTATTTACATACGGTTTTTTAGAAAACTTTACACATATACAATCCCGGAAATCCGTACTTTATCTTGACAACACTTAGCACAAAACCCCCCACGAAGGTTGAAGAGAAGATGGAATCGCGACTTACTGCCACCTTGAATCATATTCGTTCTTAATTTTTTTTTTTTTTACATCATTGTCCTTTACTTTTATCATCTCTCTTACCCATCCATCAAAATTGTCTTTCAATTCCTTTTTATTTATTTATTTATTTTTTTTTTCTGTTCGTGTTGTTCAATTAAGATAAATTTTCGTCCCGAGGACCTACCACTGGGTGGCCTTCCTCTCACATGCCCTTCACGCCAACATATCAATACCATCATAGATGCTGGTTTTTGCACCCTGGCAACAGTTGTATCTTTATAAATAAAAGACGAGGGCGCCGGTAGCTCAGTGGTATGCGTGCTTGACTTCTGAGCTCAAGAACGTGGGTTCGTAACCCGACCGAGGCCCTTAGTTTCTTTTATCTGGGAAGTAAAATAAACTTTAGCACGCCGTTCTTTGGATGGGACGTTAAGCGATGGTCCCGAGCCTGTACGATGTCAGGTACTCGTTAAAGACCCCCTACCCTAGGTGAATGAAAATTTAGGGTAGGCAAAATGTAGGACTCCCACAGTAGAGTCGGGCTCATGTCCACCAGAGTGACGAAAGAGCGCTCTGGTAGTAGGCGATATGACCTTGTAGTTAAAGCCCGGACACGGATCATAAAACCTAACCTAACCTAAATAAAAGGCAAAAAAAATAATACATTTAATTAATGTATAATAATAATAATATTTATTTCGTTTAAATTATAATATGGTACATCAAAATATATAAATATATATATTTATTATAAATTATATACATCAACCGATAATCTTAGAATATAGGAACATTTGAGATTAATCTTTATATACTTTTATAGCAACAACGGAAAAACAACTATATATAAGTGTTGAAGAAATCATGATGGTCGTGGATTTTCTATTAAATACTTCCCTTTAAGGGTTTAAATAATTTAAAGTTTCGATTAATACCTGAAATACTGTGAAAAAAATTATTATAATTTTAAAAAAAGCTTTGAAATGTGAAAATATTTTTTTAAGTTCAAATATTATTGTTTTATCCATTTATTTTTCTAATAACATGTTTTAGGGATTGAAATCTAAAAATATAATTCTGGGAGTCTCATAGGATTGGTAAAATATGACTCGTTGGGTCACTCTGGGGTTGTCCAGTCTAAACATATTTTGAAAAAAAAAAAACTATGTAATATTCTTTGTCTTATTTTATTATTATTTTTTTTAAGTACATACATATAAACGACAAGGAAGGGCGTTAAATAAGATATACAGCGGCCATAAAAACGGAACGGTTGCCTTAATTATGAAACCTCATAAACTCTTAGAGGTTTTATTGAATACATCAATATTTTGCCTCTGTATAATAGCTTCGAATCCAATTCTCATAAAAGCCTCTTTTCTCCATGAATAAATTTAAAAAAAATTAGAATGTTAAAAAAAAAAAGATACGATCCTAATCACTTATTTACGTACTCCGTATGCTTTATTCTTCATTTTCATTTGATTATAGTTATAGCCCAACTTACAAAATGGTATATAATCAAACGAACTTTCTAAGGAAAGAAAAATAAATATCTTGCTTCAATTTAACAATATTAAGAAACTCTTAGTTTTAAAAATTAGTGAAAAATATTAGTATTCATAGTACAAACTCTTGGAAATTGAAAATCAAAAATTTACAATGGAGTTTAAAGGTTCAAGAATTGTGAAGAAAGTTTTGGGTTACCTACATTAAAACCAAGCATACTGTTTAATTTCAAAACATTTATTGTTAGGAAGAATTTATAAGAACAATTTACAAATTCTGAACTATAGTATAAGAAACTATTGAGAAAATCTGAGATCGAGTTTTTCAACGGATATTCACGTTTCAAGGTCTCCTGAATACGTTGTGAGCTCTCTACCGCAAAAATGATTGCAGCTATGCACGTAAAATTTAGAGTCAATCTGATTAGATTTTAGCTGAAATCAGACGAAAATTACGACCACTTTCCTCCAGGACCCAACTACAGTTTGCAAGATACCGCTTATGTTTATGACCTAATCAAAATTCTTTTCAAGTAATAGTTGTAGAGAAGTACATAATTTATATGAAGTACAATTTTTTTGAGATACATGCCGAAAACCATTTAGAAATGTAGCTTTGAAACACATATTTTTTTATGTTGTCTTGATTTACCCGAAAACGGTTAGTCCTATCGAAAAATTGATTCTTTCCAAAATTGTTCCTTATACAATTTTCAATCGCTACTTAGTCTCAAATTTGAGTTAAGATTAATAGAACAAAAGTTATAGCGCCTTGAAGAATATAAATTAAATGTTTATAAGGAATATTATTTTTTTTTTTTTTGGCTTTATGTACGGTGCATATTAGCCATGTCAATGTGTTATTTACGACATCCATGGCCCCGGGAGGGAGTTCTATCTACGAAATAAAAATCACTTCCGGACGGGATTCGAACCCGCAAACCATGGTGAGACCATGCGACCAAAGTGCTACGCTCTAGCCCGCGTGGCCACCAAGATATGGTTTATGTATTGTTAGTTTTTTTGAGAAATTATAAAAATTAAGAAAAATATATGTGAAGTGGTCATTGCAGGACTTTCTTATACCAACCACGCTAACAGATCACTCTCTCTCTCTCTCTCGCCTTCTCCTTCTCAAAATCACTTCATTTTGTCTCTTTGAACAGCGTTATCTTAAGAGAAGACATTCTTATATCATGTAATGCCAGTGTAAAATAATTTTGAGAACGGGGAGTGTCTGTCTGTAAGCTTTGTAAGTATAAGGAAGCCCTTTAATGGCCACATCACATATTTTTTTATGTATTTTACCGAAATGATGTATTCTGTCGGAAAATCTATGTTGAGTATTAACCTGAGTTTCCTGATTTTCAAGTGGACCGAAGAGAAAACTTCTCTGGATCAGAGATGGGTTGAAATATTTCTTCATTTTGCAAATCAAAATGTCCTTATCAAGAATATTGCACTGATGGTTTCATTTTTCTTGTCCTTACCAGGAACAAACGCTCCAGTAGAACGAGTTTTCTCAATTATTAATGACATTTGGTCACTAGAAAAATCTCAAATGAAAATGTCGACCCTTAAAGCAATGATGCTAGTAAAATGTAACTTTGCAATGGGTTGTGTACAGTTTTTAGATTTCATCAAAAAAAGCCTGATATTTTGAAAAAAATTCACTCATCTCAAAAATATGAAAAAAAAAACATTGAAGTCAGTTTTTTCGACAATATTTTTTTCAAGTGGTATCAAGTTTATTTCTAAATGTAGTCTGATGATATTTTATTGAATAAAATAGTATTTCATATATATATATATATATTGGTAAATAGTATTTTTTTAAGGGTGTCTCTAACTTCCCCGATATTGTGGGTCCCGTTTTGAGAATCTCATAATCTGGTCACCTTAGGTATACTGCCCTACATTTTTGTTCATTGTTTCTAGTTTTAGTCTGTTAATTGCTCTTCAAGTTTTAAAATGTTAATCTGTATCTAAAAGAAACACAGCCAACTCGGCAAAAGGAAAGACTCTATTGCTATAATGTGTAATAAGTATTTTGTAAGTGAACCATTGATTTTCGGATTTTAAGAAAGAGAGGAAAATTGATGGATTAATTAGCTCTGAGAAAATATAGTGTGGGTCACAAAAATGTCAAATGTCATTGAGAATGACATGAACATTATCTATAAATGTCAAAAGCGATTGAGAATGATGGATTACTGTAGGTGGTATAAATAGAAAAGACGACTGAAGTAGGTCTAGTTGTTCGTTGACATTCGCAAATTATGAAGGCTGTACTGATCTTGTGTACCGTTGTTGCTGCGGCTTTAGGCATTCGAATAAACGCGAATGAAGAGGTGGACAACTACTTGAAAGAGACCAATAGAAACCTTCTAGAAAAAGGTAACGTTTCAGTGATAATTCCACCATTAAAATGGGAAGGTGGATCTCATGAAGGGGGCCAACTTTGGGCACTGGACTCTTTGATTCGAACCAGCGACTGTTTTGCAGACTTGGTAGGAGATGTTGAAAAGATAGAATGTGACATTGGACTCAGTCTACTAACGTTTAACATCCCAACATTGACCATTGGTGGTGACAAGATGACTTCTATACAGAAAGTTGGAAAAAATTCTATAAAATTTGTGTTTAAGGCCGGTGTCGACCCGGAAAGATGCTTTGTAACTTCAGAAAACATCAAACTTCAATTGGATAAGGTCATTAACTACGCCTCTCTGCCAGACTACGACAACAAAGACATCTCCGACTACATGAAAAGGTTTATTCTTCCAGTCGTCAACGAACGCCTGGATTCAAAGAGAGCTGAAGTCAGTGATAGGTTAACTAAGTCACTATGCAAAAAGACGGAACGTTCTCAAGTTGAAATCGTGATCTCGGAACTATTTTCTATTTTTCTTTGAAACTATTATCCTTTTTTACTACTCCAGCTATCCAAAGTATAGGGGAAGTTACGAAATCAGAAAGAAATTAGATGTGTTTTTGCCTTCATTTCATTTTTTCCGACTCCCGATGAAAACACGAAAACTTCTAATAGATTGAATGTGACAAGAAATTGTGTACGTTATTAGAATGCTTTCTTTCTCTCTAGATCAACTCTGTGTAAGAATTGATATTTTTTATATGTATATTGAGCTGTAAACCACAATCATTTTTAAAAGATTTGTGTTGATGTTGTAAAATCCTCAATAAATATTATCTTATTTTATAATTTATAAAAATATCTGATATGGCCATAACATGACATTTACATACTTAATTTCTTGAAAACTTAATAACTTATTAAATAACAAAAATATGAAATTATTTAAAATATTAATAAATGAATTTTGATGTCTATAATCTCAAATTGCAACTCCCCACTTCTTGAAACTTAACCGTCATAATACTCCCATTCATTGTTTTTATATTTCGCCCTGAGGAGCTACCGCTGGGTGGCCTTCCTCTCTCCCTCCTTCGCCCCTGAAGCCTCTATCCATCACATCCTCTTGGTAGCTAGTTGTTGCGTTTGCACAGTTGCAACTTTTATAAGACAAAAAAAGTATGGATTATTGATTGAATATTATAATCAATAAAGGACTTATTTTTGAAAAAGTGTTGTCATTATGCCCTCTTCCTGATAATTACATAAGTTTTGAATGTACATAATGTGAAAAAATGTTTACTCCATTTGTCACCATTCCTGTGATTTCTGCTACAGCTGTGAAAGAAAACTTTTTTTTTTAATTGACCACCTGTACGATGCATATTTGCCATGCCTCTATAACGCTGTTATTTGGGTTTTAACACAACATCCAGGGTCCCGAGAGGAATTTCTATCTACGAAATAAAACTCTCCCTTGGACCGGATTCGAGCCCGCAACCATGGTGAGACTCTGCGACGAAAGCCCTATGCTCGAGTTCGCACTGCTACCAATATATCTCTTTTGCGAATACAAATGTAAATAAGTTGCTTAAAAATTAAGAAATATATTTTCATAAGATCGGTGCTTTAGATTTAATAAGCAACTCGTTCCATTAGGTAAAATAAACTTAAGCACGCCGTCCTTCGGATGGGACGTTAAGCGATGGTCCCGAGCCTGTACGTTGTCAGGTATTCGTTAAAGACCCCTACCCTAGATGAATAAAAATTTAGGGTAGGCAAAATTTAGGACTTTCACAGTAGAGTCGGGCTCATGTCCACCAGAGTGACGAAAGAGCGCTCTGGTAGTAGGCGATATGACCTCGTAGTTAAAGCCCGGGCATGAGTCATAAAACCTAACCTAACTCGTTCCATTATTATAGGTTAGGTTTTATGACTCATGCCCGGGCTTTAACTACGAGGTCATATCGCCTACTACCAGAGCGCTCTTTCGTCACTCTGGTGGACATGAGCCCGACTCTACTGTGGGAGTCCTAAATTTTGACTATCCTAAATTTTTATTCATCTAGGATAGGGGTCTTTAACGAGTACCTGACATCGTACAGGCTCGGGACCATCGCTTAATGTCCCATCCGAAGGACGGCGTGCTTAAGTTTATTTTACCTCTCAGATAAAATAAACTAAGGGCCTCGGTCGGGCTACGAACCCACGACCTTCAGCTCAGAAGTCAAGCACGCATACCACTGAGCTACCGCGCCCTCTCCATTATTATAACTTTTCATTCATTAATTTTGTTCGAAGTTTCATTTCTATAGCTTCAACAGTTTCCAATAACTAACACGTAGACATAAGACACTCGTTAATAGGGTTACATTTACGGTCCTTGACCTAAGGCAGCCTAAAAAAAAATTATTCGATTACATAACTACAATAAAATAGTCAGCGTCGGCTGTATTTCTCATTAATGTATAGCCTTTATTATTTTTGCTTGTTCTTTTGATTCATGTCTGGGCTATTATGTTTCAGATGATGAGTTAAGCACAGTCAAGTTCTTCCGCAAAATCGGAAGTTACGTTTCTGACACCAAGCCATGGAGAAAGCCCAGCAAGAGGATATCGCATACAATAGTAAGATGTATTTTAATTGTTCCTTAATTCCGAATATTTATATTAAAATTTGTAATTCGTCGAGGTTAAGATTATTTATATTAAAAATGAACAATAAATCAAAGCTGCTACTAATAATAATAATTATTATTATGATTCTACTGTAATGTTTTAGGTGGCGACCTGAAATCCGTCTGCATCGTATCTTGCGTCTACTGTGGTTATAGGACAACCACATTAGGGAGGCTTCGAGGTCACATCTTGAAATGTCACATGAAAGTCAAAAAAAGAGTTGAGTACGAATGTCAAATTTGTTCGTACAGTGCAAAAGACGAGAGAATGTTACGTAAACATTGTAAATCTGAACATATCAAAAGAAAAAAACATACTTGTCCATATTGTCAACATAAGTGTAGGACTCCATCCAAATTAATTGATCATATTAGAGTAAAACATACAGGTGAGAAACCATTTCAGTGTTCATTGTGCGATTATGTATCTGTGAAATTTGGAACTTTAAAAAGACATATCCAAGCCAAACATGAAATGGCCAAACCGTTAAAATGCAAAGAATGTGATTATACCTGTGTTCAACTTCATCATTTGAGGAATCATATTAAGTCAAAGCATCGTGGAGAAAAAAAATTTAGTTGCAATATGTGCAATTATACTTCTATTAGAGCTGATAATTATCGTAACCATATAAAATCAAAACATACACACGAGAAGCCATTTAAGTGTTCCTACTGCGACTACTGTTCCGTAAGAACAGATCAATTACAGTTACATATCAGAACCAAACATACTGGTGAGAAACCGTTCAGATGTGCTTTTTGTAACTATAGTTTTTCACGGTCTGATCTATTGGCATTACACACAAAAAAGAAACACATAGGTGAAAACCCATTTAATTGTAGCTTTTGTAAGTTTACCACATTACAAACAGAAACATTTTTAAATCATATTCGTGCCAAGCATACAGGAGAAAAAACGTTTAAATGTTCTCTATGTCAGGCAAATTTTAAACAGTCATCCCAACTTCACAGTCATATCAGAGCCAAGCATTTAAGTATAAAAATTAATTGAATTCCATTTACAACATTGATTTTATACAAATTACATAAATTTATTTTTTGTATTGTTTTAATTTGTTGTCAGTATATTTTTCTTTGCCTGCAATTTTCCAAAGTGTATTAAGCGCATCATAAGTAATTTTAGGTGGTTTTGTCAGAATTTTTTTTTTTTGATTGCATGAGAATAAGATAAAGTAAAAATTAAATATTTTAAAACAGACTGTGATCCGAAAGTTATTTCACATGTTGCCACTCCTATGAACCCCTTCAATGTGTGATATTATTTACTTCTTGTAAAATTGTCCTCAAATTACGCTTATTATATACATACACATACAGGGGCGTAGCCAGAATGAACAGGGAGGGGAGGCAAAGTTAGGCTACAAGGGTGGGGGGTGTAGACTCCCGGGGGCACATCCCGCTGTTTCCGTGTTTGGCGTTGCAGAGTTTTTCTTATTAATTTGGGAGACTCGGACCTCTAGAAGCTCCTCCTGAGGTAACCATTGACTGTAATACTTAAGTTGACTTTACATGAACAGCAAAAATGCAAAGCGCAGCAGCAGCAAAACGCTGTGGTTTATGTGCTTTTAGAATTAATTGACTCATATCCAATAGCGTGCATTTGCTGCTGCTGCGCTTTGCATTTTTACTGCGCATGTGAAATCAGCTTGAAGAGTATAAAATATACATAACATAAATGACGATTTTGTGTGAGGAAATGAAATGATCGAATTCATATATATTTAAATAAATGTAATATAGACGCACGGGAAATTTGAAGATCCTATTGGTAACTTGCAAGCAATCCATTTGTAATAAAAACAATCCCCCCCCCCTCCCCCCTGGCTACGCCCCTGTATACATATAGTATATCATTAACCATTAATATATTTTTTGTTGTTCTATAAATTATTATTAGTTTATTTTATGAAGAAAAGTATTTTGTAACATGAAGAATCCTATAAATAAATTTTTAAAAAAAGTAGTTTATATTTGTGTTATTTTTCCTATTGATATCTCCCCTTCAGCACTCCGATTTATTGGTGGCAAAGTGAAAAAGAAAAACAAGAATACTTTATAGATTGATATACTTTGTATTTGAATAAACTAACAAAAATAAATAAATATTAAGCCAACTATTTAGAAGATCAAAATACACATTGATAAATAAACGATCTATTCGTTTAAAGGAATATATATGGCGCAATGCTGTTTTTGACTAACACCAGTGAAGTGTTACACTTTATTTAAAAAAAAAAAAACGGAACATGACTTGAGTTAGGAAAAAAATTCGGTACCATTTTCTATGGACTCTATGGCTTTTTGAATGGACTTTACTGGATAGGATCCAGCAAAATATGACATTTAAATTCCCTCATATTTTCCAGATTATACTAGTCATTTTTACTCTGGTGCACTACATTAATACAATTTAGAATTAGTTGCACCAGGATAAATAGTATGAACAAAGTAGAAAAAAAGGAACAATTTTACTAAATAAAAAATGTTATTTATATATTGTGAGAGTAATGCTGTGGTAATGTATTATGTATAACTATTTATATAAACTAAACTATGGAGTTTGATAGAAAGTAAGGTTCCATGGGGTGGCTACAAAGTTTGAGAAGCCTAAAGTAACAGGCGACATAAAGATATGTGCAGGAGGCTGATACCCAGCGAAGGCTGAAGTTGGCATCTCTCCGGTCTACTTATCTCCGAAGTAGAAGATAAGGAAGAGATGGACGCAAGAACCTCCGGCTGTGGACCTGGAAGAACACTGACATTGGAAGGTTGACTGCTGGGAACATTTCTGAAAGAGGACGATTCTTACTGGGCCAAGGTTTGTACGTAAACTATGATTATTACCTATGCAAATTATACTGTAAGATACCTTGGAGTGTCAGTTCACCAATGAATGACATTATTTATGACATTAATTCAGCTCTAGCTGCAACATCTTGGGGCTTTTAAAATCTAAAGTAATACTTAGACATTATGAATAATATAAAATGAACTTGAATTTGCATAACCTCAACATATCAGTGGTGGAAAGTGCAGGGATTAAATTCTTCATTCAAGCATACTCCTCGTACACTTCTAGAAGAAGAACCTAAAGAACATAGATCATTATAAAATTAAAAAAAAATAAAATACCTAAGTACATAATGTAATAAGGTCACGTACCCAATATTCGGACTGCTCCAATTAGCGAACGTTTGCCGCTATTTTATTTTATTAAAAAATAATAAGCGTTGCTAATATATTTTTTATACACTTATAATTTTTCTTAGATTATTCTCAATAATATATTTATAAATAGGCTAAACGGTTCTGTCACAAAAAATGTTTACTGTAAACTGCAGAAATAAGCCTAGTTTATTACTTAGTGTGTTTTAAAATATATTCGCTCACAATTCATATAGCTTTATATTCTACAACAGGTTCTTCAAGTAATTTATTTATTGTATAGAGAATAAATCCAACTTTAATTTATATTTTATACATATATAGCTTTGGGGCATACCATCTATAAAAATGAAGGCATTGCACCTCATTTATTGAATTTAATCTAATTCAGCATTAATAATTTAAAACAAAATAAATAAGCCTACTAAAACAGTCTAAATCTCCCCAATTTAATCTAATTTAGCATTAATGATTTAAAACAATACAAATAAGCCTACCAAAACAGTCTAAACCTCACCAATTATATTTTTATGTCATTTAAATCCTTAATAAACTTATTTTTTCATATTTGATGGTAAGATGTGAAAAGAGATTTCTCAAATAAATAAAATACATATTATGTTCTCTGCTCACTGTTTTATTTCTGACCAGAAACGTTATTTATCCTTAGGGGACCTCGGTCCCAGAATAATAAAATTTCTTTTCATTTCAACCGGTTTTCAACGCAACTGCGTCATCATCAGTGGCACGTCTTTTATTTCTAAGAGAAACTTCTGTTTGTTCTTTTTAGAGTATTCACAGGTTTAAATCCGATATACGTATAACGAGTACTTTAAACTCCTTAAACATTTCTACCAATTTAACTAAGTTGATATTCGACCACTGGTGAAAATTGGTATTTGACATTTTCCCAATTTTTGACATGAATTAAAAACTAGTAAGCTTACTGACTACTATTACGACTAACTAGACAAATCAGCTGCCAAAATAAGCCCTAGTTAGCATATTCAATGGTAATTTAGTAAACATTTTCAAAATTAGATTTTTGGACTAGTTTTTTTTTTGAAGTTCGATAACTGGGGACGTGACAATACAAGATCCAAGGAACTTTAGTATATAGAGTACCTGTATAAATAGTAAATGCATTTTTTAAAAATGTTACTTCTTCTTTTAAAATTTTAATTCTTTCTTCCAAACGACGATTGTCATTTAGTAGGTGCTGTATTTTCTCCATGGTTTTATGTGCTTCCAAGCGTGATTTGGCACGACTCTTTCGAACAGCCTAAAATAACAATCATTCTGGAGGTAGAGTGAAATATAACAATATATAAAAAAAAATAACAAACAGTATGCCAAAACTCTCCTCTAAAAACAAGGATAAAAATATAGTTTCTTTAAACCCTCTTCTAAGATTTAATGCTTAAAGCTAGAATATTTCTATAGATTTCACATCAAAAATATAATATAATCCAAAGTTATGATCCCACAATTTCAAATAGAGTTAATTACTCATGCCCGGGCTTTAACTACGAGGTCATGTCCCCCACTTCCAGAGCGCTCTTTCGTCGTTCTGGTGGACATGCGAGTCTACATTGGGAGTCCTACATTTTGCCTATCCAGGCATATTATGTCCTATATCATGTCCCCCACTTCCAGAGCGCTCTTTCGTCGTTCTGGTGGACAGGCGAGTCTACATTGGGAGTCCTACATTTTGCCTATCCAGGTTTAGTTACCTAATGTAGGGGTCTTTAACAAGTACCTGACATTGAACGTGCTCGGGACTATCGCTTAACGTCCCATCTGAAGGACGGCGTGCTTAAGTTTATTTTACTTCCGAAATACTGATACTTCCGTAAAATACTGATACTTCCGAGACAAACAAAACTAAGGGCCTCGACCGGGTTTTGAAACCACTATCTTGAGCTCAGTAAGCAAGCAAGCATGCCAATAAACTATCGGCGCCCTCTTTCTACGGAAGATTGAATACCCTTAGCTATTTTCGATCACTTTATGATCAGGTATTTTGAGAAGTTAAGATGAAATATTGTCATGAATCCTAAAATCGGATGCACCAAACTAAATTCTCTAATGTTATTTCATAATTGTCTAATTAAATAAAACTAGTACCTATAAGCTTTGTTAGTATACTTTTTTTTTTGCAATATAGTATTAATTATCAAGAGAAATAAAACTTATGAATTAAGGATTACAGGCTTGGGACCATGCTTAACGTCCCATCCATAGATTGGTGTGCTCAAAGTTTTTTTCACCTCCCAGATAAAAAACCTAAAGATCTCGGCCGATTTTCGAATCCATAAACTTGAGCTCAGAGGCAAGCAAGTTCAATACCTGAACCTAAAAAATCAATGCAAACAGGAACTTACACACAATCCTTCACCCTCCAAGTTTGGTATAAATTAAATAGGTTGGACATAATTATTATTATAATGTGTTAAACTCCAAAATACTGATACAATTCAATGAGACCATACTCTCCCACTGGCGGACCTATACTGAAGTTTGATGCTAAGCCTTGACATCCCATACAAGCCCATCCTTTTTTCCTTTATTTGTTTTTATTAAATAAAAATTATTGCAACTGTAATCAATTGCATAAACATAAATTTCAAACTATTCCTATACAAATTGGTATAATTGTTGTTCTTAATAATGAAATTGGAGAAGAAATATCCATTTGAAATTGCACATCCAAAATACATTGAAAAATGGAAGTTTTAGCGAAATATCAAAGCAACAAAACAAAAATAATGCTTAATACGAACCAAATTGTTTCGATGCCGTTTCATCCGATAATCTTCATCATTAGAATCTGGCTTAGGATTTTTTTCCATGTTTGATCTTTTCTTAATAGCAGCTATATCCAAGAAAAAACAATTCTATCAAATAACTAGACTATGTGATGAACTACCCACCAACTACATACAAAATAAAAATATAACAAGGGTCCTAGAAATAAGGCGCAACATTAATTAATTATGATACACTTTATTCAAGAGTATAGTTAAACTATTACTTTACAGTCAAGAAAATGTGGAATACTTACTTATCCCTTATTTCACAATCTCTCTTCGACCAAGGTGGTGTAAGAGAACTTAATGTACACAGCAGGATGGCCAACGATATTTTTCGAACGTTTTACTAAAACTCATTTTCTTAATTAATTATTATTATTGACAACACATGAAAAATTATATTTCAAAAGTCAAAACATTTTTTTTTGAGCCAATATCATTTGCAGTTTGGTTTGATTCGCCCAAATATGAAGCCTTCTTTTTTCTCAAATATTAATGAAGCTACTTTGTCACAAATAATATTGATATAAAAAAAAATTCAAATAAAAATATGTCACTTTCAACAAGTTAATTAAATTCAATAAATAAATAAATAAATGAGAAAGTATCACTTTGATAAATGGAATATATATTATTGTATTGTACTACCCCAACACAAATTAAACAAAGTTTTCGCCCTCTCTCCAAAAACAATTGATTTCAATTTAAGCGAAAAAACAACAGTTGACTTCCATAGGGGCTTCTGAATCCTTATACTAAATTTCTGAATATAAATTCATTACATCGGCAGTTATTAGAGTTTCTGAGTCGAGCACCTCTCCTACCCCCCTTCCCTTTCTTTTACATATAAAATTTCGTGTCAATACGTTCATTAAAACGACAGTTAAAAGAGTTATTGTGGCCGATCTAGCTTAAAATGAAAAACTCTCAAGGTTGTGGATACACATATAAATCTTCGTGTCGATATATTCATTTTATCCAGTTATCGTGTTCACAAACACATAGGCACATAGACATTTGTTTATCTTTTTTCTTTTCTCTCCATTTTTGAATTTCTTTCTGAACGATTACATAATTTCCCCTATACATCAAATAGCAGGGGAGTAAAATGTATGAGGAACTACAAAAGTTCCATTATGGAAATAGCACCAATGCATGTTAATTACAAAAAGCATGTAAAGTGTAATTAAAAGGAAGTCAAAAATTAAAATCAAAACAATGTACAGCTTTCTTTAATTTTACATAAAACAATTTCACATAATCATAACAAAATTTTAACAATAAATATAAAATAATAATATGAGCATATATTTCAATACAATTTATGTCATGAACTACAGTTATGTAGTATTTCAGCAGAAGATTATCTACCGTTGCCGGGATAGTAACTTATAATTATCCATTTTTCAGCAGCTATATTTTTCTTCCATCTATTTATTTATTTGGTTTTTACAACTAGCAAATATAGACTTCTCTGGAAGAACTCCCATAATTTCAAATGCATTTGCTTGTATCTTTATGAATTTTTTTTTTAAATGTTGTTTCATTACATTTTTTTATTGAGACTATAATCCCTTAGATTAGACTGAGTGATTATCGAAGATTTCGACTCGTAAAATATGTAATAGAAAAACATAAAAT
The DNA here is from genome assembly GCA_963662175.1 of Aradus depressus. Classification (NCBI taxonomy): domain Eukaryota; kingdom Metazoa; phylum Arthropoda; class Insecta; order Hemiptera; family Aradidae; genus Aradus; species Aradus depressus. The sequence goes on from OY759224.1 coordinate 21,504,064, forward strand.
ATTGCATAAAGATATAGCAAATAAATTTGAGATGTTGGGAGTACTTTCCGAAATGACTATGAAAACCAAATACATAAAAAGGAGAAAAACATAGTATTGTATACTCAAAATCTCCTCATACAACCCAAAAGTAACATAAGTACACAGTATCTCACTGTTCCGAATGGTCCAAACGAGGAGCCATATTAGGCTGCTATATGCAAAATTTCATGAAATTCCTGTCGATCATCAACGAGATAACACTCATTGTATGTTTTGCGAGATTTATTTGAGAATGTTGAAGCAGTTTGGTGAAAAAAGTTTAAGCCGCGGAAACAAGTATAAATGGATTGAACAGTTTAAATCGGGCAGAACAAGTGTTACCGATATCATCGCTCCGGACGACCGACTTAAGTCTCGACCGACGCGCTGCAAAATCGCATAAATAACCTTATTCACGTTGACAGACGTATAAAAATCGTGAGTACTATTCTAACATGCTTCAACATAAAATGAAACCTGCGATAAGGAGAAAACGCCAGGGTGCTCCCTCAAAAAGTGTGATTCTGCTGCACGATTAACGCCCGCCCCCATACGGCGAGAGATCATCGAAAATTTGGGTTGGGAGTTGTTGACACATCCATCTTATAGTCCCGACCTCGCGGCATCCGATTTTCATCTGTTCAGCCCACTCAAACAGTTTTTACGCGGCACCAAGTTCGAAGACAATGAAGAGGTCAAAAAAGCTGTAGACAAGTGGCTCCCTTAGCTTTGTCAAGAATGTTTTACCACGGGAATTAGAAAGTTCCCAAGGCGATGGGATAAGTGCCTAAATGTTAGTGGAGGTTACGTTGAAAAGAAATGTACAGAAAGTAGCTTTTCTGAAGGTAATGGAACTGAGATCGCATGCATACTATAATCAATAAAACAAAATGAAGTCTTAACATTTAATAAAAATATAAAGAAAACAATACTATATTTGTGAAGTCGTGGCTGAAGATGGTAGCAATACCGAAACTATATATCTTGTGAAATAGACGATTTTTTAAAAGAACATTCGTTTTTCTTTATATTTAAAAAAAAATGAAGTCTGCCATATAAAGGATTATACACAAACATCAAAATGTATAACATGTTATCAATTAATTGTCAATATAATGGGGGATTTTGAGTCCAAACTCACTATAGATTGTACGAAAATATATTACCATGACCAAAGTTTCCAATAATTGGATTCTTCTTCGGGGTCGAAATTGAAGACAAACCTAACGCTATCTATACATGAAATACATTGTGGCTCTTTTTCTTACATTTTTTAAAATAACAACTTATTTTCGAATATTTTATAATATGAATTATTGTGTACAACTAGATATTATTGTTTGTCTTCAATTACGGCCCAAAAAATAATCACAATATTTGAAACATACTGAGTTCAACTGTGAAACAGTGTTTCCATTTTGTAACAGAATCTCGAGGCCTTCTACTTATAAAATTGTCGAGCCGCTCCTACAAAAAACTTGACAGAACAAAAAATAAGTATATTAAAAATATTAATTTTTTGTGTTAAATTTTCTGAAAAACTAACCTATAAATACAACATTTAACACCTATCATGGTGGCGATTGATTTGCACAATTGCATTGGAAATGTCATTATAAAAAAAGAGCACTTTCTGAAGGCATATAGACTCAGGAAAGAACACAAATTATACAAAAATCAAACAGAATAATTTGAAATAAAAAATGATGGTGAATAGCCCACAAACATTCCTCGCAAGCTACAAAAAGTATTTTTTTAAACAGAAATTGCTTTTCAAAATGTGATTAGTTTTCATCAAAAAATGTAGAAACAGATGTATATTTAACGATACACTCATGCATCTATCAATAAATAAAAATATATTAAAAAACAAACAACATTATCTATAAGATAAATAAAAGTAACAACTAGGTAAAATATATGAGAAAAACAACACTTTCACAAGGGCTACTACATTTGCTTTCAAAAATACATACATACACCTTAACAATAATAATAATAACTGATTAACACAAATTTTGTATTTAAAAGAACAAGATTTCTTCTTTAAAAAGTATATATGTACAACCTGATTGTGGTGAATAAAAAATATACAATGATGTTATAAAACTAAATCAAACGAAGAAGAGAATAATCAGACTTAAATGATGTGAGGTGGAATATTCAGTAGAAGTGTCACTACTGAGAGGTACTTGTATCGCCATCCTCGGCCAAAAGTGCATCCAAGTCAACACCCTGTGTGTTTATAGGCGTTGTTGAACCTGGAAAAGCAAAGAGCAAGCAATAGTTAGACATGAGAATGGAACAGGTAATCCACCTAAAACAACCCTAATTAACTGCCAATGTAATGAATGTATCGACCCAAAATTTTATATGTGAATCCAAAATTCCATAAGAACGATACCTAACAATTTTCAGACAAATCCGCCAAAGGCAAGTGGTGTATCGTATCAACACGAAATTTCTATACTGGTTTCCATGTCATAGTAGGAACCCAGGTTATTCAGGTCACAAACTATATTTCACGCATAAATAATTTGAACATAACGTACGATTCCTGGATAAGTCGCGATTGGAATAGGACTTACTGTTTTCGGTTTAATCAAGGATACATCTAGAAATATTTGTTTCAAAACTACATTTCAATACGGTTTTTGGCATGTACATCAAAAACCGGACGACCTGCAAAAAATCGTATTTCATATAAAATAGGTATTTTAATGTTCCTTATAACTATGACTTGAAGAGAATTTTGATTAGGTCATAAACATAAACGATATCTTGTAAAATTTACTTAAGCCTCGGAGTAAAGTGGTCCCAATTTTCGGCTGATTTCGGCAAAATTCTAATCAGATCTAAGTTAGCACATGTGACCCCTTCATTCCAAATTTCAAGTTCATTGCTACAATCGTTTTTGCGGTAGAGCGCTAACAACTTTCCAATCACATACACACACACGCAATCGCGAAAAGGGTCAAAACGTATTCAGGAAACCTTGAAACGTTAAAATCCTTTGAAAAGTAGATCTTTAATTTTCGCACGATTACAATTCTTCCTTATACTATAGGTACAAGAAAGTAAAAAGTAATAAAATTCTAATTGCCAAAACAAGTATAGAATATATATGTGCTAAAATTAATAAATTCAACAAATAACATAAAATAAGATATTATAAAAAAACTTTAATATTTCAGTAAAGTTTCATTATATTTATTTATTTACTTTTCAACTTATTTTTTAATTATGTATTCAGATACATTAATTTTTTAGGTATTTTATATCAATCACCATATTTCATGTTATTAATTTATTGATTTAATTCATGTTTATCATATTATTTATACTAGCAATTAGAATTTTAAAACTTTTTTACTAATCCATAATAATCACTTCTCACTATCATCACCCAAATATTTTCTTGCAAACCCTTTAAGACCAAGGTACTTCAATCAATACCACTAGATCAGATTTCACAAGTTATTCACTTTGGTGCGTAACACCCCGGTTCTTTGCGCCAATCCTTTCTGTTCAAAAAAAATTATCATTATTATGTCAATGCACTTCCCCAGAACTTTATGTATTATTTAACTTGTTGCTCCCTCTCCATTACTAGTCGACCGTTTGCGCTAATAATCAACAGTTGATTTACATTATAGCTCCTAAATCCTCATACTAAATTTTGTGTAGATAAATTCATTACATCGGCAGTTACTAGAGTTTTTTTGAGATGAGACCCAACGATTCCTTTAAAAATGAGTAAGTGTCGCCCTTATGGTGTTTTTAATTCACATATAAAATGATGTGTTGATATACTCATTACAACGGGAGTTATTAAAATTTTTGAGAAGGCCTATCCCCTAATCCCCCACTCCACTTTGACCGATTTGGCTGAAAATTGATAGTTTTTGTCCTTATGTGGTTTTGGTCACACATATAAAATTTTGTGACGATACATTCATTCTATCGGCAGTTATCCTCTTCACAGACACACAGACAGTTTTGTTTTATATATTTATTTGGAAACAGGAAGTCGGAAAACATCAAATTCCGTTGAAAACATAACTTCGAATAGCTAGGAAAGTAATAACATATAGGAATAATAAAAGAACATAAATAAACCTGAGCACAGTTTCAGTTTGAGGAACGCAATGACTATGTATCACAGACAATTAAGTTCAGAATATCGCAAGGCAATTAAATGTTATTAATAAAAGGACATCATTTTACAAACATACAAGGTCATTCACGAATCTTTTATCCTTGAGATAGGGATAAAAAAATATATACATATATGTATGGCTAGTATGTTGGCATATAGAAAAATAAATAAATACCAGTATGAGCTATAAACAAATCTTTGAGAAACGATAGCTCTTTGCTTAGAAGTTTGATTTTTTCTTCCAATTGATCATTCTCTTTTTTTAACTGTTGGACTCTCTCAACTGTTTCTTGAGTTCTCATACGGGATTTTACTCTACTTCTTTTTACAGCCTAAAATTAGAAACAATTTTATTATTATTATTAATAACAGAATATAAATCGACATTTGTTTTTAAACATTAAAAATACTTACCAAATTATTTCTGTCCCTTTTCTTCCTGTACTCCTCATCCTCACTGCTCTCTCCAATCTTCATTTTTTTTTTGCCTTTCCCTGACTCCTTCTTAGGTGGTGCCATTGAAGTCAAACATTTAAAATTAGTTTTAGAACAAGATTAATAATAATAACAACTTCACTAAAATAACCACTGATATGGATTTATATTTTTGACTTTAAAAGACTGAAAACAACACCCCTCTAAGATAAAATTTTAAATAACACGTCCAAAAAGTATTGTAATCAATTTATCAAAAACTGTCAACCATTTACAAAACATGTGTAGTCTTCAATTTTCTGAAGGATGAAAACAATGATGCAATAATGAAACAGTGTTGTTTAACCTTGAAAGTAATTTACTAATCGTATAGTTTTTCAAATTATAATAATATTTCAAATATATTAAAAGTAAATGGATTACGATTAAAAAATTTTTAATATTGCAATACAAATTAATAGAAAAATGAATTGCTACAGAAATAAAGCATCTTACTCGTTTATTATAATATTATTCTGAACAAGTAATGAAAGAACCTTCTATAGATTGTAAAATGTATTAAGAAATCGTAATTTTTTAATACATAATATGTACTAGAATATGAGGCATTCTTATTAAAGTAAAGGGGGGGGGGTTGAAAGGAACAATTATTCTAAATAATAGAGAACAAAAGATAAATAGAACAGGATAAAGGAATATATACACACTAAAGGAATATAAACACCACACACTACTTGTCAATATTTTCACTATATTGGTCAAAATTACACGACTATAGTTTCGCCTGTTACGGCATTATCAAGTGAACTAACTAATGCCGTAACAGGCGCAACTATAGTCGTGTAATTTTGAACAATATAGTGAAAATATTGACAAGTAGTGTGTAGAGTTTATATTCTTTAGTGTGTGTATATTCCTCTATTCTGTTCATTATGAATTTTCACAAAGTAGACCTGGAATCAGTTCAATACTCAAAAAATAAATAAAGTACAAAGCAAATGAACCTTCATTGTTAGTTGTGAGTTTTTCATCAAAAAGTTATGTTGTCAACACCGGAAAATTATTGTTATTAACTTTCTTTTTTATCATTACTAATACATTTCGAATTGTATTCCTATCAAAATAGATGTGGCGAGGGGGTTAGGGGGGGGGGGGGGGGGGGCACAAAAATGTGGGATAGATCATTTTTAGGTTAATAAATTAAATATGGCAATACTGGTGATCAGCTGATATATAAATTCCTTCCAGAAAATTGTCAAAAATTACAGTCTGTTAGGTCAAGTCTTAATATTATCATCGAAATAAGTGTGCACTTTATTGTTTCTCTAAGGATATTCCTAACAAACCAAAAGATCAAGTTTTTCCTTCTTTGAGTGAATTATTTTTTACTTTTTATCTTGAAAAAATGGCTGAGTGTGGTCCTCGACTTTCCAAACCAAGAATGAGTGGTCTTTTACAGTCGCAGACGAAAAGAACAATAATAGGAGCCGTTGTTTCAGGAGCCTTAGCTGGACTTGCTGCTTATTTTGGCATTTGTGCTCCAAGGAAACGGCGTTATGCAGAATTTTATAAGAATTATGATCCCAACGAGGAATTTGAAAAAATGGTTAAGGAAGGTGCTGATTTTCAATCAGTTGGTGGGAAGAGTAGTAGCGAGTAGTCAATAAATAGTTATAAATACAATAAATTCTTTTTTGAGTAATACAGTATAATAAATAAATGTTCTTCTGTGATTTTCTTAAATTAAATTTTGTTATTTCTTAAAAAACAAAAATAAACAAGTATATTATTTTGTTCATTCTGATCAGTTTTTACTTTCTTATGTACCTAAATAAAGTAAGTATTGTTATCGTGTGAATCGAAGTTTTAACGGATTTCCACACATTTTATTTGTCCAAAAAATACATTAACAGTGGAAATTGCAGAAAAAAATTGTGTGTGCTTGGAACACACGCCAGAGGTGAAACTTCTTCCGCGATTTTTTCTTTTTTGATCCATAAATATTATTTACATTTTATATTTTAGGTGCAAACAGTTTTGTTTATTGGCTTATTTTATTTTTATTAATTTGTTGAATCAACATTATTTTCGTTGTTAGGAACATCAGAAATCACTATATTTGATTCCAAAGTAGAGACCCTAGTATAAGCCTATGGTAAGAGAAATAAGAAATGTAGGTTTTGGAACGCGAGAGAATTGAGAAAGAAAAAGAGACGCTGTTTATGACGCCAGCAACGCTAAGCACATGATGCAACATTTGTAATTTCTGAACTTAATTACCTCTTTTTGGACGACGATCCTGGACCATTATTCTCATATTCAGAGTCTGTACCACTGCATGTCATGGTTTTTGGGTTCACCAACGGAGAGAGTGAAGCGGGAGAGTGACATGAGGAGAGAGACGGGATGGGGAGCGCTTCCCTCTATTAGCCCGCTCAACGATCCTCAACTGCCACTCTCAGAATTCGAAAAAATTAAATCTTTTCACTCACCTTGTGCGCAAACCACTCGTTTGGAATATAGGGTTTTTATCGGTGCCCTCATAGATTATACACTTTGTTTTCAAAAAAGGACACTAAACCACTTTTTTGGGGGACGAATTAAAACACTAGTGTGGAACGGGTCTGGGAGGTGTTCAGCGCGTCACATACTGTTGTAACTCATTTAGTCTCCAAGTTGTCCAGTGAGTGCATAAAGAAGTTTTACTTCAAAAAGTTATTGACAAAGTTATGATAACTGATACCAATCAATTCATTTTTTACAGAAAAAAAGAGTTTATTTGGCTGCCTGAACGATGGACATAAGCCATCTCGACAGCGATCTGTGCCTCGGCCCGCAGGTCAGACTGGGTCAACTGCTCCCGGACCGCTGAAGAGTACTCCGGAGATCCAGAAGACGAGAACGGAACGGAGAAAACTTCTCATTCAATGTCTCTGCTACGACCATAACATCAACACCAAATTTTTGTTTGAAAATATACAGATTAAATAGAAAGCGTCGGTAGCTCAGAGATAGCTTCCTTGCTTACTGAGCTCGAAGCCCTTACGTTTTTATCTGGAAGTGAAAAAACTATGAGCACGCCATCCTTTGGACGGGGCGTTAACTGTCCCCAGTCTGAGGTCAGGTACCCGTTAAAGACCCCTATTTTAAGTAAATAAAAATTGAAATGGGCTACTACTTCAAATTGTGTATTTCATTCTACCACTATGGTCTACAACAAGGTGAACAACTCCGCCAATAACGAAGGTAATTACAATATATCAAGTTTCTTTGAAATAATAGATTATGCCCAAAATGTTTTCGATGGTTTGAAACATTTGTTTTTGTATCTTTGCTATTGTAGTTCTCCAAAAGTGATATTTTTACAATATCTTTTTATTGTTTATTTATTTTTCAACCAAGTAACGGCCGTTAGGGTTGTTTCACAATTTCAACGGCGATCTGAATGCCGCTGACTTTTTGTGTCAAACATCCGCAAAAACAAGATATATGTATATACTAGCAGTAATACCCGGCGTTGCCCGGGGAACTTTGACTTTTCTCCCAATATCTCCTATAAGGCTATTTACCTCGACAGTACATTCATGATGTTATAATTTTCAATTATTCATACGGAATAAGGCTTATAGTCCTTCAACTGTAGTAACGCTAGCTTTGGAGCTAAAACTAATTTATTCAAAAAGATTTCTCATTAATCGTTGCTTTCGAGTACCAAAGATACAATACAAAGATATTAATACGCCTATAACCTTCCACAGACGATGACGAACAAATTAAAAAAAAAATTAATCAAATCCATCAAGCCGTTCGTGAGTTATAGCGGTACAACGCACAGACATTTTCAGCTTTATATATATGACTAGCAGTAAAACCCGGCGTTGCCCGGGGAACTTTGATTTTTATCCTAATCTCCCATTCGAATCCTATTCAATACTTGGAAAGTACATTCATGATGTTATGATTTCTAATTATTCAAACGGAATAAGGCTTATAGTCCTTCAAAGGAAGACACCACAGCTAGCATGTGCCTTTAAACGGCGGAAACAACAGCTAGTAAATACTTAGCATCGCTGGACATCCTAGCCAGTACGTACTTAAGAACGCTCGTGACCACAGCTAGAATCGGTCTTGCAACGGCGTACCACCCCAGCTAGTGCCCGGAACAGCTAGGCACCACAGTTATTGTGTGCTTAAAACCGCTGGGCACAACAGCTTTTACGTTCTTAGGAATGCTTCGCACCACAGCTAGTTCGTGTTCAGGAACGCTGGGCCACACAGCTACTCGTAGTATATGCCTTGCAACGCCGGGCAGCCCAGCTAGTATGTTCTTAGGACCACTTGGAACCACAGCTAGTTCCTACTTAAGAACGCCGGTCACCTTAGATAGTATGCGCCTTCCAACTTCGAATTTCGTATTTGAAATTAACATCAATTCAAAAATCCCAATAACTGCCGATGTAATGAATGAATCGACATCAAATTTCGTATTTAAAACTAAAATCCACTTAGGACATAACCAGTCAAATTTCAGCGATATCGGCTGAGGGGAGGGGGGAGTATCGGGGGAGGGGCTCAGTTCAAAAATCCACAACCCCCTTCCCGTTCACAATTTTGTGACGCCACACACCTTTTTTTCCTATTTGGCCTTCAAGAATACTACATATGATATAATTAATGAGTTAGCTCTATTTTGATACTTAGCCCCCCCTTACAACCCCCCTCCCGTTCGAAATCTTGTGACGCCACATAGCCTATTATTCAATCGGTCTTGAAAGGATGCTACATGTGAAGTTTCATGAATATCCGTCCAGCCGTTTGGGCGTGATGCTGGAACAAACATACAAACAAACCCCGTTTCAGTATAGAAGTATAGAAGCCGGTGGAAGAGAATGGGTAGATAAGCGAATCTGAATTTAAAATTCCCAATAACTGCCGATGTAATGAATGTATCAACATCAAATTTCGTATTTAAAATTAACATCCGCGGAGGACATAACCAGTCAAATTTCAGCGATATCGGCCGAGGGGAGGGGGGAGTTCCCGGGTGGGGGCTCAATTCAAAAATCTTAATAACTGCCCATGTAAAGAATGTATCGACATCAAATTTCGTATTTAAAACTAAAATCGACTCAAGACATAACCAGTCAAATTTCAGCGATATCGGCCGAGGGGAGGGAGGAGTTCCGGGGTGGGGGATCAATTCAAAAATCCACAACCCCCCTCCCGTCCACAATTTTGTGACTTCACACACTTTTTTTCCCTTTTTGGCCTTCAAAATAACTACATATGAAATTTCATGACAATCCGACCTTAATTAATGAGTTAGCTCTATTTTAATACTTAACCCCACCTTACAACCCCCCTCCCGTTCGAAATTTTGGGACGCCACATAGCCTATTATTCAATCGGTCTTGAAAGGATGCTACATGTGAAGTTTCATGAATATCCGTCCAGCCGTTTGGGCGTGATGCTGGAACAAACATACAAACAAACCCCGTTTCAATAGAGAAGTATAGAAGCCGGTGGAAGAGAATGGGTAGATGAGCGAATCTGAATTTAAAAATCCCAATAACTACCGATGTAATGAATGTATCAATATCAAATTTCGTATTTGGAATTAACATCCGCGGAGGACATAACCAGTCAAATTTCAGCGATATCGGCCGAGGGGAGGGGGGAGTTCCGGGGTGGGGGCTCAATTCAAAAATCTTAATAACTGCCCATGTAAAGAATGTATCGACATCAAATTTCGTATTTAAAACTAAAATCCACTTAGGACATAACCAGTCAAATTTCAGCGATATCGGCCGAGGGGAGGGAGGAGTTCCGGGGTGGGGGATCAATTCAAAAATCCACAACCCCCCTCCCGTCCACAATTTTGTGACGTCACACACTTTTTTTCCCTTTTTGGCCTTCAAGATAACTACATATGAAATTTCATGACAATCCGACCATTAATTAATGAGTTAGCTCTATTTTTATGCTTAGCCCCCCCTTACAACTCCCCCCCCCCCCCCCCCCCCCCCCTCCCGTTCGAGATATTGGGACGCCACATAGCCTATTATTCAATCGGTCTTGAAAGGATGCTACATGTGAAGTTTCATGAATATCCGTCCAGCCGTTTGGGCGTGATGCTGGAACAAACATACAAACAAACCCCGTTTCAATAGAGAAGTATAGAAGCCGGTGGAAGAGAATGGGTAGATGAGCGAATCTGAATTTAAAAATCCCAATAACTACCGATGTAATGAATGTATCAACATCAAATTTCGTATTTGAAATTAACAACCGCGGAGGATATACCCAGTCAAGTTTCAGCGATATCGGCCGAGGGGAGGGGGGAGTTCCGGGGTGAGGGCTCAATTCAAAAATCTCAATAACTGCCGATGTAATGAATGTATCGAGATCAAATTTCGTATTTAAAACTAAAATCCACTTAGGACATAACCAGTCAATTTTAAGCGATATCGGCCGAGGGGAGGGGGGAGTTCCGGGGTGGGGGCTCAATTCTAAAATCCACAGTCCCCCTCCCGTCCACAATTTTGTGACGTCACACACTCTTTTTTCCTATTTGGCCTTCAAGAATACTACATATGAAATTTAATGACAATCCGACCATTGATTAATGAGTTAGCTCTATTTTTATGCTTAGCACCCCCTTACAACCCCCCTTCCCGATCGGAATTTTGGGACGCCACATAATTTATTATTCAATCGGTCTTGAAAGGATGCTATATGTGAAGTTTCATGAATATCCGTCCAGCCGTTTGGGCGTGATGCTGGAACAAACATACAAACAAACCCCGTTTCAGTATAGAAGTATAGAAGCCGGTGGAAGAGAATGGGTAGATGAGCGAATCTGAATTTAAAAATCCCAATAACTGCCGATGTAATGAATGTATCCTCATCAAATTTCGTATTTGAAATTAACAACCGCGGAGGACATACCCAGTCAAGTTTCAGCGATATCGGCCGAGGGGAGGGGGGAGTTCCGGGGTGAGGGCTCAATTCAAAAATCTCAATAACTGCCCATGTAAAGAATGTATCGACATCAAATTTCGTATTTAAAACTAAAATCCACTCAGGACATAACCAGTCAAATTTCAGCGATATCGGTCAAGGGGAAGGGGGAGTCTCGGGGTGGGGGCTCAATTCAAAAATCCACAGTCCCCCTTCCGTCCACACTTTTGTGACGTCACACACTTTTTTTTCCTATTTGGCCTTCAAGAATACAACATATGAAATTTCATGACAATCCGACCATTAATTAATGAGTTAGCTCTATTTTTATGGTTAGCCCCCCCTTACAACCCCCTCTCCCGTTCGAAATTTTGGGACGCCACATAGCCTATTATTCAATTGGTCCTAAAAGGATGCTACATGTGAAGTATCATGAATATCCAGTCAAATTTCTGCGATATCGGCCGAGGGGAGGGGGGAGTGCCGGGGTGGGGGCTATATTCAAAAATCCACAATCCCCCTCCCGTCCACAATTTTGTGACGTCACAAACTTTTTTTCCTATTTGGCCTTCAAGATTACTACATATGGAATTTCATGACAATCCGACCATTAATTATTTAGTTAGCTTTATTTATTATGCTTAACACCCCCTTACAACCCCCCTTCCCGTTCGGAATTTTGGGACGCCACATAATTTATTATTCAATCGGTCTTGAAAGGATGCTACATGTGAATTTTCATGAATATCCGTCCAGCCGTTTGGGCGTGATGCTGGAACAAACATACAAACAACCCCCGTTTCAATATAGAAGTATAGAAGCCGGTGGAAGAGAATGGGTAGATGAGCGAATCTGAATTTAAAAATCCCAATAACTGCCGATGTAATGAATGTATCAACATCAAATTTCGTATTTGAAATTAACATCTGCGGAGGACATACCCAGTCAAGTTTCAGCGATATCGGCCAAGGGGAGGGGGGAGTTCCGGGGTGAGGGCTCAATTCAAAAATCCCAATAACTGCCGATGTAATGAATGTATCGACATCAAATTTCGTATTTAAAACTAAAATCCACTTAGGACATAACCAGTCAAAGTTCAGCGATATCGGCCGAGGGGAAGGGGGAGTTCCGGGGTGTGGGCCCAATTCAAAAAACCACAACCCCCCTCCCGTCCACAATCTTGTGACGTCACACACTTTTTTTCCTATTTGGCCTTCAAGAATACTACATCAGAAATTTCATGACAATCCGACCATTAATTAATGAGTTAGCTCTATTTTTATGCTTAGCCCCCCCTTACAACCCCCTCTCCCGTTCGAAATTTTGGGACGCCACGTAGCCTATTATTCAATTGGTCTTGAACGGATGCTACATGTGAAGTTTCATGAATATCCGTCCAGCCGTTTGGGCGTGATGCTGGAACAAACATACAAACAAACCCCGTTTCAGTATAGAAGTGTAGAAGCCGGTGGAAGAGAATGGGTAGATGAGCGAATCTGAATTTAAAATTCCCAATAACTGCCGATATAATGACTGTATCAACATCTAATTTCGTATTTGAAATTAACAACCGCGGAGGACATACCCAATCAAATTTCAGCGATATCGGCCAAGGGGAGGGGGGAGTTCCGGGGTGGGGGCTCAATTCAAAAAATCCTAATAACTGCCCATATAATAAATGTATCGACATCAAATTTCGTATTTAAAACTAAAATCCACTCAGGACATAACCAGTCAAATTTCAGCGATATCGGCCGAGGGGAGGGGGGAGTGCCGGGGTGGGGGCTCAATTCAAAAATCCACAACCCCCCTCCCGTCCACAATTTTGTGACGTCACACACTTTATTTCCTATTTGGCCTTCAAGAATACTAAATATGAAATTTCATGACAATCCGACAATTAAAAAATGAGTTAGCTCTATTTTTATGCTTAGCCCCCCTTACAACCCCCCTCCCGTTCGGAATTTCGGGACGCCACATAATTTATTATTCAATCGGTCTTGAAAGGATGCTACATGTGAAGTTTCATGAATATCCGTCCAGCCGTTTGGGCGTGATGCTGGAACAAACATACAAACAAACCCCGTTTCAGTATAGAAGTGTAGAAGCCGGTGGAAGAGAATGGGTAGATGAGCGAATCTGAATTTAAAATTCCCAATAACTGCCGATGTAATGACTGTATCAACATCAAATTTCGTATTTGAAATTAACAACCGCGGAGGACATACCCAATCAAATTTCAGCGATATCGGCCAAGGGGAGGGGGGAGTTCCGGGGTGGGGGCTCAATTCAAAAATCCTAATAACTGCCCATATAATAAATGTATCGACATCAAATTTCGTATTTAAAACTAAAATCCACTCAGGACATAACCAGTCAAATTTCAGCGATATCGGCCGAGGGGAGGGGGGAGTGCCGGGGTGGGGGCTCAATTCAAAAATCCACAACCCCCCTCCCGTCCACAATTTTGTGACGTCACACACTTTTTTTCCTATTTGGCCTTCAAGAATACTACATATGAAATTTCATGACAATCCGACCATTAATTAATGAGTTAGCTCTATTTTTATGCTTAGCCCCCCCTTACAACACCCCCTCCCGTTCGAAATTTTGGGACGCCACATAGCCTATTATTCCAACGATCTTGAAAGGATGCTACATGTGAAGTTTCATGAATATGCGTCCAGCCGTTTGGGCGTGATGCTGGAACAAACATACAAACAAACCCCGTTTCAGTATAGAAGTATAGAAGCCGGTGGAAGAGAATGGGTAGATGAGCGAATCTGAATTTTAAAATCCCAATAACTGCCGATGTAATGAATGTATCAACATCAAATTTCATATTTGAAATTAACAACCGCGGAGGACATACCCAATCAAATTTCAGCGATATCGGCCAAGGGGAGGGGGGAGTTCCGGGGTGGGGGCTCAATTCAAAAATCCTAATAACTGCCCATATAATAAATGTATCGACATCAAATTTCGTATTTAAAACTAAAATCCACTCAGGACATAACCAGTCAAATTTCAGCGATATCGGCCGAGGGGAGGGGGGAGTGCCGGGGTGGGGGCTCAATTCAAAAATCCACAACCCCCCTCCCGTCCACAATTTTGTGACGTCACACACTTTATTTCCTATTTGGCCTTCAAGAATACTAAATATGAAATTTCATGACAATCCGACAATTAAAAAATGAGTTAGCTCTATTTTTATGCTTAGCCCCCCTTACAACCCCCCTCCCGTTCGGAATTTCGGGACGCCACATAATTTATTATTCAATCGGTCTTGAAAGGATGCTACATGTGAAGTTTCATGAATATCCGTCCAGCCGTTTGGGCGTGATGCTGGAACAAACATACAAACAAACCCCGTTTCAGTATAGAAGTGTAGAAGCCGGTGGAAGAGAATGGGTAGATGAGCGAATCTGAATTTAAAATTCCCAATAACTGCCGATGTAATGACTGTATCAACATCAAATTTCGTATTTGAAATTAACAACCGCGGAGGACATACCCAATCAAATTTCAGCGATATCGGCCAAGGGGAGGGGGGAGTTCCGGGGTGGGGGCTCAATTCAAAAATCCTAATAACTGCCCATATAATAAATGTATCGACATCAAATTTCGTATTTAAAACTAAAATCCACTCAGGACATAACCAGTCAAATTTCAGCGATATCGGCCGAGGGGAGGGGGGAGTGCCGGGGTGGGGGCTCAATTCAAAAATCCACAACCCCCCTCCCGTCCACAATTTTGTGACGTCACACACTTTTTTTCCTATTTGGCCTTCAAGAATACTACATATGAAATTTCATGACAATCCGACCATTAATTAATGAGTTAGCTCTATTTTTATGCTTAGCCCCCCCTTACAACACCCCCTCCCGTTCGAAATTTTGGGACGCCACATAGCCTATTATTCCAACGATCTTGAAAGGATGCTACATGTGAAGTTTCATGAATATGCGTCCAGCCGTTTGGGCGTGATGCTGGAACAAACATACAAACAAACCCCGTTTCAGTATAGAAGTATAGAAGCCGGTGGAAGAGAATGGGTAGATGAGCGAATCTGAATTTTAAAATCCCAATAACTGCCGATGTAATGAATGTATCAACATCAAATTTCATATTTGAAATTAACAACCGCGGAGGACATACCCAATCAAATTTCAGCGATATCGGCCAAGGGGAGGGGGGAGTTCCGGGGTGGGGGCTCAATTCAAAAATCCTAATAACTGCCCATATAATAAATGTATCGACATCAAATTTCGTATTTAAAACTAAAATCCACTCAGGACATAACCAGTCAAATTTCAGCGATATCGGCCGAGGGGAGGGGGGAGTGCCGGGGTGGGGGCTCAATTCAAAAATCCACAACCCCCCTCCCGTCCACAATTTTGTGACGTCACACACTTTATTTCCTATTTGGCCTTCAAGAATACTAAATATGAAATTTCATGACAATCCGACAATTAAAAAATGAGTTAGCTCTATTTTTATGCTTAGCCCCCCTTACAACCCCCCTCCCGTTCGGAATTTCGGGACGCCACATAATTTATTATTCAATCGGTCTTGAAAGGATGCTACATGTGAAGTTTCATGAATATCCGTCCAGCCGTTTGGGCGTGATGCTGGAACAAACATACAAACAAACCCCGTTTCAGTATAGAAGTGTAGAAGCCGGTGGAAGAGAATGGGTAGATGAGCGAATCTGAATTTAAAATTCCCAATAACTGCCGATGTAATGACTGTATCAACATCAAATTTCGTATTTGAAATTAACAACCGCGGAGGACATACCCAATCAAATTTCAGCGATATCGGCCAAGGGGAGGGGGGAGTTCCGGGGTGGGGGCTCAATTCAAAAATCCTAATAACTGCCCATATAATAAATGTATCGACATCAAATTTCGTATTTAAAACTAAAATCCACTCAGGACATAACCAGTCAAATTTCAGCGATATCGGCCGAGGGGAGGGGGGAGTGCCGGGGTGGGGGCTCAATTCAAAAATCCACAACCCCCCTCCCGTCCACAATTTTGTGACGTCACACACTTTTTTTCCTATTTGGCCTTCAAGAATACTACATATGAAATTTCATGACAATCCGACCATTAATTAATGAGTTAGCTCTATTTTTATGCTTAGCCCCCCCTTACAACACCCCCTCCCGTTCGAAATTTTGGGACGCCACATAGCCTATTATTCCAACGATCTTGAAAGGATGCTACATGTGAAGTTTCATGAATATGCGTCCAGCCGTTTGGGCGTGATGCTGGAACAAACATACAAACAAACCCCGTTTCAGTATAGAAGTATAGAAGCCGGTGGAAGAGAATGGGTAGATGAGCGAATCTGAATTTTAAAATCCCAATAACTGCCGATGTAATGAATGTATCAACATCAAATTTCATATTTGAAATTAACAACCGCGGAGGATATACCCAGTCAAGTTTCAGCGATATCGGCCGAGGGGTAGGGGGAGTTCCGGGGTGGGGGCTCAATTCAAAAATCCCAATAACTGCCCATGTAATGAATGTATCGACATCAAATTTCGTATTTAAAACTAAAATCCACTGAGGACATAACCAGTCAAACTTCAGCGATATCGGCCGAGGGGAAGGGGGAGTTCCGGGGTGGGGGTTCAATTCAAAAATCCACAGTCCCCCTCCCGTCCACACTTTTGCGACGTCACACACTTCTTTTTCCTATTTGGCCTTCAAGAATACAACATATGAAATTTCATGACAATCCGACCATTAATTAATGAGTTAGCTCTATTTTTATGCTTAGCCCCCCCTTACAACCCCCTCTCCCGTTCGAAATTTTGGGACGCCACATAGCCTATTAATCAATTGGTCTTGAAAGGATGCTACATGTGAAGTTTCATGAATATCCGTCCAGCCGTTTGGGCGTGATGCTGGAACAAACATACAAACAAACCCCGTTTCAGTATAGAAGTGTAGAAGCCGGTGGAAGAGAATGGGTAGATGAGCGAATCTGAATTTAAAATTCCCAATAACTGCCGATGTAATGACTGTATCAACATCAAATTTCGTATTTGAAATTAACAACCGCGGAGGACATACCCAGTCAAATTTCAGCGATATCGGCCAAGGGGAGGGGGGAGTTCCGGGGTGGGGGCTCAATTCAAAAATCCCAATAACTGCCGATGTAATGAATGTATCGACATCGAATTTCGTATTTAAAAACTAAAATCCACTCAGGACATAACCAGTCAAACTTCAGCGATATCGGCCAAGGGGAAGGGGGAGTTCCGGGGTGGGGGCTCAATTCAAAAATCCACAGTCCCCCTCCCGTCCACACTTTTGCGACGTCACACACTTTTTTTTCCTATTTGGCCTTCAAGAATACAACATATGAAATTTCATGACAATCCGACCATTAATTAATGAGTTAGCTCTATTTTTATGCTTAGCCCCCCCTTACAACACCCCCTCCCGTTCGAAATTTTGGGACGCCACATAGCCTATTATTCCAACGATCTTGAAAGGATGCTACATGTGAAGTTTCATGAATATGCGTCCAGCCGTTTGGGCGTGATGCTGGAACAAACATACAAACAAACCCCGTTTCAGTATAGAAGTATAGAAGCCGGTGGAAGAGAATGGGTAGATGAGCGAATCTGAATTTTAAAATCCCAATAACTGCCGATGTAATGAATGTATCAACATCAAATTTCATATTTGAAATTAACAACCGCGGAGGATATACCCAGTCAAGTTTCAGCGATATCGGCCGAGGGGTAGGGGGAGTTCCGGGGTGGGGGCTCAATTCAAAAATCCCAATAACTGCCCATGTAATGAATGTATCGACATCAAATTTCGTATTTAAAACTAAAATCCACTGAGGACATAACCAGTCAAACTTCAGCGATATCGGCCGAGGGGAAGGGGGAGTTCCGGGGTGGGGGTTCAATTCAAAAATCCACAGTCCCCCTCCCGTCCACACTTTTGCGACGTCACACACTTCTTTTTCCTATTTGGCCTTCAAGAATACAACATATGAAATTTCATGACAATCCGACCATTAATTAATGAGTTAGCTCTATTTTTATGCTTAGCCCCCCCTTACAACCCCCTCTCCCGTTCGAAATTTTGGGACGCCACATAGCCTATTAATCAATTGGTCTTGAAAGGATGCTACATGTGAAGTTTCATGAATATCCGTCCAGCCGTTTGGGCGTGATGCTGGAACAAACATACAAACAAACCCCGTTTCAGTATAGAAGTGTAGAAGCCGGTGGAAGAGAATGGGTAGATGAGCGAATCTGAATTTAAAATTCCCAATAACTGCCGATGTAATGACTGTATCAACATCAAATTTCGTATTTGAAATTAACAACCGCGGAGGACATACCCAGTCAAATTTCAGCGATATCGGCCAAGGGGAGGGGGGAGTTCCGGGGTGGGGGCTCAATTCAAAAATCCCAATAACTGCCGATGTAATGAATGTATCGACATCAAATTTCGTATTTAAAACTAAAATCCACTCAGGACATAACCAGTCAAACTTCAGCGATATCGGCCAAGGGGAAGGGGGAGTTCCGGGGTGGGGGCTCAATTCAAAAATCCACAGTCCCCCTCCCGTCCACACTTTTGCGACGTCACACACTTTTTTTTCCTATTTGGCCTTCAAGAATACAACATATGAAATTTCATGACAATCCGACCATTAATTAATGAGTTAGCTCTATTCTTATGCTTAGCCCCCCCTTACAACCCCCTCTCCCGTTCGAAATTTTGGGACGCCACATAGCCTATTAATCAATTGGTCTTGAAAGGATGCTACATGTGAAGTTTCATGAATATCCGTCCAGCCGTTTGGGCGTGATGCTGGAACAAACATACAAACAAACCCCGTTTCAGTATAGAAGTGTAGAAGCCGGTGGAAGAGAATGGGTAGATGAGCGAATCTGAATTTAAAATTCCCAATAACTGCCAATGTAATGACTGTATCAACATCAAATTTCTTATTTGAAATTAACAACCGCGGAGGACATACCCAGTCAAATTTCAGCGATATCGGCCAAGGGGAGGGGGGAGTTCCGGGGTGAGGGCTCAATTCAAAAATCTTAATAACTGCCCATGTAATGAATGTATCGAAATCAAATTTCGTATTTAAAACTATAATCCACTTAGGATATAACCAGTCAAGTTTCAGCGATATCGGCCGAGGGGAAGAGGGAGTTCCGGGGTGGGGGCTCAATTCAAAAATCCCAATAACTGCCGATGTAATGAATGTATCGACATCAAATTTCGTATTTAAAACTAAAATCCACTCAGGACATAACCAGTCAAATTTCAGCGATATCGGCCAAGGGGAAGGGGGAGTTCCGGGGTGGGGGCTCAATTCAAAAATCCACAGTCCCCCTCCCGTCCACACTTTTGCGACGTCACACACTTTTTTTTCCTATTTGGCCTTCAAGAATACAACATATGAAATTTCATGACAATCCGACCATTAATTAATGAGTTAGCTCTATTTTTATGCTTAGCCCCCCCTTACAACCCCCTCTCCCGTTCGAAATTTTGGGACGCCACATAGCCTATTAATCAATTGGTCTTGAAAGGATGCTACATGTGAAGTTTCATGAATATCCGTCCAGCCGTTTGGGCGTGATGCTGGAACAAACATACAAACAAACCCCGTTTCAGTATAGAAGTGTAGAAGCCGGTGGAAGAGAATGGGTAGATGAGCGAATCTGAATTTAAAATTCCCAATAACTGCCGATGTAATGACTGTATCAACATCAAATTTCGTATTTGAAATTAACAACCGCGGAGGACATACCCAATCAAATTTCAGCGATATCGGCCGAGGGGAAGAGGGAGTTCGGGGGTGGGGGCTCAATTCAAAAATCCCAATAACTGCCGATGTAATGAATGTATCGACATCAAATTTCGTATTTAAAACTAAAATCCACTCAGGACATAACCAGTCTAATTTCAGCGATATCGGCCAAGGGGAAGGGGGAGTTCCGGGGTGGGGGCTCAATTCAAAAATCCACAGTCCCCCTCCCGTCCACACTTTTGCGACGTCACACACTTTTTTTTCCTATTTGGCCTTCAAGAATACAACATATGAAATTTCATGACAATCCGACCATTAATTAATGAGTTAGCTCTATTTTTATGCTTAGCCCCCCCTTACAACCCCCTCTCCCGTTCGAAATTTTGGGACGCCACATAGCCTATTAATCAATTGGTCTTGAAAGGATGCTACATGTGAAGTTTCATGAATATCCGTCCAGCCGTTTGGGCGTGATGCTGGAACAAACATACAAACAAACCCCGTTTCAGTATAGAAGTGTAGAAGCCGGTGGAAGAGAATGGGTAGATGAGCGAATCTGAATTTAAAATTCCCAATAAATGCCGATGTAATGACTGTATCAACATCAAATTTCGTATTTGAAATGAACAACCGCGGAGGACATACCCAATCAAATTTCAGCGATATCGGCCAAGGGGAGGGGGGAGTTCCGGGGTGGGGGCTCAATTCAAAAATCCTAATAACTGCCCATATAATAAATGTATCGACATCAAATTTCGTATTTAAAACTAAAATCCACTCAGGACATAACCAGTCAAATTTCAGCGATATCGGCCGAGGGGAGGGGGGAGTGCCGGGGTGGGGGCTCAATTCAAAAATCCACAACCCCCCTCCCGTCCACAATTTTGTGACGTCACACACTTTTTTCCTATTTGGCCTTCAAGAATACTACATATGAAATTTCATGACAATCCGACCATTAATTAATGAGTTAGCTCTATTTTTATGCTTAGCCCCCCCTTACAACACCCCCTCCCGTTCGAAATTTTGGGACGCCACATAGCCTATTATTCCAACGGTCTTGAAAGGATGCTACATGTGAAGTTTCATGAATATGCGTCCAGCCGTTTGGGCGTGATGCTGGAACAAACATACAAACAAACCCCGTTTCAGTATAGAAGTATAGAAGCCGGTGGAAGAGAATGGGTAGATGAGCGAATCTGAATTTTAAAATCCCAATAACTGCCGATGTAATGAATGTATCAACATCAAATTTCATATTTGAAATTAACAACCGCGGAGGATATACCCAGTCAAGTTTCAGCGATATCGGCCGAGGGGTAGGGGGAGTTCCGGGGTGGGGGCTCAATTCAAAAATCCCAATAACTGCCCATGTAATGAATGTATCGACATCAAATTTCGTATTTAAAACTAAAATCCACTGAGGACATAACCAGTTAACCTTCAGCGATATCGGCCGAGGGGAAGGGGGAGTTCCGGGGTGGGGGCTCAATTCAAAAATCCACAGTCCCCCTCCCGTCCACACTTTTGCGACGTCACACACTTTTTTTTCCTATTTGGCCTTCAAGAATACAACATATGAAATTTCATGACAATCCGACCATTAATTAATGAGTTAGCTCTATTTTTATGCTTAGCCCCCCCTTACAACCCCCTCTCCCGTTCGAAATTTTGGGACGCCACATAGCCTATTAATCAATTGGTCTTGAAAGGATGCTACATGTGAAGTTTCATGAATATGCGTCCAGCCGTTTGGGCGTGATGCTGGAACAAACATACAAACAAACCCCGTTTCAGTATAGAAGTATAGAAGCCGGTGGAAGAGAATGGGTAGATGAGCGAATCTGAATTTTAAAATCCCAATAACTACCGATGTAATGAATGTATCAACATCAAATTTCGTATTTGAAATTAACAACCGCGGAGGACATACCCAATCAAATTTCAGCGATATCGGCCAAGGGGAGGGGGGAGTTCCGGGGTGGGGGCTCAATTCAAAAATCCTAATAACTGTCCATATAATAAATGTATCGACATCAAATTTCGTATTTAAAACTAAAATCCACTCAGGACATAACAAGTCAAATTACAGCGATATCGGCCGAGAGGAGGGGGGAGTTCCGGGGTGGGGGCTCAATTCAAAAATCCACAACCCCCCTCCCGTCCACACTTATGTGACGTCACACTCTTTTTTTTCCTATTTGGCCTTCAAGAATACTACATATGAACTTTCATGACAATCCGACAATTAATTAATGAGTTAGCTCTATTTTTATGCTTAGCCCCTTCTTTCAACCCCCCCTCCCGTTCGGAATTTCGGGACGCCACATAATTTATTATTCAATCGGTCTTGAAAGGATGCTACATGTGAAGTTTCATGAATATCCGTCCAGCCGTTTGAGCGTGATGCTGGAACAAACATACAAACAACCCCCGTTTCAATATAGAAGTATAGAAGCCGGTGGAAGAGAATGGGTAGATGAGCGAATCTGAATTTAAAAATCCCAATAACTGCCGATGTAATGAATGTATCGACATCAAATTTCGTATTTGAAATTAACATCCGCGGAGGACATACCCAGTCAAATTTCAGCGATATCGGCCAAGGGGAAGGGGGAGTTCCGGGGTGGGGGCTCAATTCAAAAATCCACAGCCCCCCTCCCGTCCACAATTTTGTGACATCACACACTTTTTTTTCCTATTTGGCCTTCAAGAATACTACATATGAAATTTCATGACAATCCGACCGAGTTAGCACTATTTTAATGCTTTGCCCCCCCTTACAACCCCCCCTCCCGTTCGATATTTTGGGACGCCACATAGCCTATTATTCAATTGGTCTTGAAAGGATGCTACATGTGAAGTTTCATGAATATCCGTCCAGCCGTTTGGGCGTGATGCTGGAACAAACATACAAACAAACTCCGTTTCAGTATAGAAGTATAGAAGCCGGTGGAAGAGAATGGGTAGATGAGCGAATCTGAATTTAAAAATCCCAATAACTGACGATGTAATGAATGTATCAACATCAAATTTCGTATTTTAAATTAACAACCGCGGAGGACATACCCAGTCAAATTTCAGCGATATCGGCCAAGGGGAGAAGGGAGTTCCGGGGGGGGGGGGGGGGGGGGGGGGGGGGGGGGGCTCAATTCAAAAATCTTAATAACTGACGATGTAATGAATGTATCAACATCAAATTTTCGTATTTGAAATTAACATCCGCGGAGGACATACCCAGTCAAGTTTCAGCGATATCGGCCGAGGGGAGGGGGGAGTTCCGGGGTGGGGGCTCAATTCAAAAATCCACAACCCCCCTCCCGTCCACATATTTGTGACGTCACACACTTTTTTTTCCTATTTGGCCTTCAAGAATACTACATATGAAATTTCATGACAATCCGACCTTTAAATAATGAGTTAGATCTATTTTTATGCTTAGCTCCTCTTACAACCCCCCCTCCCGTTCGAAATTTTGGGACGCCACATAGCCTATTATTCAATCGGGCTCAAAAGGATTCTACATGTGAAGTTTCATGAAGATCCGTCCAGCGGTGTGGGCGTGATGCTGGAACAAACCCACAAACAAACCCGGTTTCAGCTTTATTTATATAGACTAGCAGTAATACCCGGCGTTGCCCGGGGAACTTTGACTTTTCTCCCAATATCTCCTATAAGGCTATTCAATTCTTCGACAGTACATTCACGATGTTATCTTTTTCAATTATTCAAATGGAATAAGGCTTATAGTCCTTCAACAGTAGTAACGCTAGTATGTTTTAGGACCCCTGGGCACCACAGCTAGTATGCGCTTTTCAAAGGTGGAAACCAAAGCTAGTGAATACTTAGCATCTCTGGACGTCCTAGCCAGTGCGTACTGAAGAACGTTTGTGACCACAGCTAGTATGTGCCTTGCAACGCTGGGCACCACAGCTAGTACGTAGTTAGGAACGCTGGTCACCACAGGTAGTACATGCCTTGCAATGGCGGACCCCACAGCTAGTACGTAGTTGGGAATGCTGGGCATCACAGCTAGTATGTGCCTTGCGACGGCGGACCCCACAGCTAGTACGTAGTTAGGAACGCTGGTCACCACAGCTAGTATGTGCCTCGCAACAGCGGACCCCACAGCTAGTACGAAATTAGGAACGCTGGGAATCACAGCTAGTAAGTGCCTTGCAACAGCGGATCCCACAGATAGTACGTTTTTAGGAACGCTGGGCCCTACAGCTATTAAGTGCCTTGCAACAGCGGACCCCACAGCTAGTAAGTAGTTAGAACCACTGGGCATCACAGCTAGTATGTGTTTTGCAACGGCAGACCCCACAGCTAGTACGTAAATACGCTGGGCCACACTGCTAGCGCCTTGCAACAGCGGACCCCACAGCTAGTACGTAATTAGGAACGCTGGGCATCACAGCTAGTAAATGTCTTGTAGGTGCCTTGCAACAGCGAACCCCACAGCTAGTACATACGTAGTTAGGAACGCTGGGGCTGAGCACTACAGCTAGTAAGTGCCTTGCAACAGCGGACCCCACAGCTAGTACATTAGGGACGCTGGGCATCACAGCTAGTAAATGCCTTGCAACAGCGGACCCCACAGCGAATACATAGTTACTAATACTACATGTGAAATTCATGACAATCCGATTACCCTTTAATCATTCAGCATTATTTTTATGCTTAGCCCCCCCCCCCCCCCTTCCCTAATTTTTAAGATGTCACATAGTGTGTTTTTCTATTTGGCCATCAAGAATTTTTCATGTGAAATTCCATGACAATCCGATCATTCGTTAATGACCTATCACTATCTTCAAATTTAGGCCTACCCCCATAACCCCTCTCCCGTTCACAATTTTTAGACGTCACACACCCTATTTTTCTATTTGGCCTTTATGAATACTACATGTGAAATTTCGTGACAATTCGATCATCCGTTAATGACTTATCACTATACTTATACTTAAGCCCCCATCAACCCACCCTCCAGTTCAAAATTTTGTGACTTATACACCCTATATTTCTATTTGTCTTTTAAGAAACTACATGTGAAATTCCATGACAATACGACCAACCGTTAATGAGCTAGCACTATATTTATACTTAGGCCCCCCCACAACCCCCCCTCCCGTTCAAAACTTTGGGACGCCACACACCTTATATTTCTATTTGACTTTTAAAAATACTACATGTGAAATTTCGTGACAATCCGACCAATCGTTAAAGAGTTAGCACTATATTTATACTTAGGCCTACCCCCACACACCCCTCCCCCCCCCCCCCCCCCCCCCCGTTCAAATTTTTGGGACGCCACACACCTTTTTTTTCTATTTGGCCTTCAGGAATACTACATGTGAAACTATTATTCAATCGGGCTGAAAAGAATGCTACATGTGATGTTTCATGAAGATCCGTCCAGCGGTTTGGGCATGATGCTGGAACAAACAAACACACAAACCCACAAACACACCCCGTTTCAGCTTTATTAATATAGATTATAAATATTTGTTTCTTTTTTGACTCATGCCCGGGTTTTTACTATAAGGTCATATCGCCTACTTATAGAGGACTTTTCGCAACTCTGGTGGACTATAGGTGTCCTAAATGGGTATTTAACGAGTATTAGACATCGCACAGGCTCGAAACTATCGCTTAAATTCCAATCCGAAAGACGATGTGGTAAAAAACCAAGGATTTCGGTCGGTTTTATTATAAATAAATAACAGGTTGTAAAATGTTTTTTTTGTTAAATTTTAAAAAATTTAGAACATTTAAATTTTCTCAATAATTATATATATTTATATATATATAATTATTTTATGAATTTAAAAAAATATTATAACGTAATAATCGAATAAATATATGCATATTAAAAATGAAGTTAGTACTAATAGTTGTACCGTAGTCCTCTAGATGTCTCTACTTGGAGAGGGTGAAATCGATTGGGTTTCACAGGGTGGGCTGGTTTTTGTGTAGTCAAGAAAATATTTAATATTTTTCTATTTTTTAGTAATTTTTTAAGAAGATAAGTGCCATAGTATTATAGGCCTGTTAACGGATAGGTTATTATGGAGAATATCAAGTGATTTATTAATTATTCCACTTAATTATTAACTAGAAGACAGATACCAGCCCCCCATCCAACAAGAACCTGATCAATTAATGTAAGTTTTAAAAAAAATTAATTATTAAACGTTAAAAATTAATAATTTCTCTTTATGAATAAACAAATCTCTTCATAAACAAATATTCTTACACTTTGCCAAAGTAGTTTTGTAGTTTGAACTACCTTTTAAATTTATCCAGCATGTAAATTATTTATTTTTCTTGATACATATATATATATATATATTTTACTTTTGTTAACGATATTTGTAATTGAAACTCATGTTCTTTTTTGCATCCTCAAAATTGACAAAGTGACACTGAACAAAAAATAAAATAATAAAAGTTGCCTTCACAATCATGTTACAATAACCAGCGTTTCTTTTATGTTTTTATTATTAGATGGGAGATAAGCATAATTAAATCCATTATTGTGTTTTTACCCAAAGAAATAATAATGAATACAAACTATTAATAAATAATAAATAAATTTAATTTCAATTATTATTTTGCAAACACTTTTTTTATTGTGTATATTATTATTTATTTTTGTACATTTATTATATATTTTTTGTACATATATTATTTATTATTTTATATTCATGTCATCAAATTTACTTTTTTTTTTTTTTTTCTTTACCTATTGTAAATATGCCAAAATATTTTTTTTAAACAATTGTATTTTTTCAATTTATTTATTTTTTTTTTCCTGTTGAGTGCCCAAAGTATAAATAATAAAAATATAAAATTTGAATTCATTATATTTTGCATGGCTCTGTGTTCTTCATGAATTAGAGAAACTATTTTCAAAAGTGCAGTTAGTTTTTTGGATAAGAAGAAAAATATGCGAATGTGGGAAATACGCTCCTATCGAAGTAAAAAGATAATGATGCATGTGTTGCATATCGATGGAAAGCTTAGGAATTTAGAAATAAATATATTTCGGTCTTAGGTTTTGAAATGCTGGCCGAAATGTAATTGATGATGTTTTCCTTCCGTCATGTAACTCACCTCGTCATGTCACCTGTTGTTGAGAGCTGTCAGAGAGTGAACGAAAACAGCTGATTATTTCGTGCTGGGAAATACATTGCCGGTGATTCAACGAGTTTTTTTTTTTGTTGAAAAATGTATTTGCATATTTCTTTACGAATCGTTCGTATTAACCATTGCTCACTCATGTTATCAAGATATATGATGAACAATTATAATTCAATAAATGTGTATTCTTGCTCTTTTAATGTCAACAACAGGCGTATTATGAATCCACATATCTAATATATATATTTATTTAAATAATAACAATTTTTGTTACCAGATGACTCAGTTTTACGGTTTCACGCTGCCTCCCTTGTCGGCAGCTGTCAACGTTGTTATAGCAACGGTGCGGTCAGCGTTGCCCGAGCCAGGACAATGTGTCGAGCTATTCAAAAAGTTCCAAGGAAAACAGGAACAAACCCCTTTGAAAAGAGGTGACACCGAAATGGAAGATTATGGAACAGAAGGTATTTTTTCTAGTCTTTAAAATAGTCCTGTGTTGAACCTAAACTTTTCTGTCAGCAGTGGGAGGCTTAATCAATCTCGGGGTTCCGGGTTAGGAGGGGATCTGAAATAGAGGGGTTAAAATACATGGATTTATTATAATTTTGGCCAGGACCAATAGAAAATTGTACGTTAAGAGGGTTGTCCTCCTTTATGGAGCTGTGTCCGTTAAGAGAGTTGTCCTTTATGGAGCTGTTCCCGTTAAGAGGGTTGTCCTTTATGTAGCTGTCCCCGTTAAGAGGGTTGTCCTTTATGGAGTTGTGCCCGTTAAGAGGGTTGTCCTTTATGGAGTTGTGTCCATTAAGAGGGTTGTGCTGGAGCTGTATCCGTTAAGAGGGTTGTCCTGGAGCTGTGCCCATCAAGAGGGTTGTCCTGGAGCTGTGCCCGTTAAGAGGGTTGTCCTTTATGGAGCTGTGCCCGTTAAGAGGGTTGTCCTTTATGGAGCTGTGCCCGTTAAGAGGGTTGTCCTTTATGGAGCTGTGCCCGTTAAGAGGGTTGTCCTTTATGGAGCTGTGCCTGTCAAGAGGGTTGTCTTATCAATAAAAGTTTCACTGTAATTGTTTTTCATTTTTAAATGTGTTTATTTACAAGAATATTTGTAATGATTACAAGGATTCAGATCTCGTGAAGACTCTTGGGATTCTGGTGGAGTGGAAGGATCTCGACATAAAATAAACGAATGGCAAGCTGCTTGGAATGTCACCAATGCAATTCAAGTGAGCATTAATAATATATTAAAAAACGATTGAATGCAAGAAAGATTTCTTTGGATTTTATAGGAAATTAAATTCATAGTAAAAAGGTTCATATTTAGGAAACTTGACGTTGAGCTTCTATAATGATAATCTCTTTTTACATCTCTATCATCTATAATATATTATTACAGTCACTTCTCCCATATATATTTGTATTCTCGAAATAGCAATTGCAAAAGTATTACCGGTTTCGCCTTACGCCAACAATAGTACAAAGTTCAAAACTAACATTTAAGTTTGCTAATATGGCGTACTTATCAATATATTTTCAAACTGCGGCAGTATGGAAGTCGATGATTTTGAACGAAATAAGTAGCCATATTATTTCTATATGATTGGCTCATAGTGGATTTGTATAAAAAAAAAAGAGTTAAATATAAAATTTAAAATACCCCAAACACAATTTTTTTTTTTACCGAAACCTTGGTGGAGGGCTTGTCTTTGGGGGGGGAGGGGGGCATCAAGGGTTTAGGGGGAGGCTTGGGGGGGGGGGGGGGGGAGGGGAGGGGCTTGGCCTATAAACATTTAAGCTCAAACAAAAACTTTCTGGAGATCATAAGACTGAATAGTGTGTTTTGTAAACCACCATATTATCCAAATCAATTCTAAAATAATATTTTTTTCATTTCTAGGGAATGTTTATAGTGTCGCTCCCGTTCGCAGTTCTACGTGGTGGCTACTGGGCAATTGCAGCCATGATCGGTATAGCTCACATTTGCTGTTACACTGGTAAGATCCTGGTTGAATGTTTGTACGAGGTGGACGCCACTGGTCAAAGAGTTCGAACGAGAGACTCCTATGTGTCAGTAGCTCGAGACTGTTTTGGAGCTAAGTATGGTCCCACTATGGTCAATACCGCCCAACTCATTGAACTTCTTATGACATGTATTCTCTATGTTGTGGTTTGTGGCGATCTGATGGTCGGTACATTCCCTGATGTTATTGACACTCGTTCCTGGATGTTACTCATTGGAATATTTCTTCTTCCGTTATCATTTCTTAAATCTTTACACCACGTATCAACATTAAGTTTCTGGTGTACAATGTCCCATTTGGTCATAAATTTCGTTATATTTACTTATTGTCTTCTCTATTTACCCGACTGGGGTTGGTCTAAAGTAAAAATGTCTTTAGATTTCGAAAATTTTCCTATAAGCTTGGGCGTTATTGTATTTTCTTATACATCACAAATTTTCCTACCCACCCTAGAAGGAAATCTTATTGATCGTTCAAAATTTAATTGGATGTTAGACATGTCACACATTGTTGCGGCCATTTTTAAATCACTTTTTGGTTATGTGTGTTTTTTAACATTTCAAAATGATACACAACAAGTTATTACCAACAATTTACACCCCCCAGCGTTTAAAGGAATGGTTAACGTATTTTTAGTTTTAAAAGCGTTATTGAGCTATCCGTTGCCATATTACGCTGCGTGTGATTTATTAGAAAAATGGTTTTTCTCACCACCGTTAAGTGTTTTTCCTAGTATTTGGCATTTGGATGGCAATTTGAAAGTTTGGGGCTTGTCGTTTCGTGTTTGCGTTATCCTATCAACAGTTCTGATGGCCGTTTCAATACCGCATTTTGCAATTTTGATGGGTTTCATCGGTTCTTTTACTGGCACAATGTTAAGTTTCATCTGGCCTTCATATTTTTATCTTAAATTAAAAGGAGGTACTTTGGACGCCTCAGCTGTGGGATACAACTGTTTTATTATATTTCTTGGATTTCTGTTTGCCACCATTGGTGTATATGATAGCGGTTCGGCATTAATTAAAGCTTTTGAAATTGGTATTTCTTTCTAAATCAATAACTACCTCTTAATAATAATAATAAGAATACTACCAATTTATTTAATTGCTGTCGAAACATACGTAAGTTTAATTTGGCCATTCTTATAGAAACGTTCATCATTAGCATTCTAATTTGATTTTTTATATATCTTGAGAAAAATGTGACTTAGTGCAGGAAGAAGGAACTGAAGTTCCGGATGACACGCTCTGACAGTTGAGATATGTCCTCTAGTACTTGTCCCGTCCCAGTTCGGGAAATCCGCCAATTGTCCTGATCGGATTCGAGTTACAGCTGATATTTCCTTTTTAATAGCAATTATCCAAAACTTCATAAATATAAATTTCTAAAATTCAATTTAAAAATACGTACATATTTGTGCGAGGGCTCTCTTTTTGCCTGGTAGGTAAAAAACCTTTATAGTAGAGCATTTATAGTAATATATAATAAAGATTAAAATAAAAATAACTAAGTTAAAGACGCTCTATAAAACTTTATTTTTATAACCAATATTTCAAATTAAAATACATCCCAATACTAACAAATAAAACCAATATAACTTTTGACCACTCCTGCAGAACAACAAAATTAGCAAACATTTAAGTCAAATATAATACTGTAAAGATAAGATATAATAGAAAAAAGATGGAAACGAAATTCCCATAAGACAGCATACTGAAGTTTGTCAACAGCCAAATAATTATTTTAAAAAAAATTTAGGAAACAATTTTATTTAAACAACACAATTTTGACTTTGATAACCCTAAAATTCTCAATAGTGAAAAAGCAAATATGGCTTGTGAAATCCTTGTTTATTATGGAAAATATTAAGAAAACTGTAAATTTGAAAAAGGATGCAAAGACAATTGGAAATAATAATACTGATATTAATAAAAATAAAAGGTTAACTATCGATTCTTACCAAAATTTTAAAATGACAAAAATAAAAAATTCTTTCATAAATGTTATATGTATTAATAAGAAGTGAAAGTGATGTCCTGAGCCTGTAATCGTTAAAAGACGCCTCCCAAGATTACTAAATCAGTGATGGTAAAGAATACCCACAAGTAGAGAGCGACGAAACAGTGCTCTGGTAGTAGGCGATTTGATCTTGTAGTTAAGGCCCGGGCATGAGTCACAATAATTAACTATATATTTTCGCTAAAATGATTGTATAGTATTCGCTGCTTGCAGAAGGTATATTTAATTGATATCTTAGAGCAAGAAATGGTTTTATCATTTTTGCCTTGGAACATTCTGATTAACAAAAAATGCTCGGACTTTAGACCCCTTTTCTTGCACATAAGGTCACATATTATTATTTTATAAATTAAATTATGTTATTAATCCCTTTCTTTACATTTGAATGGATATTAGAAATTAATTAGGTACCTAATCTATAAGGCGTTAGTTATTGGATTGTAATGTTTTTGTAATAATGGCCTATTGTTTAGTTAACTGTAAGTGGCATAACAATAATCTGGGAGGTCTCATAGACAAGGTCCAGATTCGCTGGTCAACTCGAATGAATTTATGAATACTTGTATTTTCTTCCTTTATACAATTTATTTGAACTCTTAATGTTTTTTTTTCTTTTAAACTTAAGCCTTGTACATCAATTGCACATGGTCGTAAAGAAGTTTTACTGTTGTTCATTGCTTAAATGAATATATTCTATCGAAGGAATGATAAGAAAAATTCTATTTATTCATTAGTCATGGACTAAATTGAATTTTCATTGCGGTTCCCTTAATTTTAAGCATACCAACAGGAACATTTGGACCCCAAATAAGAACTATTCGAGTCTTTCTGTTATAACAAGTCTTCCACTATATGGATTTATTAATTTAAAAAAACATTATTTAGTTAAATAAATAAAAATAATTTATTAGATGTATTTAAACTAACGCTTGCGGTTGTAATATGTGGATGAAATGGTTATGAAATAATTCTAAAACAGAATTAAAATTTGATGTCTTCCAATTCTCGTAAAATATGTTAACTTCGTCTTCCAGAAACTGTGAATAATATTTCATTGTTAGTATGTATATAATAATTGTAATAAACCCTTATTATTTAGTGGTTTTCAGTTTTATAAACTCCAATTATTCTAACCGGCGAGGTCCTATATTAATTTGTGAGTAGGAAATTGGAGTTAACAGATCAAAAATATGAATATGGCAATATTTACTATTATTAAACTAATTGTTATTTGTCAAATAGCAATTAATACAATTTTATAATTGACAAAAAATTACTTAAATACTGTTTAAGCTTATTTTTCCATCTCAGTAGTCAAATATTTTAATTACCTTGATTTAATTGGTGAATATTGAAACATTCTATATTCGAACCTTTGGCGATCACTATTTTTAGTTTAATTTCTTTATATAGAACGTTTGCATTTTTTGTAGAACGATTAAAAAAATAATGAGGGTTTATATAAAAAATATTAGATCGTAGGTGTTCGGATGTAAGTGCCATTTTAATATTGTTACATGAGTATAAATATATTTAAAAAATGAGCAATAGGGTATGAGGTATTTCTGAATTAAAAATAATGGAACTAAGAATTTTGTAATATTATAAGAATGACTACATAAGAATTCTATAACACTTAAAATAATCTCGTTTACTTCATCACTGAGTAACATAATTTTACAATACAAGCATTTTTTGCTCTCGTCGTCATGGAGTTTTGGATACAGTTATCGCATTCACAATTTTTTTTTTTTTTAATTTTTTGATCAGGAAAACATGAAACTTCGTTGAAAACTCTACATCAGAAGTAAATTATAGATGGAGTGTGATAAGGTTTTTCAACCAGAAAGCTGCCACGGTGGTTATGTTAGTTCTACCTAGGGTTACTACAAAGTATCGATACCTTTACTCATGAGTAGCATCGAATAAAACTTTCGACACTACTCAAGTATCGAATAAAGAGTATCGATACCTAGTTGTATCTAGAAATTCGTTATAATTATTTTCAAACCCTGTATAATATAAGTATATACCTATATAATAATAAAAAAACATAAAACAATTTGAATGTATAAATGAGATATTATAGTGGGCATAAGAAACAAATAAATCAAATCGAATTAGATAACTTATATTATTAAACACATACTGAAAACAATTAAAAGCCTTATAAAATAAACTTACAATTTATTTTTACTAAGGATATAAAAGTACTACAGTATTCGCTTTCCCACAATATTTCACTTTTTTTGCAAGTCGCTGAGATCGAATCGTTCTTAGTGTAATACTTTCGCCGTAGGACGAGGCATTATAATTTGTTAGGACAACATGGGATGTAAAAATAAAATAAAATGCTGAAATCGTAATTACGTTCACGGTTCTGTTCAAAATCAAATAAACGTATATCTTCATAAACGATAAACCATTTAATGTAAATAAGGTAAGAAATAAGGACGCATCAAGCAGACTGCATGATCACATCCCACATGAGGTCATTACCGTCGATATATATTTGTCTGTGGATCGTGAACGATTTTGATGAATTGAAAAATTTGTATAATTTTTTTTTAATTGTTGAAATTTGAAACGAATACTTTGAATCGATATAAGAAATATCTTTTCGATACCTACTTGGCATCGGTAACTTTTCAAATGATAACTTTGTGTAACTTCGAAAAGTATCGATACTCTACTTGTATTTACTCGTATCGTTAGATCCCTAGCTCTACCATCCTGATATGAATATGAAGCATTAGTAGTTGCATATGCACTATTTTTCTTTCTATACTGATGTAAAGTATACTAATAAGTTCTTTACTCAACTTGTATTACTGTATTATTTGACTTCATATAATATAATGTACATACCTTATTGCTCGATTTTCCAAGTCTTCCATAAAAAAAGAAAAGAGTATTGCCTTGATTGTCTTCCAAAAAGAAGTTTTCTATTTATTATTAAATTTGTACAAAAAAATGTTTAAAAAAATATATTTAAGATTACAAAAAGATATGTGTTTAAATTAGTGTGCCTATAAAATTATATTAGACAAAACCTACCTGCCATTTATTAATGTTATCAGGTTCATCATGAGGCTATTATTATTTTTTTTGTCTTACGGCAGCTTCGTTGTGTAATGAAAAATACTATTTTCATCGGAAG
Organism: Aradus depressus; assembly: GCA_963662175.1. NCBI lineage: Eukaryota > Metazoa > Arthropoda > Insecta > Hemiptera > Aradidae > Aradus > Aradus depressus. The sequence goes on from OY759224.1 coordinate 21,538,787, forward strand.
ATATAACGAAATTTTCAACAAGAACAATTTCATCGCAAATGATAATAAAGCTCTAGATTTTGTATAATATATAAAACATGAATAAAATATATGCTGTTGTGTCATTTGTAATATTGTAACGTAGTTGTTCTTCCTATTGTAAACAAGGTCTTCCAAAAAAGTAATTGTATTGACTAGTTTGTAATTTAAGCAATATTTAGAATTTATTAATTTATTTTTATTAGATTGTAAGTAAATGTGTGTTCAAATTGAGGGAATTATTGTTTGTTATTTATTATCGTATGTAAGGTAGTACATTTGAGTTAGAAGTTGTTGAATTGTAGCAAAATAATTCCGAAGATAATAATATTATATAATGTGAACGTGGCTGATGTAGTGAGACGTGATTATTTCACAGGTTGCAAAATAAAAATATAGTCTCTGTTCTCAGATTTTATTATTATATCCTAGCCAGCTTTAGAGGTTGCCCTCTTCATCAGGTTGTCTACAAAAAACCAACCATTCAAAAAGTTATAAAATTCTAATTGTAAAATAAATACTTAAAATTTCATTCATTAATATCACAGAGTTGATTACATCACAAAAAATATAAGCATACATCATTATGATATTTCATACAGATTACTCACTCCCTGTTTCCCGTGACTCCTACGAAAGATAATTGTAGTATATAAGAAACCTCACCGCCGCACACTGGGGCAAAATGAATTTCGACCAAAGAAAATTCTGGCCAAAATTATGAAACCTATATACTTTATGTTTTTTGGTGTGCTGAACACGAAAAAAGTACAAATACATCAACTTCTCAACAGGAGGTGAACACGTGTTTTAGCTCGTACAGCTTATGAGAAATGTACAATTCATAATAGGTAACTGAAATTAGAAACTGCAATAGCTTAATTTTCTTCGAAATTCGCTAAAATTAAACGTCTGCGTCTTCTTCGGACGAATTTGTAACTTTAAAATTAAGTTTCTCCCAAATTCGCAAATTTTTGGAAAAACGGATTTCATTTTATGTTTATCTGATGAAAATACTTTAAGAAGGTGTGATGTATAACAAATAAACACACTTAAATTATTAATATTAAAAAATTAATTATATTTATTTTTCTATAAAATCCAACAAGCAACTGAATTAGTAAATAAATAATATGAATGCATTTTCTTTTAAAGAAGGTGAAAGAGCGAGTGCTCGGCAACAACAAAAACTGATGTTTTTAGTAGGTAGTATTTTATTAAGTAGTGACGCTAATGATAGTAATTATAATTCAGTACACTTACCTTGAGAAGAGATCACCATATTTAAGACAATAAAAGAATTTAAAAAATTGGGGTTTAACAGGCTGCAATGGTCTTGTTTATATTTGTACAGGTGTATGGAAGTAAACCCACCTTCACTCCCTCCTTAAAATCTGCATCTGTTTTTTTGTATTTTGGCCAGGTTTTGAGGTCTTTGGCGCCGTCAATGGCTACACAACCGAACTCTTGGACCATATACTGAAGAGAAAGAAGTATACAAACTAGGTGTCCTACCGTACCTCCCCAGACTCTCAGAGAAGTTAAGATAATAAATAGAGATTGGTTCCAAAAATATGATTTCTCTGAAGGGGATGCTCTCAGAAATGGAAGATCATGTGGACCCTCTTGATAAATTCGGTCTGGTTAAAAATTATTTGTAACAGTTTTTATCTTGAACAGATATGGCTCGGCTTCGTTATTACACAATACATAGGAAGATTATTATTGTAAGTATTGAGATCAAATTGGAACGGGAGAGAGAAGATTCACTCCCTACTCAATTCTAGAGAGGCTATTAACTCTCTCACACTCAGTGCTGCCAGTCGTGACTCAGGGAATTCATGAAATTTTAGATTGTTTATTTTTGTGTGATTTTTATATTTATTGGAGAGTTTTATTTTATTTATTATTATTTCACTTTTTAAATTGTTTTTCTTAAAATTATGTATCATAATTTTTAAAACTTTTTTAAACACTCAATGTCTACGCACAACATTCGTAAACATGGCCCAAACTGAGTGGACTGTATTCGATAGGTGCTAGTTCATGGATACTAACTTTAACAAAAAATAATGAAAACTGTGTTTCTATTATCATTTCTTAAACACTATTATGTACTCACAGATAAAGGGGGAAACAATGATATATGGAATTATCATATAGTGCCTAGCCAGGCTTATATTAAATTGAACAGGTCTTGACTGCTCGGTTTGTCTATAAGCAAACATAAACTGAGAAAACGTAATTAACACATTATGAACGGTTTCCCAAGATGGAAACTATATAAGATAAGCAAAGTACCACATGTACTTTCACACACACTGAGTAGCCAAATCACACTGCTCTACACGAGACGATTTGTAGGATCGTCTTTCTTACACAAGAGTTAATTCGGCACTGACTGGTCCTAGACTCACACAAGAGTTGCACAAAAACTCTTGAGCTTAAACACACGAGCTGACTTTGGAAGCCGAACTGTGCATACACAAGAACGACTTGGGCCCAAACACTCTATTTTATCAATTAGGAAAGGATTGACCAGAGCCTGTATTGACATTATATACATTATTAATGAGTTGGTGTATGCTAGATTAGTAAAAGATATGACATTAAAACTAAATGTGACTAAACCAACAATTAACATTTAAGTTATTTACACTAAAATATTATATTAAAACAAAAACAATTACAAACTACTTATATACAAGGGTATATCATGAGTGAAAACTTACAAACAAATAATATGATATCTAAACAAAGGCAACTTCCTGAGCAAGCAGAAGTTTTAAAATAAATAAAACTCTATTTTATGTTACTTATTTACTGAATTTAATTATATTTATTCATTTTAGCGCATATAGCCAAAAATGTTCATTTATTATAGCAATTAGAATTGTCTAACTTTTTTTTTTTTTATAGACTGCCTGATGTTAAGGGGAAACTTGAAAGCCGACTAACATAGTATAGTTACAGCATAAAATCTGTGAGAGGTCAGACCTCATTTTTCTTTTGCGAAACTGTGCATTAAGTTCTTAACTGATTTAAAAAATCTATAATTTATCGAAACCGGAAATATTTTGTCTTCTCCTTTAATGGTGAAAGTTGCTGTTAGCAAACCATAAAATTGAATAAAAATCTTAATTTCAAGGACACTATTGATATGTTTAAGTTACTTGTTCATGTCACCAAAATGGAATAAGTGATTTGCCACTAGATCTCAGCACTGGCTAAGATTTCACTTGTACAACTTTTTTCCTGAACAGAACTATCATTTTTCTATCCGATTAGGCATTTAACGAAAAATGTTCAAAAATATCACTTGGACCATTTTGATTCTAAACACGTCATTTGGTCACCAACGTGCGCGCGGGCCGATAGGTCTTAGTAGTTTTTTCTAAATAATTAATTACGAAACAGTATACTAATTGTTGTGCCGTGGTTATTTTAAATGCTAGTGTAGGGCAGGAAGGGAAAGTGAAAAGAAAAAAGAAATTCAAGAATACAAAAAACTGCTTCCTAATTCTTACTGCTTCAAACAAAACATAATGTTAATTTAATATTTTTTGAATAATGAAATATTTCCCTCATTTTCTACATCCAATTAAACTATTTTATTCAAAATAGTATAACATAAAAAATATTTTGTAAATTTTATGATTTCATTGTAGCAAAATGCTAGATTTCTGTCTACATATTTTTTTTAATTGAACATCAAGCGGAATTGTGTTGTTGATTTTGTTTTTAATTATATTTAAAAAAATGAATATTTAAAAATATTAAACGAAAAAAAATTAGATAATTTATTTATAATGTATTTGAAAATAAAAATATATATGTGATTCACTTCATAGTAACCTATTTTCTTATGCATTTCCCCTGTTTTTATATATGTATATTTTTTTATTGTAGTGAAGCTAAATTGAAAATGGAATGGTTTGTATTAGTATTTTTGGTTATTTTCATTTTGTTGTTCCATTTTTTGATACTTTCCATCCACGCATGGAGGTATTGCGCTCTATGAGTAGGCTTCTATCGTGTGGAACTGAAGTTAAAACTTTTGAATTGAGGCACACTCCAATCTGTCAGGACATTGGTTAAGAAGTTTGGAATAATAAGAAAGGACTAAATTGGGCAGAAAAAGAAAGCGCTTTTTCTTCACGTACATAGATTTAGCAATAGCTGATTATAAGTGTTAAGATAACATATCGAATACGTACCGAGATTCTTCCAGAAATTGTTAAAACATATTTTGTACGTTTAGAAAATTGTATTTCCCTTAAGAATTAAGTCAGGAAGAATGAATAAAATATTCAAGGAGAAACAAATATCACAGTCGAGAAAGAATTGTTTTAGGTTTTTGACTCGAGCCCGTCTCCTCAATTTAAGCTTATAATTTTCAATTTCTACTCTTAAAGGAACATTTCATCAATGCCGACAGAGAAACGACAGTCCGATTTGTGACTATGTGGCCTATTGCAATTTACATAAACAATTCAACTTTTGTAGACAGAATAAATCTAATTTCATATTTCTCAATTGGAACAGAATGTTGAACAAAAAAGGTTGAGATTGAAAAACCCAAGAAGTTTGCATACTACTAAAGCTCTGGTTTAAGTAAAAATAGTATGTATTTCTTTCGAATTTTCAATATATGATGGCACTAGATTATACAATTCTGGGGATTATCAGGTATTCTGTATTTAATACATTTTTGTGATACGTTGGGCCCCCTTCGAATATGTCAATCTTGAATTTCCCGGTTTTACCGCTCATGTATTTCCAAACTTACCCACAGAAAATTAAAGAAATAATGTCTTTTATTCTTATTTTTTAAGTATTATTATTAGTAGTAATAAAATAATAACCTAGGTACCAACAATAAAATTGAATAATTGTATACACTATAGTATTACCGGTTCAAAAATTATAATAAACTAATATAAAAAAGTTATTAAATAAAAAATATATAATTATTACCACCTTGCACTAACTTCATTTTTATGGTTAATCTAATATTTTTTTTGAAAGGTAAATATATTTTTATAATTTTTTTTTCACACCTTGTTATTTTAAGTTTTTGTTTAGTCATGTAAACAAGTGATAAGTTTTCAGTTCAAGTAAAGGTTTTATTTGTTACTTACTTTTGAATAGTTTCTCTAACCACATTTATCAATTAGGTTTATATTCAAGTTTTCATACTTTCATTTTTTTAACGAGTTTTTTTATTTATTCTACAAAGAGTAGGAGGTAGGTTACACATAAACAAAAGGACTTGTGTTCTATTTATTCAGTTAGTATGTCTTATAATTTACTTATAAGTTACTCATAATTTATTTGTTAGTCTTATTATTCAATACATTCAATTTATTTTTGTTTTAAGTCTGAAGATATGGAGACCAATGGAAATAGTAATATTTCTTTTACAATTCATTCGGATTCTCCCTCAAGTGATCCGAAACAACATCCAGTTATTATCATAGGACAATTGACGAATTTGAATAAAGTTAAATATGAAAAAATAAAACATAAATTTGATACAAGAGTCCCAGAAGAGGTAAGTTCCTTTTCATGTTGAAAATAGTTTAGTTATTTGGAATGTGTAGTTCGATTCTACCTAGAGTTAGATTTTGTGTTTGAAAAATAAATATATGAATTTCCTAAATTCCGTATATTGACATTATTACGAATTTGCTAAACGGTCCCACCTCTTTATTCTTGAGAACAATACACCGATTGATTGCAACGAATTACTCATTCAATGTAATTTTATTTTCTCGACTCATGTAAAGTTTCTGAATTTAAGCAAATTAATTTTTCTTTCTCACTGGATTATGGAAAATAGAAATCAGTTCAATTTCAGGTTAGCTCCCCAATATATCAACTCATTTCTTTGGACAATAAAATTAAAACAATCATTAAATATCGCCAGTACTATGTAGATCCCATATTTTAAACAAAACATTGAAATACTCGATTAACTATGTAAGGTCTTTCCAAAAACTACATGTTTTATTATTTTCTTTTTTTTTTCATATATTTCATTATGTTTGAAATGAACCCTGAAAATTTCAGTTCTTTCTTGAAGGGATCTTGTAACCTTATACTTTAAGTAACATTTTATGATTATTTTGAAACATATCTTCAAAAGGGTGGGTTGGCTTACTGTTCTGTTCTCCAGATATTTCAATTAGAAATATATACGTTGTGATAATCCCATATTTTTAAGGCGTCTGGCTAGCCTTCATATATATATTTTTTCTTTTCAGACTTATCTGACTGCACTGAATGGTCTTCACCCGAATACTGGGGATACAGTGTCTTTGTATTTGAACAGCGCCGTACTTGGCAGCTTGCCTGCTCGTTGTTCAAGACACAATTCCACTGCAAGACCTCATGCTATAGCCTCTTTAGTGAAAAGTCTCTCATTGGGAATATCTGAAACTATCATTGTAAGTATATGTTTAAGAAATATGAATTGCATTTTACCTCTGTGTTAATATTTTTTAAAGAAATAAGGATTTTAGTTGGAGTGTACATACTTCCGTATAGGCCCGCAATTACAAATCGATATTGCAGCACCTCAGTTTCATTTTTAATTACAAAAATTATAGAAATTTGTACGAGTTTTAAGTTTATGTTTTTGCGCAATTGGTTAGAATTACAATAATTTTTATTTATTAAAACAAATAATAAAAGAAAATATGGCGGGCCCAAATGGAAGTTTTATGCTAAGCCTAAACTTCCATATAGATCCGCCCTTTTTTCTTTTATTTATTTTTTTACTAAATAAAAATTATTGTGTTAGGTTAGGTTTTATGACTCATGCCCGGGCTTTAACTACGAGGTCATATCGCCTACTACCAGAGCGCTCTTTCGTCACTCTGGTGGACATGAGCCCGACTCTACTGTGGGAGTCCTAAATTTTGCCTACCCTAAATTTTTATTAATCTAGGGTAGGGGTCTTTAACGAGTACCTGACATCGTACAGGCTCGGGACCATCGCTTAACGTCCCATCCGAAGGACGGCGTGCTTAAGTTTATTTTACCTCCCAGATAAAATAAACTAAGGGCCTCGGCCAGGCTACGAACACACGACCTTGAGCTCAGAAGTCAAGCACGCATACCACTGAGCTACCGGCGCCCTCAATTATTGTAATATTATCCAATTGTATAAACATAGATTTCAAACTCTCCTGTACGAATTGGTATAATTTGTGTTTTTTTAAATGGAATTGGAGGGGAAAATATAGATTTCAAATTGCGGGTCTATTCGGGAGTATACCCTTCTGAATGAGTTGATGCATGAATTGAAGTAATTTGGTTGTTGTTTTCCAGATTGTGTGCCCTCAGTCGGATACGCTGGCCTCCGTCTCCGCAGTGGCTCGATCCTACCCTCTGTTTTCCCTCAAGACCAAATCAGCCGAGGATGTTCATGTTCGACTGGAGTTCATCCTCACCGACTCGGAGACTCCTCTCGACCTGCCCGCTCTTCAGTCCGTCGCAGATGCCGTCCGTCTTGCTGCCTCTATTGTCGATCGTCCCTGTAATATGATGTCTGTTTCCACTTTCATTAAGGTTAGTTCATTAATGAGGATTTTTTTTGAGATTGTGAGAGCTGTAATTAATAAAAGAATACTAAGTCCACCCATGTTTATTTGGCAGAACCAGCTTTCAGTCACATTCGGCCATCTTCCGTCTTGATTTAACAGGAGCAGAGAGGTGTAACAGTCTCTTTTCATCACTACAAACTCCCTACTTTCGTTAAATCATTACCGAAGATAGTCCAATGTGACTGAAAGCTTTAGCTGGCTTATTTATTTATTTTTTGCCTATTTTGGGGTGATAGAAGGCAAAAATCCATATGTATCTGTAGAAGCTAGACAAAAGAAATTGAATGAACAACGAAATCTAAAGTTATTCACACATAAATATTTGAGAAAAATACTTTATATTATTTCTGCCTTCTTGTTTTTTATTTTATTTATTAAGGTAACTGTTGCTGGGTGCAACAATTTAAGATGATACATATAGATATGGTGGCGTATGAGAGGAAGGCCACCCAGTGGTAGGTCCTCAGGACGGAAATTAACCTTAATTATTTGGACATTTGAAGTGTGAGCATGTCACAATAAGAGAAAAAATAAATAAAATAATAATAAAAAAGAATTGTAGGACAATTTTGATGGTTGGGTAGTAAGAGAGATAATAAAAGTAAAGGAAATTAGTGTTGGAAAATATTAATAATGAAGATTATTTAAGATGCCAATAAGTCGCTGGTCGACCTCGTCATCCTTCGTGGGTGGTTATGTGGTAAGTTGTGAGGATAATGTACGTATTCTCGGGTTTGTATTCGTATAAAGTTTGCTGAAAACTGTGCATCATGAAATCGTTATGAAGTGTTCTGTTTACGTATCGTGTACACTGTGCTATCAGTCTGTGGATTTTTGATTGAAACATCCGAATTCGCTGGATGTTTTTACTGAACAGTATATCTGTCGTAGAGTATTATGAGTCGACGGTTTAGCGTGTTTCATGAGAAATGTGTGTGAGAAAATGAAGCATGTATGTGAAGTTCAGCAGTAGCCAAGATGGCGGCGTTTCGCCTAGTTTAAATAATTAATTGAACCCCCTGGTATCTTGAAGTTGACAGGGCAGTTTTTAGCTACTGATCTAGCACGAATAATCTTACTCCTGGCTTCTTTCTATTTTATACATAAAGCTCTTACTGTTACATTATATTTTAAAATCCCTATATATTTGGGTATATTTGACCGATTTGAATCAAATAGACTCAGTCGTGGTCGTCTATCTTGAACAGTATCGTTTATTATTTAAAAAAAAAACATGTCTAAAACATACAATATCATCATTTTAAAACGCGAAATATGCTTAGTATAAATTATATACAAAAAGTACTTTGTTAATCTCTTAATATTACTTCAACTGTTGTATAGAGGAAGTTGTGTAATCTGTCAAAAACTCGGAATTTCCTAATTTTTATTTTAGGGTACTCTTAATATTTTTTTTATTTCTGCCCACTGATTCACTCTTGAAGCTTATTTTTGATTTAGTAATCATTCTTTTGATATTTTTGAATGCATACAATTATTCATATTTTTAAATATTATTTTCAGGAGATAGAGAACGTTAGCAAGGAAAATTCTTTAGAACTAAAAGTCATTAGAGGCGAAGAACTGAAAGAGAATGGACTTGGTGGTATCTACGGTGTTGGTAAGTAGATGCTTCTTACTGCTAATGCCATTATGTACATATGTACACAATGCATATACCATTATCGACATTAGTTTGTTATTATCGATATTAGGAGAGTGAGTTAATTATAGTTACTAGATTTTTTACACATTGATTTTTGACTTTATCTATGTTATAATATGAGCTAGTTAATGTTGGTTATTTGATTTAACACTTGATTTTTGACTTGGCTAGTATCTGAAATGGCTATCGAATATTGTTAATGTTGGTAGAACGTAAGTTTTATAATATTTTGAACCTCTTTAGTTACATTCTCATTCATGATTTGTATGTCTGTAAATTCTTAATCGTGGAACTAACTACCTGTACTGTTTCATTAAAATGACTGATAGCCAGGTCAACATTTAGTTCTATCGGATACATGATAATATCATGTACAAATCATATTATGATTTGTATATGAGCTCGACATACTTTATCGGGGCATTTGTTCATAATGATATGTTTATCATATATACGAAATAATACATTGAGTTTCCTATCGGTCCTTTTATTGAATTGGTGCAGGTACTCCTTTTTTTATTTATGTATATCATATATATATATAAATAAATATTATTATATAAACTTATTAATATTTTTGAAGTGTAACTTCGTTACTTAGTTATAGCAGAGCGTTTTGAGGTAGATGCAGCGTTCCGCCTCCAAAACGCAAACGAAAACGTTCGTAACGTTCTTGACCTTTCACTTTTAATGCTTTTAAATATATTTCTATATACCGTATCAATGGTTAGTGATAAAACTTTTTATCTCTTTATCTGATTTTTTTTTCTGAGTGTGCAACGCTTTAAATTTACTTATTGTGCACATGTAAGTGTACTTATTGCATTTATTGTGTATCGCATAAAATGTACACAATACAACAAAAAAATTTAAAAAATGTACAAACAAAAGTCAAATGTACAAAACACTTAATTTATTCTACTGAATAAAACACTTAGAACGAGTCAAAAATTCCACTATATTTATATAAAAGACACAATATATTTCGCTGGTTAGAGCATTGTCAAGTGTACAGGATACAGACTTATGACATAGTCATCCTGTACACTTGACAATGCTCTAACCAGCGAAATATATTGTGTCTTTTATATAAATATAGTGGAATTTTTGACTCGTTCTAAGTGTTTTATTCAGTAGTATTTACAATGAACTTCCACAAGATCTCTGGCGTAAACATCTCTAACTTAATTTATTATTCATTGTCTATTCTTAAGGGCGCCAGTAGCCCAGAGGTAGCCAGCTCACGGTCGCTGAGCTCAAGATCGTGGGTTCGAAACACGGCCGAGGCCCTTTAGGTTTTTTATCTGGGAGGTGAAATAACCTTGAACACACCGTCCTTTGCATGGGACATTAAGCGATGGTCTCAAGTCTGTACATGTCAGGTACTCGTTAAGGACCCCTACCCTAGATGAATAAACCTAGATAGGCAGAGTCCCGTCGTCTATCGTCATTACGACTAGTATTAATCCGGACCACTCTCTCTTTATCAGCCACTCAATTTGGTTGGTTTGGTTTTGGTTTTATGACTCATGCCCGGGCTTTAACTACGAGGTCATATCGCCTACTACCAGAGCGCTCTTTCGTCACTCTGGTGGACATGAGCCCGACTCTACTGTGGGAGTCCTAAATTTTGCCTACCCTAAATTTTTTATTCATCTAGGGTAGGGGTCTTTAACGAGTACCTGACATCGCACAGGCTCGGGACCATCGCTTAACGTCCCATCCGAAGGACGGCGTGCTTAAGTTTATTTTACCTCCCAGATAAAATAAACTAAGGACCTCGGTCGGGCTACGAACCCACGACCTTGAGCTCAGAAGTCAAGCACGCATACCACTGAGCTACCGGTGCCCTCCACTCAATTTGGGCAGTACTATATATATATATATATATCAGCGAGGCTGTGCTTCTGTGTGGCACCGACCACACCCTCCAAGCCCGGGTCTGTATCAGTCTAGAAGCCACGGCGATGCCGCCCCAACCCCCGGCAACCCCGAGAATCCCCGCCAGGCCCCCCACCCCAACACCCTCAACAGAATCTATTTATGATCTTTATTTTATTAGAGTTCAATTTTTGAATTCGTTACACATACATTTCTTGTCTAGAAAAATGAGGTAAATTGGATTGATTATTTTAGGTAAGGCGGCAGTAGATCCGCCAGCGTTGGCGATTCTCACCTACCGTCCTAAGTGTGAGCCAGAGACAACGATGGCTTGGGTTGGCAAAGGGATCGTCTACGACACCGGCGGCCTCTCCATCAAAACTAAGGTATTATATCATCAACTACTTCCTTTACATTCATCTCTTAAAGAGGCCTAAATAAATATTAATTTCTGACTTTCTTCTTTTTCTATGGAGAGTATTGATAATTCCGATAGTTCTTGTCCGATAGAAGTTCTAAGATAATTTTTAATATGTTTTAATTTAGAAATATACGCTTGGGTTTTATCAATATGACTATTGATAACATTTTACGATTTTTTGCTTACGCATGTTGGGGCTCCTCTAGCTCGGGGGCCCTGTATCATTGCTACAGCGGTAGCTATACCCCTGGTTTGGAGACCAAATGGCCGAATAGTGTGTCGATATCCATCCTGTATTTATACGGGTTTCAAATAAGGAATGTTGCTCCACTCGAAAAGTATAAAGTAAATAACAGGAAATGCTTAGTGGAAAATTAATTTGTGCAGACGATGATGCCGGGTATGAAGCGGGACTGTGGAGGTGCGGCTGCAGTGCTAGGTGCCATGGGGGTGGCTGCCAGAACCGGAAGTAGAGCTCTCATCCATGGAGTGTTCTGTCTGGCTGAGAATGCTGTAGGCCCCAAAGCTACTCGCCCGGACGACATACACCTTCTATACTCCGGCAGGTTAGTAGCTCTGCTTTTATATATATACAGAAAAACGTGTTTTTTGAAAAATATTGTCTTTTACAAAATATATGGGAGTATTTTCGGTATGGCTACCATTTCGATATGAATACAGGCATACAATACCTACATTTTTGTGACAAAGGTATATTACTTAACTCGCTGGAAGAACTGGAAATAAACAGAGCACTACAAAAGAGGAAATTGTATAAACGATCAGACCAATCTCGAATATTCACCCCTTTTATCGCCAATAATATAATTCTTAATTTTCTGTGTATACGTACTTACTTTCTTCATTTTATTGAGGAATCGTTCGGCGGTGGGGCTGTAGTCGTTCTCTCTTATGTACATAATCTAATTAGTGAATCCGAAAAGAGCCCTTGACTAGCCCCATTGACTATGATGGGCTATCACTATTACTTCTGAATACAATGTCGATAATCAGTGTCAATTTAGAAGAGTTAGTTAATTATTGTGACTAATGCCCGGGCTTTAACTACGAGATCATATCGCCTACTACCAATGCGATCTTTTGTCGCTCTCATGAACTTGGGTCCGACTCTACTGTGGAAGTCCCAAGTTTTGCTTACCATAAATTTTTATTCACCCAGGGTAAGGGGTCTCAGTCACATCCGAAGGACGGCGTGCTCAATTTTTTTTTATCGCAAATAAAAAACCTAAAGGCCTCGGCCGGCTTTTGAACCCGCTATCTTGAGCTCAGTAAGCAAACACGCTACCTCAGCTCTCCCTCCCAGTCTGGAAGATGAACCATTTCTGTTCTCAATAAAAATACAATAAAGCTAGTTACGTATTATCATGGGAAAATTAGGTCTTCAGTTCTCTTAATGTTATTTCTTCCTCAGCTATACAAAGTATAGGTGGTGTTATGTAACAGAGAATTAATTGAGTTTTCATCGGGATTTCATGTTTTCTTCCGGCACGATTCCAAAATAGAAAAAAAAAAGTCTGTGTAAACGATAACTCCCAATGGAATAAATGTATCGAGACGAGATTGTATATGTACATCCAGAACCTTGTAAAGTCGGCACCTATTAATGTTTCGCGAATTCGGCTGAATGGAAGAAGTATTTAGGAGGAAGGGCATATCTCAAAAACTCTGATAACTGCCGAAGTAATGAACATATTGATACAAAATTTAGTATGAGGACTCAGAGGCCGCTAAGTAAGATGTAAGTCAACTATAGATTTCAAGCCCAAACGGACGATTAGTTATGTAGGGAGAACGAAAACTTAATAGATTTTTAATTCTTTTCTGTAGAAGGATCTGGATTATTTGTTGTTATTTTTAACGCCAATTCCTCGCTGAATGTGGTCGTCTTTATAAACTTGTATTCTATTCTAGACCCCCGAACTAAGACTGTCTAAATAAATGTATTAATTTGTTTTCCAGAACTGTTGAGATCAACAACACGGATGCTGAAGGTAGATTAGTGCTAGCTGATGGAGTGGTCTACGCCAGTCGAAATTTGAACGCCAAAGTTATTATTGATGTTGCTACCCTCACGGGCGCTCAGGTTAGTAAACTAATGATAAACTTTAAAAGTTTGTGCAGGCAGAAGTTGATGTATAGTTAACGGATTTGATTTTTTTTTTTTGCTGAATACAAAGATGGGAAATGCAAAACTCAGCATTTGTTAATTAACAGAAGCTATTTGTTAATAGATAAGGCGCTAGTATTCTAAATGGCATATCTCGACTTCTGACAGGTAGACAAACATAGACAAAGCTCAAATTACAGAAAACATTATCTATTATCTGTCAGAAAATTACAAAATTCGAGTGTTTGGAGCGAAAATACTAGTTTTTTTTTTTAAATATAAGAGGCATCCCCCTCCCCCCTATAAAAAAATATTGTTCAAAATACTGCATTAATTAATTTGAAAGTTGTTTAGAATATAAATGAAACTTCAACTATGAGGTCATATCCACCAGAGCGCTCTTTCGTCGCTCTGGTGGACATGAGCCAGACAGGAAACGTTTTAAAAAAAGTGTTAACTAAATGCTCTAATCCGTAATTTTCTCGTAGAAAAACGTTATAGAGTTTTTTTTTTTTTTTTCTTATTATTTGAGCTATGAAACGTTCATCTACGTCAATAAGTTTCGAACACTGTGTTTTTTTTTTTTTTAAACTGCACAGAAATCATTCTTGTACAAAGGAAGGTCATGTTAACCAGAAAATAATAAAAAATACAATAGAATTGTGTTGAGGAGACCAGGAGCTTACTTAACCTGATTTCTAATAGACATGCCAAAAACTGTGCTCTCCCTCCAAAAAATACATTTTTACTTACTGTGTTTATATATTTGTTTTCAGGGTATTGCTACAGGTAAATATCACGGAGGTCTCTTAACTAATTCTCTCTCCTGGGAGGGAAAAGCTCTACAAAGATCTCTAGTCTCTGGAGATTTGCTATTTCCATTAGTTTTTTCACCAGAGCTACATTTTTCTGAATTCAATTCTTCAGTTGCCGATATGAAGAATTCTGTCGCAGTAAGTATATTTATATATTTATTTTATTGTTGTCTCATCCAAAATGACATATGTATTCACATTATGCTTGAGTCGATATTTAAGAAAAGTATTAGAAATATGGAAAGTGTTTTATTTATTGAATGATTTCATTCCATTGTCTGTTGAAATGGATTTATAAGCAGCCTAAATATTCTGCCAATTACTCCATGCAGTAAAGATTTTGTATGTATGATAGCCTAATATTCATTTTTTTCGTTCCAACTTAAAAGGTAGCATTCCTCCCTTCCTGTGACCATAACTACGCTTCTTCAAGAAGTCTAGTCCATTTCTTAAATATATTATAATACATAAAGAGAGAAAGTTTGTGTATTTGAACTCGAGAACTACTTAACCGATTTGAATAATTCTTTTACTGTTGGGAAACTTATTTCTTTCCGGTGGACATAGGCTGTTCATCCTATCGAGTTGGAGGAGAAACGGCCGCCCGGGCGCTGTATTGCATACGTTGCCTAAACCATTGAAGATCTATCATAATGATGTATGGAGGAATTGTTTGCAATAACAATTTCTACAAAAACGTCCGCGACATCATATATCTATAATGTATAAGAGATTTTGTCTATATAAATGTTCAGTTTTGTCTGTCGCGTCTGTTTTTTAACAAGTTGGCGCTAAAACTACTGAACCTATTTTGACGAAGCTTTATATGTAGCATCTTTGTAAGCCCGATTGAATCATAGACTATGTTGGCGCCCCAAATATTTGAACGAGAGGAATACAAAATGAATACTTATTCTTAAACAGTTGATCTCTTTACATTTCTCAAATGGCATCCTCATAAGTCCGGTTTAAACGTAGTCCATGTGGCATTTATTTCCAAAATCATGTTACTAACTGGATGGATAAAGTTACTCCGGTAACCTCCCGGATATAAGTATGGTAATCCATATATGTATATATTTTTTTATTTGGGGGAGGGTAACAACACTTTAAAAGCTTCCAAATTATTGAAAATTTTTAGTACGAAGGGTGATCAAAAAGTTCCAGGACTGATTTTTTGAAAATGTATTAAAAAAATTTACAAGTTATTGGATATTGTCCTCTTCAAAGTACTCCCCTTGGGAAGCTATACATTTTTCCTTTGCCATTTCCACTGCTGGAAGGACCCTGAGAACGTATATTCTGGAATGCTGTTCAGCTCCTCCAGCAATCTTTCTTTAATTTCGTCAGTTGAATGAAATCTCCACCCTTTTAAGGGTGCTAAGACGGACGGGACTTGCCTGTAATGTTTGATTGTGTTCTGTAGGATCGGGGGAATGCACAGCCCTCCTGTGCCGGCCTCTTCATTCTCTCCCACCTTGGCTTCGACACTACTGCGGATTGGCTCCACATCGATATGGCCTCACCAGTTCATCAGGTAACATATTTTTTTTTTAGATCATATATTCATATTTTATTCAAGACATATTCTTTAGGAATCTACATAGAATATACGCATATATTAAGAGTACACTATTCCGAATATTTTATTGACTGGTTTTATTGACGCCGTGTTAACAAAAAGCGCCATACCTACAAAGAATCACATTTTAAGTTACATATAGGATGTAACAGAATAAAGTGACTACTCCATAATGTTTGAACGAGTGGTTGTATCGAGATGGCACAAATTAAATTAAATTTAAATTAAAAATGTAGGGTAGGTAAAATTTAGTTGAGCCGGGCTCATGTCCACCGGAGTGACGAAAGAGTGCTCTGGTAGTAGGCGATATGACCTTTAGTTAAAGCTCGGGCATGAGTAATATAATAACTAAAGAGGGTTTACTGTATATACTTTCTTTTAATCAGTGTTCGTTTATATGATTTCAGGGTGAACGGGCGACCGGTTATGGAGTGTGTTTATTGACTCTCCTGAGTGGGCATCATTCACAAAGTGAGATGATACAAAACCTATGTGAAATATAACAATAAACAATTCATTTATATTGGGATCTATCCAATTAATTATAACTGCGTATTCTATAAATCTTTATGATAAAATGTGTGTTATTTTCCGAAGAATTATCGTAAAGGCCAAATTTAAAATATAATAACCATAATTTTAAAAGTATGTTGCTTTTTTTTCCACCCCTACCCATAACAGTGTCATATTTAAGGTTGTGCGACAAGAAATTAATCTTATCTAGCTATTGTAATAAAGCCAATAATAAGCCACAAAAGCTTCAATTTGTTAATTGTTAACTTGGTGGAACTTTCCTGAGGAAAATGCCCATCTTATAAATTGTCTATATTCGTTTTGAATTCTTATAGTCTGATTGTTCTGTTTAGAAGTCTTTTGACTTATTTCTTCATGTGTATTTTCGCAAAGGGGCACCCCAAGGAATGCTCTCACAAATACGAAACAAACATCACTTCTCATTATTGTTTTATCCTGACCTTAAATCCATCATTGAACCTCCTACACTTTGGGGTGTTGCGCTTTCGACCCCTTTTCTTTTTGTATCTTATTTTTTCTATTCAGATAATATTGATTGGATAATTATTCCTGGAGATATTCGGAAAGGGGGGGGGGGGGGGGGGGGGGAAGGAGAAACTCCTGAGAAAACCTGCTCACTGAAAAGGATAACAACATGTATAACCGATAACGTTTCTAGTTTATATTCATATGCTTTAACAAATGGTAGCGCTAACCTCAGACATCAATTCACACATCAAAAGAGCATCGATACTGATATGGCAGAAAGAATATGACGCAATGAAGAACATGAAGGGGAGCTTCTTCACCAGGATCCAGCCTTCTATCCCTTCACAGCCATGGTTCCACCACATTCATCGAACCAGACACTTCTTCACTTCCATTTGCCACCTTAGGCCAACCTCACATTAGGCAATTCCGAAGCGACGCGACTGATGCTCAAGTATCTTAGAAGTCACTTTCTGTGTTGAGTGGTGGGGAGACACAAACGACGCCACTCCCAGGATACGCGTATCCTACCAGATTCAAGCGACCTGCTAGGAAGATCGCCCGTCCCTTGAGTATCCTGCGTCGCCTCGCAATGGCTAGTGAATACACTCTTCTGCACTCACACATTCCCGCATTTGTGTGTTCCTCTGTCTTATGGATGGAGAAACAATGCCAATCAAGTGTAGGAATGATTCTTCCGTCATTCGGTAGAATGCTACGAACTTGGAATCCGACTTTTCCAGCTCTTTAGCAACAAACAGTTAACATTCCTTTCTATGTAAGGCGCCATAATCTTCGGATTTTCCTTTTTCTATAATAATAATAAGCAACAACGACATCTTCATCACTTGAAGAATCTTCACATGACATGGTGAACAACTCAGCTTCTCGCCACGGCTAGATGGAGACTGAAGAGATCCTAGTCGCTGCACAGTATCCTCAGTGTGAGGAGAAAAGTTGCCTACGGGTATTATACTCACAGGCAACTCAAATGGCTGATACTTGAGTATCAGTCGCGTCGCTTCGGAATTGCCTAATGTGAGGTTGGCCTTAGACTCAACCAAACCGATTACCTTTCCACCTTCATAAAATCAAAATTTTAGATCACCCTTTTTGTAGCTGTTTCATACCTTAATATCCCATCGTGTCCCCCTACCAACCGATATCAGACTCATAATTAATAGAGTTAGAAATATTGAGATCCTAGACGCTCTTTTCAATTTTATTTCTGCAAATAACATAGTTTTATAGTTACTCCAATTTTAATCCTAACTGTATTTTCACTTGTAAAATTATTTAGTCCCCTCTTTTCAGTCCCCCCTTGCAAAATTTTTAAGTTAACTTATTTAATCCACCCTTGTAACATTTGTACCTCATTAGTGCCATGGCTGATGTGCGTTGACCATAAGGCCCCCAAAAAAAGTACCTGCCCCCCCCCCCCCTTCTTCACAAATCTTTTGTTTTGAGGCGTTTTTATTAACAGAAGTTTTAATTATATAACCTAAAGTTTCTCATATAAAACATTAATTTTTTAGGTTTTTTTTTTTTTTTTTTTTTCTGGAAACACTGCGTGGTAACCACCAGTTTTGTAACATGACCGGAGTTTAACCTTCGATTATATGAAAATGAAATTTTTTTTTTATTTGACAATGACGTGTGTCTTATTATTTCTGGAAGACTGAAATACTTGTTTAAGTTGAAGTAATATCATGTTTTAATGTAGATTCTCTTTGACGTGACAGTAAATTATTTCATTTAAATTAATTTACGTGTTTTAAAAAGGTGTTTTTACATTTAGAAATTTGTTTGTATTGTTCGCTCTACTACAAGTAATATCAAACTTGTCGGCAGAAAAACGAAGTGATTATTCATAGTATTTCTAAGAATATATATTGCTTGTGTTTATTATTTGTTTCTCAGTAGTTTGTTCCCTTTATTCTCTGTTTTTCATATACTATCTTGTGTTTCAGCCTTCTGCTTTCAGTTAATTACCAATTGATAATAAACAGACGCAAACATACTTGATAATTGCTTTATTGGAGGTGAGATGAGAAACTGCATTCTGAGAAGAAAGTTGATCCATGCACTTATATGTTCTCTCACCAGTGTGTTTTGCCCTAACTTATCATTTTAGGACAAAACTCACTGGTGAGGGGCTGTATTAGGGCATATGCACCCATAGTTTATTTCAGTATTTGTGAATTATTTATTTTTTTAAAGCAAAATGAACACTAAATGATTGATATAGTCTGTGGGTCATTCAGTAGAACTCACGGACAGATTTTATTCAAGGTTTTTATATAGAATCCTCGTGGAATATACTAGATATTGCAGTTTTAAAGGTTTGAAAATTGCAACTGAACATATTTTACAATGTAATGTCTCTAGAATCCTTCAATACCTGTTTATATTGTTCATACATGCTCAACAATGACTACTATTGGAGGTGTTTTGTCCTAAAAAAAAAATGTATTGACAGTGAGGTAGAAGAATTAGGGACAACTAGATATATCTTATTACAATAAAACAATTCCCTGAATGGAAAAGGTAATTTTTTTCATATATATTGAACTAAGTTGACGAAGAATAAAATGGATTGTGGAAAATATACATTTCAATTACCCGAAACAAGTCGTGGACAGAATCTAACAATAGTTTGACGTTTAGTACCTTTTTAAGCAATTTGCCATTTTCATATTAATTACTTTGTAAAGTCAGGTGTATTCTCCAATTATAGACCATTAATATGGGAATATCTATTTTATTCAATTATTTCCGAATTCCAAGGAGAGGGCTAATTGAAATTGATAAAGTAATGTAAATAAGAGATAATTTTATAAGATGCAAAAACATTTTTTGGGGGTCCGGTACTTTGCAAATCATTGTTATTCAGGACGAATTAAAAATTTTTTAAAAAAATGTAATGAGATAGGAAAAGTGTCAAGTAGATAGATGTGTTTCGAGTTTGGCCATTGGAATGACGTTAAGTGAGTTCCATGGTACATTGTTTTGTCACGCCAGTATATCAAATGGTTTTTAGTTGCGAAGAGACAAGGTCGCAGGTAGCGTGCAAACAGGTTTAGATGGAGGGTTCGAAACCCGGCAAAGGCCCATTTTTTTTTTTATCTAGGTGAAAAAACATTGAGCACGCCGTCCGATGGGACGTTAAGAGTTGGTCCCAAGTACTTGCTAAAGACCCCTACCCTAATTGAATAAACATAGGTTGGAAAAATTTAGGACTTCCAAAGTAGAGTTGGACTCATATCCTCCACAGTGACGAAAGAGCGCTCTGGTAGTAGGCGATATGACCTTGTAGTTAAAGCCCAATGGTTAATGGAATGGTTTTGTGTTTCCATTATGTATAGATTGTATGTACTTATTGCCCTTTATGTCATTCAATGTTTTCTGTATAACATTATTAAATATATAATTTTTTCCATAACCATTACTCTAATAATTTAATTTCCTTGGTCGAACCATTACCCTTAAAGCTGAACTGAAGTAGAAGAGCTAATCTCATGTTTTTCTTTAATCTAAAAGTTATACGGTGCAGGAAATAGGTTTTAATGTTTATAAAAAGGCTGAAAATAAGTTTTTATGAAAAATAAATGATATCCTTGATAATGAAAGGATATTACAATAGAGATGGAAGAGAACAGGGAGGCATTTTAAATCAAATGGATGATTGTGGACATCGGGTATTCAAATTTTACTCTTTTATTATTTATGGGAACATTTCGAGCTCACCAGTATATCAAATGGTTTTTAGTTGCAAAGACGAGGGCGCCGTTAGCTCAGAGGTAGCGTGCTAGCCTTTAGATCGAGAGTTCGAAACCCGGCAAAGGCCCTTAGGGTTTTTTTTATCTAGGTGAAAAAACATTGACACACCGTCCTATGGATGGGACGTTAAGAGATGAGTCTGTGCGATGTCAGGTATTTGTTAAAGACCCCCAAGCCTAGGTGAATAAAAATTTAGGAGTCCCATAGTTGAGTCGGGCTCATGTCTACCAGAGTGACGAAAGAGCACTCTGGTAGTAGGCGATTTAAAGCCCTGGCATGAGTCACAATAACACTCACACAAGACTGTAGCTATATTACCCTCGGTCTTTTAAATATCTACATTTTTCAATGATAAATTCAGACTTATTACATATTAGATCAAAGAAACTTTTTTTTATTCAGTTGGATTATTCAGCCTATTTGGCAGCATTGAGAAAAAGCTGATGATGAGCCTGGGCTCCAAACGTTCCCATAAATTCAAAAAGAGTAAAATTTGGAAGACTAATAAGTCGGACATTTTTCCGAGCAACATATAAATTTCAAAAACAACAAATGATGGCCTGGCAACACTGATCTTAAGTTATCACTGATAACCGTCTAAAGAGGTGTGTGTAACCTTCCCTTATAACAATTTTCCAGTTATATTTATATCATTGAGGTTTGAATTACTTTTTAAAATGGGAGGACATCATGATTTTGGGCCCAGAATGAAAATACCAGACTATAAAATATACAAAGTTAAAGATATTCCAGAATTTGTGCAGCTTGAAAATATGTTAGCACAGAAAGGTTTGAAGGATCCTTGGTTAAGGTACATTTGTATATATATATTTTTTTTTTCTGTTCTCTATTTCTGGTGCCGTTAGGTTGCTTGATGTAATATTGGGGAGTCAACTAAATGACAAGGCTTATAACTAGGGCTGTGATTTATATGCATTTACATATTTTTTATCTATTAACTTCAGCATCTTGTTTAAGTATCATCTTTATGTTATGGCCCATATAGAATCAATTTAAGCAATTTTTATTTTGCATATATCGCAATAAATACATATTTTTGCATATTGCTCCTTTTATTGAGAAGAGTTTATTCCAGGAACTTCAATATTTTCTCTTGAACTCATTGTGTTCATATTGCAAACTTATTATTCTATTTGTTTACTCTAATTTATTCTCGGAACTGGTTTTTTATGCCCATTTCCCGCCTTCTTTCTTATTCTTTTCTAAGTCGATCAGTTCAGTTTTAAACGTTTGGGTGAAAAGAAGTGGAGGTGGTGAGCGAAGAGTCAGGGGTTGAATTGAGTCCAATGTATATTGAGGTTTTCAATTCTGCGCCAGTTATTTCAATTGATGTGAAGCGCTCATTCAAAAATCAATTTTGAGGCCAGACAGGCCATATATACATATTTTGCCAAATATATTTGCATATATATGTGCATATTTCGCTGTTTTTATTGCATATAAATCACAGCCATAGTTATAACTATACCTTACGATGATCTAATGCCGAAACGAGTAGTTTATGTACAAATTTCTTGTGAAAAAAAAATAGTGAGGGGTAACTTTTTCCAATATTTTTTTAACTGGGGCATGACCACGTCGGTAATAAAGGAGCTAATACAATTGCTTGAAAGTGAAAAATCAAGTATAATAGAATATAGAAAATAAATAAAAAATGTATTTTTTCTTAATCCAAACTTTTTTTCTGTAAGCTGGGTATTTAATAATTTTTCAATTTTTTTTTTTTGGGGGAAAAGTAGAATGCCAAGGTTCATATGGAATCCGCACTGCGTCGTATCTAGGGTTCCGTTGCGGGTTTGAGCTTCCCCTCGGAAGAAAGTTTTTGAATATGAGGAAGCATATATAATAGGTACTTGAAACTATTGTACTTTTTTTTTTTTTTTTTTTTTTTCTAGAAATGAAGTTTGGCGTTATGATCGAAAAGAATGGGGCACCGCAAGTTCCCGACTTAAACTGTTCGCTACACGAGGAATGAAATGGGGCTTTGTAGCTTTCCTTGTGACTATAGCTGTTGAAACAGTTATCGATAAGATGAGCGACAAGAAGCCTGGACATCATTGAACCTTGTTTATCTTTATAATTATTAAGTTTTAATATAATGTGTTAATAGCTAATAAATTTACTTCGTAGTTTGGCAATTTGTTTTCTTTATAAGTTCATAAACCTTATAACTAATTTTTGTGGGTAGCATTCAGATAAAATTGGGCATATGTTAACCCCATTTGTGGGGGCCATGGTGGCCGTGCGGGCTAGAGCGTAGGGCTTTGGTCGCATGGTCTCACCATGGTTTGCGGGTTCGAATCCCGTCCGGGAGTGAGTTTTATTTCGTAGATAGAACTCCCTCCCGGGGCCATGGATGTCTTAAATAATTATACATAACACATTGACATGGCTAATATGTACTCATAAAGCCAAAAGAAAAAAAAAAAAAAAAAAAAAAAAACCCCATTTGTCATTTTAATTAATTTGACCATTGAAAAAATATTTCTAGTATTATCATAGTTCAATGATTTTTTTATTATTTCTATATTTATTCTCTGATGTTATTTGAGTTTAATACATAATATAAATGTGGTTATGTTACCAAACCCCTCAGCGAAAATAGTGTAGCATTGAAAAAGAATTGGAGAGAAATATCAGCAGAAATAAAGAATAATATTATATTGAGGAATAGGACTAGAGTCTATTAGGAAATACGTCTACCCCTTAATGGATAATCGTTATAAGAAAATATTATTCTTAACTATAAGCAGTAAAATACACAAGAGAGAAAAATTGGTGAATGACCGGGAAATGTGCATTTGTCAACGACAGTTATCTGAGTTGTCGTGTTAAGTCTCCTGATTCCTCCATTCCTTTGGCCGATTCAGCTGAAAACCAATAAGTGTCGTCCTTTGAGGGTTCTGGATAAACATAAAATTTCGCGTCGATACATTCATTCTATAGGGAGTTACCGTGTTCTTTTTTTTTTTTCTTCATTTTGGTATCAGGAGGTCGGAAAACATGAAATTCCGTTTAAAACTCAGCATCGAATTTCTGACCAATTACATAACTTCCCCTATATTTCGTGTAACTGGGAAAGTAAAACATAACAGTGATTTTTTTGGCTTTATGTACAATGCATATTAGCCACCATGACTTAACACAACAGTGTTATCTAGTTATTTACGACAGGGATTCGAACCCGCAAACCAAGGTGAGACCATGCGACCAAAGCCCTACGCTCTAGCCCGCATAGCCACCATTTATTTATATTAGTTTTTTTTTTGATTAAAAAAGTGTAATTTAAATTATCTTTTTTTTTCATACCTGAAGATTGGCGTTATTATTAGTAATTTGCGGGTTATTTGGTAGGTAAAGTAAATAAAAAATAATTGCAAAAGTGTTTCTTAAAATAATATATTTTTAACAATCAGGTACATAGTCTAGTGGTAAAATAACTACAAAAATAAATCTTATATAAAATATAATAGCTGAAATATGAATATATATAAATTTCCTATGTCTAAAATCACAGTCAGGTTTTTTTCATTTTAAGAAACAAAAAAGGACCCATAGGCTTACTTATTATATTAGTAGTGGTAGTTACATTTTTTCCCGTCTACGTTTATGGAACATTTTTTATATGACTATCTAGGATGAAATGCTTTCATGTTCATTATTCTAGAAAATGAATATAAGTTGCAAAATATGTAATTATTTAATCACTGTTCCTGGTGGTGCAATTCAATGTAGTATCGAGAAAAAAAAATGACCTAATCTTCAGAAGCAAAATTAATCTGAGAAAAATTCTATGTAGACGTTTCTTATGCAGCGTTTACACTATGTAGCAAAACAGCTATGTAGCTATGCTACAAGTTTTTTGAAAACGCCACCCGAAAACAGCTATGTAGTTCAATTCAAGAGATATATAGCTGGAAATGTAGCACAGATATATAGCTGGAAATGTAGCTATATAGTCCGGCTATGTAGTTCAATTCAAGAGATATATAGCTGGAAATGTAGCACAGCTATATAGCTGTCGGCCGAAGACGCTCGTCAGTTGTGTGCTTGCCATCTCGAAGTAAACTGGTTGATTTCATCAAGTACATGCTCATACAGCTGCTGCACACAACGAAACGTTTTTAGTCATAGCTATATAGCTCTTTTTAGTCATGGCTATATAGCTCAGCTACATAGCTGTTTTGCTACATAGTGTAAACGCGGCATTACTAAAAATAAAGAATTTACTCAAATCACTACACTTTTTTTCTTTATGCAACCAAAATCGAAATGAACATGAAAACATTAATAGCAAAAAATATGTAGTGATATATCACAAATATATCTAGTTTAGTCTTATTGAAAAAATATATATATAAAATATATTTTTATGTAAATTAATAAAAAAATCATTATTTATTAAAAATCAACATGGCACTTGTGGCATTAATGCCCCCTCGTTCTCTTATCACTTCGTTTTTAAAAGGATTTATTTTGACTACAATTTTAAATGGACATTAGTAAATAAAATAATTAAAAAGTTGAACATTTGAAAGATTGAATAAACATTTAAGGCGTTCTTATTGATACTCAGGGGAACCAACTTTTACATATTATTTATAATAGAAACAACAGATGTCTTCCCACTGTTTTATTTTTGAACAGAACCGGTTTTCAACACAACAGCGTTATCATCAGTGGCACATTATTATTGAATAAATATAAATAATGAAAGGTAACTAGCAAATCTTAAAGCATCATGGGAATAAAATGAAAAACTTGCTTACCCCATCTGTACAGCGTAGAGGCTAAATGACTACGCATAGCACAACGGTTTCCCAGCCCTAGCAATGTTCACTCACTCTACATACAAAAAACATTCATTACAAAATATACGTAACTAAAAAAAAAATATCGACATAACAGACAAATAAATTTCTCTGCTATAATATAAAATTCAATTGCCAAAAGAATTCCTGTCATAAAATATAGGAAATAAATAAAACTATTTCATTAAAAAAAAAAAAAAAATGTTTCATATATTTTATGAGAAAAATTCCTTTAACTATTGGATTTTATACTATTGCAGATACATTTATTCGACTATTATGTAGTTATTTATTTTTTAATGAATGTATTTAACATATAATATTTTATGTGTAGAGTGAGTGAACCTCGCTATACGCACGCACCCCTTTGAGCTATGTCATAGTCCTTTAACCTAAGGATAGGGTAAGCAAGTTTTTCATTTTGTTACTCTGTACCTTGATGCTTTAAGATTTGCTAGTTACTGTTAGCGCAACATTTAATTAATTTTTGATTTTTGTAGAGGTATTTTTTCTTAAGTTTTCTTTCATTAATTATTCTAATAATTATTAATATTATTATCATAATAACTATGGTCAATATTACTCATGTAATTTATTCTTATGTTTATATTACATCATATTAACAATTTATGGGAGGAGCCTATGAATGTGGGGGAGTGGGGAATAGTTCGTGTTATGACCGCTGGTCAGTGTTGGACAGCTAGTCTTCCATGGTCCTTCAGCCTGTTGACATTAGGGCACTCCTCAAGGCCACCAACTTCTCTCGTCAACCCGGATCGCCTTTCCGTGGACCTCTGAAGTCTGGTACTTGGCTCATCTGGTGTGACGGCGTCCTCAGCCTACTCCCAGATCTTCTCGGCCTTGTTTGGAGATCAGTTCATCAGCCCATCTTCCACATTCACCCCTCCACATCAGGAGAGTTAACTTTGTTTATTTTTGTTTTTCCTTTTAACTACGCCGACTGGCCCTTGTATTTGAAATGAAATATAATTATATTATTTTTCAAAATCTAGTCTATGTTATTTATTAACATAGAATTTGGTGATTCCGGCCAGGAACATATATATTTGTTAAAATATGTATTTGAATTTTGTTCAAAGATGTATTCTAATCCTACTTTGGATTTAATCCTATTTTGTACATCTAGCTATTTTCTTGTTATTGCGCACCACATACCTGCCTATAACCTTCGTGTTATCATTTATGATAGTAATCAGATGTTATTATTATGATCTGGAAATAGGTCATATCAAGGTAAATAACATTCTTCTATCCATTAATCAGTGGATTTCTATTTTTATTTTTATGTTGATAGACTCTTCTTATATTATAATCTATTTTTTTAAATAGTTTATAGTCTATCATTTTCTTGTGTTAAAATACATAAATATATTTTTTTTCAACCTAATATTTTCAGTGGCACTCATTTAGGTTCTTGTATTTGTTTTGATTCTACTAGAAGGTTCAATGTTTGTTTATATTCACTCTAGCTTCTTTTGTTAATATCAACTTCAGATATATTTATTATTTTAATTTCATTTTCTTAGAAATACTTCGTTTCATTTTCAATTTTCATTTTCTTTTAATCATGGCAAGTGAGGAAGCGGATGTTAATGTTGCTGCTTTCTCCGATTCTCGGACAATAATATTAAGACGCAAACTTTATTCTTTATGTCAAGATATTAAATCTATTCGAGAACAAGGCCGTGCAGCTAAAGTAGATAACAGTCAAACGAATCTATTTCAAGCGATGTTTTCCGATCTTTCAAATCTTCGAAGTGAATTAAACTTTACAAATGAAGCGTTGGAAACATACTTTGTAAATGCTCAGAAAGGCGAGGATTATCCTACGGATAGAGATTCTTTGATTTTATCGAACTCGAAACGTTATATCTATGAGATCCTTATGATTCATATGGAGCTTTGTCCGCCTCCCAGGCCAGCTCGAGAACGAGCAGCTACTCCAACTCAAAATATTTCTGTTATCAACGACACCAGGTCGCGCCTCCCAAAAATTAATATTCCAAATTTTTCAGGCGAATTGACAGATTGGCCGCATTTCAAAGATGTTTTCATTTCTTTAATTCACGATGAACCGACACTGTCTAAAACTGATAAATTTTATTATTTAATTTCTAGTTTGAATGGTGAGGCTCGATCCCTTTTAAAGTCCATACCTGTGACGGAGGCTAATTATGACCTAGCCTGGAAGACTTTGATGGCTCGCTACGATAAGAAGCGTTTCTTAGCTACAGCCTTCTTGGACAAACTTCTCTCATTTAAATCTCACCCAGAGGTTTCCGAAAATTATAAATTATTTTTATCTCATGTGGGTGACAGTATGGAAGCTTTTCAACTTCTAAAAATTCCTCATGAAGCGGAATTTATCTTGTTTCATCTTGCTATTCAATGTCTGGACCAGAGAACAAGGGAAATGTTCGAATCCAAGCATATTAAGGAAGAATTTCCGCGATGCAACGATCTTCTGGAGTTTGTCAGAGACAGACAGCAAATTCTGAAGCTGTCTTCCAGCAAACCCGGTAAGTCGTCTTGCCCGAAGGCAACGAAGACCCATAATAAATCTTCTTCTGTGTTTTTGACGACCAAGAGAGCTTCGAAACCATCGGATGTGCGCACTTCAAAGTGTCCATACTGTAAATTGTCTGGTCATGATTTGACCAAATGTCCCAATTTTTTGAATCTGTCGCCGTCGCAACGCTTCCACTTTGTAAAAACCTTCAAGGGATGTAAATATCATTTAACTTCGGGTCATACTACCGACGAATGCAAATTTAAAATTAGATGTCTCATTTGCCAATCTCTTCACCATTCCTTACTTCATTTTTCAACAAACACCCTCGTTGAAGATACTAGGCCTCCATCTATGGGGACGCCTTCAGGAACTTCGAAATCGATTCTTACCTTTCGTGGTAATTCTTTTGATGTTCCAGCTCAACAAATACTTCTTAGTACTGCTACTGTTTTCATAACAGATGTTCGAGGATGTTTTCATCCCATTCGTGCTCTCATTGATTCGGGAGCTCAATCCTCATTGGTGACTTCAGACTGTGCTCGGCGACTCCGCTTGACGGTGGCGAATGATTCCCATCAGATAAGTTCTGTCGGGGACCTTAGTGTTCCGTCCTTAGGAACTACATTTTTTGAGATGAAATCTATTCATCGTAAAGCCCCTCTACTAGGTGTCCGCGCCACAGTTGTCACCAAAATAACGTCGGATCTTCCATCTATTGCAGTTCCGGAAATTATAATCAGAAAAATTAACCCTTCGATCAAATTAGCCGATTTGAATTTTGGACTGCCTCGTCCTATCGACTGCCTTTTAGGTGCCGATATTTACTATAAAATATTGGAAGGTAGACCCATCCCTATTATCGGTACAGATTTAGCCACCATTAAAACATCTCTTGGCTGGATTGTTACTGGTGCCTATTCAGTTGATTTTGAGTCCTTCCCCAGGCCATCGGTTTTGACCCTCACGACGATTCCCTTTATTCACCGTCAACTTGAACGATTCTGGGAATTGGAGGAACCTAGCATTGGAGTTGTGGCCGATCCGGAAGAGGAACTTTGCGAAGAACATTTTGCCCGGACTCATCGTCGTTTGACTTCAGGGAGGTACGTTGTTGCTCTTCCATTTAAATCTCCTTCACCATTATTAAGTGATTCAAGATCGCAAGCGTTGAAGCGGTTCTACAACTTGGAAAAGAAATTGTTGAGAAATCCCACATTGAGACGGGAATATATCACTTTTATGGAAGAGTATCTCTCTCTGGGACACATGGAAATCGCTTCCTCTCCTGGGAAATACATAATTCCCCATCATGGCATTTTAAAAGAGACTAGCTCAACAACTAAGTTGAGAGCGGTCTTTGATGCGTCCATGTCGTCGTCGATTTCTACCGGCTCTCTAAATCAACATCTTTTTGTTGGACCGAAACTTCAACTTGATATTGCGGACATCATGCTTAATTTTAGACTTCATCGTATTGTGTTTGTGACGGATATCTGTAAGATGTACCGCCAAATCCTTATCAATGAACCGGATCGTCTTTATCAACATATT
The DNA here is from genome assembly GCA_963662175.1 of Aradus depressus. NCBI lineage: Eukaryota > Metazoa > Arthropoda > Insecta > Hemiptera > Aradidae > Aradus > Aradus depressus. Next base: position 21,568,606 of record OY759224.1, read on the forward strand.
TACTGGAGATCGGATCCTGCTGATGACGTTAAAGAATATGAATTGTGCACCTTGACTTACGGGATGTCCTGCTCCCCCTACTTGGCTCTTCGCGTTCTTAAACAACTCACTCTGGATGAAGGTCATCATTTCATCCATGCGTCCAAAGTGTTACGCGAGGACGTATATATGGATGATATCATAACTGGGGCATCAAGTATCGATGAAGCCCTCAGCCTTCAACAACAACTAATTGATTTACTCATGAAGGGTAATTTCGAGCTTCGTAAGTGGGCCAGCAATTCAGAGAGTGTGCTCAAGGCAGTTCCAGAGAAGTTTCATGAAAGGTCTATTTCACTTTCGAAGGGAGAAGATTGTGTTTTTAAGGTGTTAGGGGTCCAGTGGAATGCTCAGTCAGATGAGTTCTCATATAATATCACCACCCCACGTCCTCAGTGCACTAAACGTGGTGTTCTATCTGCAATTGCGCGTATCTTCGATCCTCTAGGTTATTTAACACCGGTGATATTTTTGGCCAAGCTTATGTTGCAAAATATTTGGAAATTAGGTCTCGGCTGGGACGATCCTCTGCCAACTGAGGTCAAACTTGACTGGGAAAATTTCATGATGGAAGTTCCCCAATTGGTGTCCATCCGTTTATCACGTTTCATCCCGGTGAAACACAGTAACGATTGCCAGTTCGTCGGTTTCTGTGACGCTTCAGAGAAGGGATTCTCGGCCATCATTTATATTAGAACGGTAACGGATGACAATGTTCAAATTTTTCTCTTGAAAGCAAAATCTAAGCTGGCTCCTATAAAACCGCTCTCTATCCCAAGGCTTGAGCTTTGTGGTGCTCTTCTTCTTGCAAAATTATTCAGCTCTCTGAAAAAATTTCGAGACAGAATTTCGATAAATCAAATATTCTTCTTTACGGATTCCGCTATTGTGTTAGGTTGGCTACATACTCCACCTCATTTATTGAAAACCTTTGTGGCCAACCGTATTGTAGAAATTTTACAGTTAATTCCTGAGGTGTCCTGGCGTCACGTGGGCACATTGGACAATCCAGCTGACGCTGCCTCACGGGGTCTCCGCCCATCTCAGATTTTACGTAGTGATCTATGGTGGAACGGACCGTCTTGGCTACAACTTCCCGTCCATGACTGGCCAAAGATCGAAAGATTTTGTAGCCGGACAACAGTTTTGCCCGAGCTTAGGGGCGGTATAATTGCTACTCTCAGTTCAAAGGTCGTCCCTGACCTTGTGTCATGGATCGAAAACTTCTCATCATTCATGAAGCTTCTCAGGACGGTATCGTATGTGCGGCGATTCATCATGAATACCCGCAACTCCAATCTGTGTGGACCTTTGACATTAAGAGAATTGAACGCGGCGGAGACAACCTGTATCCGTCTTATCCAAAATTGTTATTTACCTAACGCTATACACAGTGGCGACGAGGATTATGCCTCCACTAATCTCCGAGGTCTGACTCCATTCTTGGATCCCTTGGGACTGTTGAGGGTGGGCGGTCGTCTTCAACAATCACCTCTTCCTGAAGGTATGAAGCACCCTATCATCCTACCTCATCATTCCCACCTCTCTAGACTTATAATACGTCACTATCACCACTTGTATTTGCATGCTGGTCTAAATCAACTCCATGCCTTGATACGTCAACGTTTCTGGATCCTCTCAGCAAGGCGTTTAATCAGACAAGAGTTATTTAGATGTGACATTTGTAATAAGTTTTCAGCAAAGCCAGCTGAGGCTCTGATGGGCAGTTTGCCTACGTGTCGTTTTGAAGCTGGCCGAACTTTTATTAATGTTGGCGTCGATTTTGCCGGCCCATTTTCTATCAGGGAGTCTCGGAGAAGAAATGCGCCTGTTAGCAAATCATATTTATGTCTGTTTGTATGTATGACTACTAAGGCTCTTCATTTGGAACTGGTATCTGATCTTTCGACAGCGTCCTTCATGGCCACGCTCGATAGATTCATTTCACGAAGAGGGCTCCCTACTAAAATTCTGTCAGATTGTGGCAGCAACTTTGTCGGAGCGGCAAGGCATCTCTCTGACATGCAGAAATGGTTACATAAAAAATCTGTCCAAGAGGATTTGTCTTCCCATCTACTGACGAGAGGTGTGGAATGGGTTTTTAACCCTCCTTACTCACCCAATTTCGGAGGTATCTGGGAAGCCGGCGTCAAGTGCGTGAAGAGTCATTTTAAACGCGTTCTCAATGATACAGCTTTCACTTTCGAAGAGCTCACCACCTTGTTCGCAAGGATTGAAGCGATTCTAAACTCAAGACCTCTTTGTGCCTTAACATCAGATCCTACTGATCTAGACATTCTTACTCCAGGTCATTTCTTGATTGGGACAGCTCTAACAACGAGACCAGAAGTCGACTTTACGGACAGTCCTGAGAATCGACTCACCAGATGGCAACTCGTACAACAAAGAGTTCAACACTATTGGCAACGATGGAGGAATGAATATCTTACAACTCTCCAACAACGACCAAAATGGTTTAGAACTACTTACCATCCTCATGTCGGTGATTTGGTTCTTCTTTGGGACAAACATTCCTCACCTGCTCAATGGCCTCGCGGAAGAATAACTGACGTCTTCCCAGGTCCCGACGGAATTGTTAGGGTTGTAAGTGTTCATACTCTTAAGGGTATTTTTAAACGTCCCCTATCTAAGTGTGTGCCACTGATTCCCCAATCGGGTGACTCAGAGAAGTAATTTCTTTAAATTTTTTTTTTTCATATAAAATTTGGTGGGCGGTTATGTTAGCGCAACATTTAATTAATTTTTGATTTTTGTAGAGGTATTTTTTCTTAAGTTTTCTTTCATTAATTATTCTAATAATTATTAATATTATTATCATAATAACTATGGTCAATATTACTCATGTAATTTATTCTTATGTTTATATTACATCATATTAACAATTTATGGGAGGAGCCTATGAATGTGGGGGAGTGGGGAATAGTTCGTGTTATGACCGCTGGTCAGTGTTGGACAGCTAGTCTTCCATGGTCCTTCAGCCTGTTGACATTAGGGCACTCCTCAAGGCCACCAACTTCTCTCGTCAACCCGGATCGCCTTTCCGTGGACCTCTGAAGTCTGGTACTTGGCTCATCTGGTGTGACGGCGTCCTCAGCCTACTCCCAGATCTTCTCGGCCTTGTTTGGAGATCAGTTCATCAGCCCATCTTCCACATTCACCCCTCCACATCAGGAGAGTTAACTTTGTTTATTTTTGTTTTTCCTTTTAACTACGCCGACTGGCCCTTGTATTTGAAATGAAATATAATTATATTATTTTTCAAAATCTAGTCTATGTTATTTATTAACAGTTACTTTTCATTATATTTTATATTTATTCAATCATAGAGCTGCCACAGACGCTGTTACGGTTCTGATCGTAAATAAAACAGTGGGAAGACAACGTCTTTTGTTTCTATGAGAAATCTCATCCCCACAACATCTTACTATCACATACTATTTTTACTTTTACTGTATACCGTGAACACATCCCATATAATATATATTGTTATACTAATTTGTTACAAAAGGCTGGGTACTGAAAAGGATGTATTGCCCCCTGACTTTATACAGAATAAGTAAGCCTAAAATATTACTAAAAATATATAATCTTATATTAACAAACATAATAATATATAAAATTATGAGGTAGATATAAAGGCAGAAATATTAATTTTCAATACACAATAGTTAAATAGAGAAAGTATAAATAAAATGTAAGAAAAAAGTCCTAAATTATTGGTTTATTGTATGATACCAATTTCTTAAAAACTGGACTTTATAAGAATTTATTGGGTGACCAGAAAATAAATGGTGGCAGGTAGATATTACTTTTTTATAAAAAATTTTCTTTAATTATTATTTTTATTATATTTTGTTATTTTTTTAGTTGAGAAGGCAGTGGTGAGTACAAACATAGTGATTGAAAAGCTGGGTCCACACTGATGCATAACTTTTTGGGTTGTATAAGGAGATTTATTAATTTATAATATATTATTACAGCATTACTTCTTTATTTTTATTTTTTTTCAAATAATAGCAATTAAGTACAAACTTTTCGGTCCCATCATCAGTATCTATAATACATGTGTTCCTTAGGTTATGCATTCTTTCTATCTTTAAAAACCTAGTCAAAACTTTTGACTTGATGTTTAAACATAGAAGTCGACTCAATAAATATGTTCTATAAAAGAAAGATTCTTATTGACAGAAGGAATAGTTAACTTAAAGAACAGATGTATTATAGATACTGATGGGAGTGCTTCCCGAAATGTTTGTAATTCCTATTTTTTGAGAAGGCTAAATGAACGGGAGAAGTGATGCTGTAATAATATGTTATATATGACGCATAACTTGCAGAAGTGAAATAAATAAGAATTCTGTATGGAACATGTTGTACAATAAATTACCAAGTTATTCATCATTTGTCAGTTTGTATGTATTACATGTGGACAATATGTCTACATTGTGAAACATGTTATAAAACAGCCCCTCCCTTCCATGAACATCGAGTTTAACATTGCTGTATCCACTCTGTAACACATTATTGAACCCTTATGTTTCCACTCTTGTGTCTGTCTGCTTGAAAACAGCTTAGAGAGCTCACGGCCAAAAAAAAAAAAAGTAATAATTTGGAATTCGGAATGTATTTGTATAATTTTGAAATGAGCATAGTGAGATTCCAGAAAAATGTTTGTGCGCCGTGGGGCAAAAAAATAGATTTACGAAAATATTTACTCCATATTAAATACTTATACTTAGCATTTTTTGTAGAATTATTGTGAAACACCTAATAAAAATTAAGACAAAAACGTACGTAAAATATTGTCTATTTCACAAAATATGTTTTTTTTAAAATTTTTATTTTTGTTCAATACTACCGAGCTGGAGTTAAAACTTGTTTAAAAAAAAGGTATGACCCTGAAACAAATTATACACTTAGCATAAGATATTTAAAAAAATTCGTTTTTCTTATACAGTGAGGACCCGAAAAAAAAGGGAAAAACAGGGAAACACAAAACTTCAATTTAATTATAGCATGTAGAACCTAATTTTTTCCATTTTTTCAATTCAAAAAATTTAATATATTTTCCCCCCTTTCTATATTTTTTTGAATAGAAAAAAGAGTTTTGTATCCTTTTAGCCCAATTACTAAATTCATGAACATTAACTGTTCAAATTGTAAAACTTATATATATGCAGGAACCAAACAATATTTAAACTTATGATAAAACGCAAAACTTATTATTTTAAAGGGAAGCTCAATTCATCTTAACAGTAAATTACTGATAGCAGTGTCTTAAATACATAGCAATTAATAACATTTAAAAAAAACAATTTTAACATCAGAAAATAATATTTAAAATATGAACATTATTAGTTTTAACTTCCCCTTTTATCTGCGTATTGAAATATTAACAAAAAAAAATGTAACAATAAAATTCCAAGGAATGTGAATTAAGTTCAAATTGGTAACATTACAGTTCTACACTAATAAATTACATAATAAAACTAAGAATTGTATAACAATAAAAAAAATCTTAAAACTATAAGCATAATAAAGACGGTAGTAATTGATAAGAATAATAAAATAATAATTAAAAACTTGATTTTGTCTCTGGGTAAAAAACAATTGGAACTTCATACTTTAGCACTGAATTTCAGTGTCATTTTCTACTTTAACATTTGCATAACGCAAATTTATACAAAATATTATCCACTCTGAGCCTCATTCTTTGGCTCAGGAATAAGTTGAATAATAAAAGCTTGTTTAACGTTAATATTGTCCAAGTCCACAAAAATATATGTGTACTGGTCAGCACAAAAGGTCAAAAGTATATGTGTACTGGTCAGCACAAAAGGTGAAAAGTATATGTGTACTGGTCAGCACAAAAGGTCAAAAGTATATGTGTACTGGTCAGCACAAAAGGTCAAAAGTAATATTTATCCAATTCTGAGATTAACAGAGGCTGTGACACCCCGTCGTTGAAACATAAACGTTTTATTTAATTTATATACATTTTTTGCTATTATATATTTTTTTAAACTTTATGTTCAATATTAATATTTTCGCAGTTTGAATTTACCGTTAAGGTAGGACTCTCCCTTTGTGGCCCTTCCCAACTCACCAGAAATCAGTGCTCCAAGTTTTGTCCCGATTTTATATCTTCATAATTAGTTTTCCACTAAGCATTTCCTGTTATTTATTTTATACTTTTAGAGTGGAGCAACATTCCTTATTTGAAACCCGTATAAATACAGGATGGATATCGACACACTATTCGGCCATTTGGTCTCCAAACCAGGGGCATAGCTACCGCTGTAGCAATGATACAGGGCCCCCGAGTTAGAGAGGTCCCAACATGCGTAAGCAAAAAATCGTAAAATGTTATCCATAGTCATATTGATAAAACCCAAGCCTAAATTTCTAAATTAAAAAATATCAAAAATTATCTTAGAACTTCTATGGGACATAACTATCGGACTTCAATCAATATTCTAAACACTTCTTCAGTTATGGATGATATAATAAATACGTTCGCCGAAAAAAAAGTAAGAAAAGTAGAATATTTTTTTTAGAGTTACGTTTTTCAATATGTGTTTGTTATTTTCAAATATATTTTGTTAATGCGGGTGTTCTTGTTTATTTTCCGAAAAAGGGCCCCCCAAGAAACTTTGATACAGAGCCCACTCACGGCTAGCTACGCCACGTTTAATTCATTTATTACATATGACGTTATAAAAAATTTTTAAAAATGTTCAAATTATAGACATGATATTCAATGCAAAATTATTTTCGTCAGTAATAACTTTATTATTATTATTGTTTTGGTTAGACAGTCTTTATCATGTGCCCATACTTTTAGGAATATTAAGGATATTCTTTCTGTCAACATTTTAACTCTATTTTGGGAAGTCCTGCCTTACCACTATCCCATGGACAGGGAGTCACAGCCTTAGGTAATCTCAGATAACCTAAGGATGTATAAATATGACAACCTAGCAAACTTCAATGTAATTTTTTGCTGACGATGGCGTAAGCCGAAACCGGTACACTATATATATATATGTTTGTGGAATTATATAATAAATATATATATGGAATTAGACAATATATTATACCGACAATTACAAAATGATATCTCTATAAATAAAACTTTAAGGAGTGGTTGTAGTGTATTGAGTATTATTGTAAACTGCAGGATATCTTCATAAAAACACTATTTTTTTTGTTCCTTTGGGCTTAACGTCACATTGTCTACGGTGTTTATTAGCGACGGGCTATCTACAGGTATACCACCCCATTCTATAAGGATATAAATTATGATTATATTACGACAAGCTCGGGATTCGAACCCGTGCCCCTTTGCTCCGAAGGCAAGATCGTTACCCTCTCGGGCATCGGGAGCCTTCCTTTGGAAATTACTGTTCAATATTAATAAAATTCTCCCTTTTAAATTGTTTAGTGTGTATTAAATTCAATCTACACATTCTTTACAACTTTTAAGTTCAGATACGAGGACACATTCTGAAAACGTTTGATAAATAAATAAAACAAACTCAATTCTTGAAACATTGTCTATTCCACAAACAATTTTAATTATTGTCCAAAATTATGAAACTTATATACTTAAATGTTTTTTGGTGTGCTGAACACGAAAAAAAAATTCTTAAAAAATTCCCCGACCCTTCATTGAGTACTGTATTTTGACAAATACAACATCAGCTCCTCAAGAGGAGGTGAACACGTGTTGTAGCTCATACAGCTTATGAGAAATATACAATTCATATTAGGTAACTGAAATTAGAAATTGCAATAGCTTCATTTTCTTCGAAAATTCGCTAAAATTAAACGTTTGCGTCTTCTTCTTGAACGTTAATCGATGATCCCGAGTCAGTGCGATGTCAGGTACTCGTTAAACACCCCTCTCCTAGGTGAATAAAAATTTAGAGTAGGCAAAATTTAGGAGTTTTACTTGGAATTCTACTCCCATAGTACAGTCGGTTTCGTGTCCACCGGAGAGACGAAAGAGCGATCTGGTTGTAGACAGTATGACCTCATAGTCCGGGCATGAGTCATGTCATATGATAGAAAAGGAATTTTCAGCCATCCCTAATATCAGATCAGGGAATTCACAGGACCACCTTTCCAAGAATTCTTCAGCCATGAAACGTCGAGAAATATCTCACAATAACTCAATTACATTTTTTTGTGGAATAGAAAACATTTCAAAAAATAAAAAATTTATTCTTGTTCATTTTCCTGTAAAACTGTGATGGGTATTAATAAATCCATGAATAATGTGTTTTTTTTTCGATATAGTTATAGTTTAAAATAATTTTTTTATAATTTTTTTCAAAACCTAAGACTTGCCTTAGTTCTGTCGGATCGAAAATTCAAAGAAAAATATATATTTTTTAAAAAATGTATTTATTATTATAACCAGTGCTGTAGAGAAATTTTTAAGCCCAAAAAAAATCACATTGTTAGCTTTATATATGCAAGTTATTTAAATAAAATATGCCGTCATCTATATTTTAAGTTACTTTCAATAAATAATTCCATCTGACACAAAAAAACGCACCACTCATTTTTTTGTTGAGGATGGGAAACGAATTTTTTTCTCATTGTTCAAAAATAATAAAATAACCATAATAAAAAAAATCGTGTTTCATATTCAAAAACATTATTTGATATATAGCTTTAATTTTTTGGCAGAGTTTCTCCATAGATATCCTCTCTAAGATCTGTCGAATTTAATCAAAATTTTTTGGCAGAGTTTCTCCATAGATATCCTCTCTAAGATCTGTCGAATTTAATCAAAATTTTTTGGCAGAGTTTCTCCATAGATATCCTCTCTAAGATCTGTCGAATTTAATCAAAATTTTTTGGCAGAGTTTCTCCATAGATATCCTCTCTAAGATCTGTCGAATTTAATCAAAATTTTTTATCATTTACATACTCATTTATTTTTCTTGTTTTTCTCTTTTATGTATTATAACCATTTTATTTATGAGGAGTAAGAACGTCCCGAAATGTCGTCGAGAAAAAAATATTATCCTAATTTTAATTAATTAAATTAAAAAATGTATTTACTGTAATTATTATTTTTTACTAATATTTTCTAGTATTTATTTATTCATTTCATTTAATTTTTTAGTAGTCTAGTTAATTCTAATTCATGTGTTTCAGACTCCAAGAGGTAATGTCTGTTTATGTATCTAATTAGCGTATCTTATTACCATGTTATGGTTTAACGGAAATAAATATTATATATATACATATTTTTAACTGTCCTGAATACTGTAAATAGTATTAATGTTAGTTCTGTTATTAGTTTATTTAAGCATTCAATATTAGGATTAGTTTTGTTTCGATCCTTTAAAACTAATGCATGATTCACAAACTAAAGAAAATAAAAAGTAAAAATAAATTTAAAAAAAACATTAAACATAGATTTATTCAGTTGGTGACTGCTGTAAAATTCCCTTAGAGAATAGTGTATTTTGTTCGATGCAATACGGTACATGTCCGCTATGGACTTTTTAAAAATAACAAATTATTCATAATAATAGTGAGGTAGTGAAGTGTCACTCTCCCTTAAAGGCCTGACTAAAGCCTGGGAGGACACCCGAAGTGGTTGGTGTAGGTGAGGAGGGTTTGGGCGCAACTTCAATTTCACTTCCCCCTCCTCCTTCCTCCTTTATATGACGCTTACCAATGTGTCGCGACAAATGATCCCTTCTTCCGAAAGCTCGGGGACAGTACTGACATAAAAAGTCCCGTTTCTTCGTATGAACCACTGAATGACGTCTGGCATCTTTTCGTGTAAAAAATGTTCTTTCGCAGTCTGTACATCGATATTTTTTGTCTGAAGGTGATTTGGCCAATCTGTAAAAATAATAAATTAATCAAATACACAAATAAAATTAGAATAATCAATTTGATGTTTGTCATTATGCTGCCATTCCGTCCCCACCCTACCTACCTTGCCAAGTAAGCTAATGAACCTGAAAACATTTTTTCTTTTAATATAACTTTTAGTTAGATATATCGTCTACTACCAGAGCGATCTTTCGTCACATGAGCCCGACTCTACTGTCGGAGTCCTAAATTTTGCCTAACCTAAATTTTTATTTAGCCAAGGGGTCATTAACGAGTACCTGACTTCTTAAAGGCTCGGAACCTTTGCTTAATGTCCCATCCGAAGGACGGCGTGCTCACGGTTTTTTCACCTCCCAGATAAAAAACACACAAGCCGACTAGGATAAGGCGCACCTGCGGGCAGTAAAATGAAGCTATTAAGTTCATAAATGCAAGTGGGATACTTCGAAGTTAAATCAGTTTATAAGCATGGTCACTTAAATAAACATTGCTGTAATAAATCTGTAGCGTGCTTCTAAGCGTTTCCGAAGTTTTTTTGGCGTGTTTTACCGAGTTTTTAGTGTGTTTTTGAGCGTGTTTTAAAATGTTTTAAAGAGAGGGAGAGAAAGAGAGAAGTGTTTTTAATTGTCTCAGAGAGAAAATATCTAAAATAAAAAAAAAAAAAGTGTGAGTGATGCGGTACTCACAAGAATTGATGTTTAAACATCTGCTTTAGTTTCAAAAATTTGCTGTCGTGCACTGATTTAGATAAAAATTTGTTTTATAATGATATAATAAGAAAAGTAGTGAGGAATTAAACTTTCAAATTTATTGTTCTTCAATATCTTTTATACATGAAATTATAGGTTTGTGATGGCTAAAATAATTATTTTTTTTTATATTTATACTGCTATATTATTTTCTTTTACCACAAATTTTATTTATTGTGACAAATTTAAGCTATCGAAGCATCTTAATCTAAAAGTTTCTTACCGAAAGATCATTTTGTAGTTTATAATATTGATATTTTAGTTAAATTCACTACAACAGTAAATATGATCACAAATACAAATAAAGGACTGTGTGTGGTTGTGTGTGTGTGTGTCGCAGCGCACACACACATGCACATCAACGAGACTTACGCTCTCACGGTCTGACATAGCTCCTATCGAGAGCTAAGATGTTTACACATCAAAAAGTAATATAAAAAACAAATGTTCAAAGGGGGCCTAGCGTTGCGCTGAAAGCTTTTCTGATCATTTTTTTAAACAGACTACTATTTGCTTTAGTGCACAGCGGCTGGTGTGTTCTCTCTACTTCTCCGCTCTCCGGACTTTCAGAAAATATTTCTGGTGTATAATAATGTCTTATAATTTTATTTTTTTCAATTGTTGATGGTTTTATTAAGTGCTATTATTCTTTGCATTTTTATTACTTTTGACTACAATACCTGGATCCCGAGTGTATCCTGAGATGAGCCAATATCTCAGGTTGAGTGGTGGCCACAAAGGAACACAACTTGCAGTCCAGTTCGCCTTCCTGGGCAGCGTGCAGAGCCGTGTGTTTCCTCAGGGAACCTTTACAGCTGTAAGTCTAACAAACACACACACAATGTCATAATACACTTCTGCGACATATGTTGATATAGTGGAAAGCTAATAAAATAATTAAAAACAGAGAACTTGTTTAATTTTTACTAACCTATACTTATCTATTTAATATATTTTAAAAAAAAATGGCTTAATACTAAGAAAAATATTACCTTAGTGCATTTAGGACATGGATGCACAACACGATCCCCACAATGTTGTCGTAAATGTGTTTCTAGATGATCTTTACGACGAAAACCAGTTCCACACGCATCACAAGTCCATCCTGCAATTTTTTAGCAATTTTTCGCATGACATTTTTTTGTAACTGATAGGTTATTTTCATACAATTAGATCGATGAATTTGTAACTTAGTTTTTCTATCGTTGATCTCTATTTTGCAATATATAAAAATAATTATTGATGACGTTAATTTCTATAGATACAAAATTGCATGTAATCATAATTACACCTACTGGGACACATTTGTCCCACCTACTGTCCCATTATTTAGTTAATTAATAACAAATAAATGAAAGGTTTACTAAACGCAATTCTTACCTAAACACACTAATAAGTAAACTAATTTATTAAGCCAACATATTCGCTTGTCACAGTGGTACAAGGTTGAAATGTTTAGTCTAGCAGCACAGGTTCTCTAGTCGTAGATATAAAATCATTGGTCCATTTCACAAAAAAATAAGCAGAAGCGGTCGTTAGGAGTTTCGGACTTTGCCGAGTCACTTTGAAAATTGCCTGGATTCTGTTTCTGACGGTATGTATATACAAAACAATTGAATATAGAAAATACAATTTTTTTCCCGCTTAACATTACCTCTTCACCAAATAATTTTTTCCTAGAACTAAACATCGTTCTTTAATTTAGTGCAAAGATTAATTAACACAGCTTTAATAGTTTCCAAAATATCAGTCACTTGTTGATAGGGTTTCGTAAACAGTCTTTGATCTACAGAACCCTAATAACATATGTAAACATTTTCAGACTAAGTTGTGCGATGCTAGCTAACTCAGCCTCGTAGGTAGGGTGAGGACGGCCAGGCGTATGTGATAATTTTTAAAAAATGTGTAAAATAAAATAATAATAATAATAAATTAATAAACGAAAATAATATCAATAAATAAAAAGTACCTTGCCGCATCTACGTACTTCCTCTGTATTCAGCCTAAACCACTCTCCTTAGACTGTTAACACTTGAAATGTTATTTTTTCACTCCTTAGACTGTCTCTTGACTATTTAAATAGATGATCGTCGGCATTTGTTCTCCATTCTTTTTAAACAAAATGCGACTAGCCCATCTTTGTATATTTATTCACTAATTAATTTATGACTTAACTCCTAACAGCTGTTTTTCAAAATTCAACAATTTAACGATTTTCTTTATTAAAATAATAATAATTGATTTTGAAATATTTTAATAATTATAATGGTGTAATTGTTTACATGACATGTGCCTTCCAGTCGCGGACAGACAGCAGTTTCAACTCATACTTTACAAAATTTTGACTCAACGCATCGATGTTCGATTATATAGCTCCTAGCCCTGTAGACGAGATACTCAGCAGAGGAAAAATCGTGCGCTCAAAATAATATGTTATAAATAAATAAAAATTATAAGTTATAAATAAATAAAGTATAACAATAACAGAACTAACCTCTTGTTCTCGAATGTACAACCAAATGTCTAACCAATTTAAATTTTGAACTGAAACCTTTTGAACAGTGCTCACAGGAATATCGCTTTTCTCCAGTATGAATAGATCTATAAGAAAAATAACAATAAACAATGAAGTATTCCTCACAAATAAGTAAATTAATAGTAACCAAAACAGTGAAACAACAACAAAAAAATAATAATTACTAATAAAACAGATGCTTAAGTTATAATTAATTACATTCAGCCTCTTCTTTCTTCATATAATTATCTTCATCTAAGAAGTTTTTCAATCTTCTGTCTTGAATGTATTGAAACAACTGAAATATTTTAGTGAAAATAAGAATAAATACTTAGAGCGGTTTCTTTATTTATTTCTATAATATTAGTCCTTCATACATATATATACAGTTTTGCTATTGTGAGTTGAACGAGATAATAGTTTGGTTTATGGAGTAAACCCTAGAAATACAACAACGAAAGACGACGAGACTACTGTCTAATGAAAACAAATGCTTAGAAACCATAGCATACCATAGACAACATAAACAACATTTTTAAATACATACATTACGAATTCAAAAATTGAAATTAAATTCAACTTTAATAAAACAAAAGAATAATAAATAGATTCTGTTGAGGGTGCTGTGGGGGGTCTGGGGGGGGGGGGGGGGGGGGCGACATCGCCGGGGCCTCTGGGCTGATACGGTCCCGGGCTTGGAGTGTGGTCGGTGCCACATACAAACACACCTCCGTGTACTGCCCAAATAGAATGGCTAAATAAGAGAGAGAGGTCCGGTCAGGTGGTGTCGCCCCTGGTCTCTTGGTGTGGTTGGCTCTGCAGGTTGGGTTCCCCGGGGGTCCCTGTCTGGTCCCCTGATCCTCCTAACCCAAACATTATTGATCCGGCTATATAGGTCTACTATGAAGGCCAAAAGGAAAGAAAAAGACAGAAAAAACTATTATTTCTTAAGTCAAGTTTTACTGAATGGATGAATTAATGAAAAGTATTATTTTTTTCATGTTTATTCTAGGTTTCTTGTATATTCGGTTCGGAGCCAAAGTGCGACGTAGCACGATACCGAAACCGAGTGGCCTAATAACTAACTAATCAAAAATTTGGATTTGTTCATAAATCTGTCATTTCAACTATATTAGATGTAAGAAATGAAGTTAACTAGATATGGTAAGGTCCTATTGTCTGGTCCATTTGACATTAATTCGATAATAACTATATTCTATTAGTACCTTTTTTTGGTAAATATATTTTTTAGATTCAACTGAATGAGGACAAATGAAATAAACAAAGAAACCCTAGTGTTTTTGTTCGAGTGTCGGTATGTTCGCTCATTCAATTAAAACCTTCAAAAATAATCGGATTTCAATTCAAACTTGTCGTAGTGCGGTAAGCCCAATCTCAGAAAAAAATAAGTTTAAGTTTATAAAATAAACAGAGCCAAAAATATGCATAAATTAAAAAAAGAAAATCAAAAATACATGTGGGATATAAAGTTATAAACTGAGTGAAATATAATCTTGCGGCGCCGAACGGGGCTCTTCCTTTTCAGATTCTGAATTAATAACAATATATATTTTCTACATTATTCTTATGCCAATTTGTTACAACCTAAGAAATTTATGTCCCTTTATAAACCATATTTTCTTTATATTGATCATAATAAGTAAAATCCTCAGTTTACAAAGGAACACTAGCGCTCCAAACGTCATTTATCAAGATATAATCCGTTACTTTTATAAATATACATAATTATGATTCTTATGACTTTAAAAGTAAATACCAAACTCATATAATATATATTATATTACAAAAAATAATATAATACTTACCGATGTTGACTTAATTTTCCTTTTGTACTGAAATCCTTCTGGCATACGTCACAAATGAAATTTTTCTGTTTTTTCGGTGTTTCACATTTATGTTCTGGTTTTTTCGCCTTTTCAGGTGTGCCAAAATGACATGGTCCAGTATGGCTACCTTCACAATATGGACATACGTCACCTAGGAACAGGAACATCAAGAAAATTTTATTTATTATTAATATATTTTGATGAAAATTAACAAAAAAACATTAGGTACAAGTAACAATTTGACCCATTGTCGCGTTTTGATGAATTGTATGAGGTGGTATTGAATAAAACGTTAAATAATGGTTATGTAAAAAATAAAAATATTAAAACTGTTGTAATGCTTTGAATAGAGGTCTGTTTTTTCTGAATATTTGATAACGTTTTCTGGAAGGATGTTAATTTAATGTTGACTTATGTAAATATCTAGCAGTAATTAAGGGCATGTAAATATTTAGAAATGTATCATGAGGCAATAAATTGTTCATATTCCAAAGAGATTTTTTTTCCTCCGATTTCTATCATTTTAGTAAGTTGTATATGAAGTTGAATATTTGTAACAAGATATATCTGGAGAAAAAATAGAATTGAAATATATGAAAAAACGCAAATAAGATATTTGATAATGATTAAGGGATTATTCGAGACAAAAGTTCATCTTCAGCCGTTTCTTAATGCTGCCTTCTTTAGTAAAAAGTTATGTTATACATTGGCCTAAGAAAACAGCCAAAATATATTTAGAACAAAGTAACTTCTGATTTAGAAGTTCGTGCGAAAATTTGTGTCATTAAACTTGAAGAAATCGAAGATGTCTAAGGCAACATCAATAGAAAGAATGTAACTTTTGTCGTGTAAATAAAAAAACTCAGTATTTGGCTATCGCTTTTGAAACAATTTATTTCCTTCTTCAGGGCTTTATAATGACTCGAGTGAATGTGTGTGGTGAAGGTGGTAAGTGTTCGTTCACATCACACACATCCACTCGAGTAATTATAAAGCCCTGAAGAAGGAAATAAATAGTTTACGAAACGTTGGACAAATACTGAGTTTTTTCTTTATACAATGAAACTTCGACTTTCTTTAAAATTCAAATGATACTGTATCAATCATAAAGAGGAACATTCGATTTCTTTAAGCCTAATGAAGAAAATTTGTCGAAGAAACTTCTAAACCAGAAGTTACCTTGTTATTTAAAAAAATATTTTGACTGTTTCTTGATAAAATAACGTTCTACTAAAGAAATGCTGAAGATGACCTTTTGGGTCGAAACCTCCCTTTAAATATTATTGAATATATTTTGAAAGGCCAAATCCTGTTTTTATCTACTTCACCTAAGATGTCTTCCTCTCCATCTCCTATTGAAATAGAATTGTTTGGCATTACCTGTGTGATTAGTTTTGTTATATTCAATACACAGAGCGAGGTCCTGGCACAACGAAAACCTACTGCATCAGTAACGATAATAATTAGAAGTGGTTTTATTCTGTTTATGCTATGGGTGGTCACATTTACAATCAGTAACAAAAATTTTCGGACAATTTATAATTTTGTTTTTCTTTTGCAGTGACACATAGTTATATGGCAAAATATTTAATTCAAGCAAAGTTTTAAATTTCGAGATCATCAATCATTTCAAAACGCCGTAAAACAATTAATTAAACATTTACAGCTAATAGGAAATTTTGCATTAATAATTGAAGACAAGAAATTCACGTAACAAAATTTTCTGGACACCTGTTGTTTGTTTTGTAAACAAATGCGACTCTGATCATGATCTTTAATCCCTTCTCAACCAACCGCTAATACCGAACAAATAAAATGTGTTTATATCCTTCTATTACTGCATTCAGTAGTTATTTGTATTTCCTGCTGTCAAGATGGGTCGAACATCTTTTGAAGTTCAACAGATAATAATTTTTAATTATGAAAAAGGATTAAGTGTCCGCAAAATCGGTGGTATGGTAGGCCGAAGTAAAAGCACCGTAGCCGATGTAATTCGAAGGTATAAGCACGAGGATCGGATAGATTTGAAATCTTCCTCTGGCCGTCCAAGAGTATTAAACGACCGAGAAAGGTGTAGCGTTGTCCGGAAAATTAAAAACAAGCCCTCGAGGAGTGCACCTCAGATCGTCGCCGAGGTATACAGAGAAACGGGAAAGAAAGTTCACCCACAAAATGTTCGAAGAATTCTAAAAGAAGCAGGATATAATGGGAGAGTACCAAAAACCGTTTGTGAGTGAAAAAAATATAAAAAAAGATTGAGCTTCGCAAAAGAGTTCCAGAATCATTCAGAAATTTTTTGGAGTAATGTCATTCATCTGCGAGGTAAAATAAACTTAAGCACTCCGTCCTTCGGATGGGATGTTAAGCGATGGTCATGAGCCTGTACGATGTCAGGTCAAAGCGTTTGAGCTCTCACATAAACACACGCATGCAATTGATCTCTGATGTTCACACGATTACAAAATTTTTAGTACATATTATTATGTATACATATATTATATGTATAGGGAAGTAAACAAAAGTAAAGTAATAGTATATGTATACATATATTACATGGAAGTAAACGGACATGATCTGGAAACATTTATTTGTCGAAATATCGGAGAAAAAACGTTTAAATTAGAAAAATTGGGTACTTAGTTTCTTTAGAGGGAAGGTGGAGGGGATAGAGTAGGGGGAAGGGACGGTTTCTGCCGAGGGTCAGCGCTGCTGTCGCTCTCTTCCAACGTCATATCACAAAAATCTAGTTTTCTGACATTACATGACCTGAGATTTCTTTTTATGTTGTGAAGAGTTACAAGATACAAGAATATTTTATTATTGCGGTTTGTTCTATTGCAAGCAAATACTTTTGAATGTAAGTTTAATATATTTAGTCCCGACAGTCGCGACAAAATTTGGAGAAGGCGTAATGAGGAACTGAATCCAAAAAATTTTAAACCAATAGTAAAACATGGGGGTGGCTCAGTGATGGTGTGGGGGTGTATGGCGTCTAGTGGAATTGGTGAACTGGTTTTCATTGAAACCACCATGACTGGAAAAGTTTATGCCGAATTACTAAGGAGCAATTTGAAAAAGAGTGCTGAAAAACTTGGGATTTTACGAACTTTTCATTTTTACCAAGACAACGATCCGAAACACACCTGTGAATTGGTACGTACTTGGCTTTTGTATAACTGCCCTAAAGTTATGAATTACTAAGGAGCAATTTGAAAAAGAGTGCTGAAAAACTTGGGATTTTACGGACTTTTCATTTTTACCAAGACAACGATCCGAAACACACCTGTGAATTGGTACGTACTTGGCTTTTGTATAACTGCCCTAAAGTTATTGAACACGTATGGGGTGAGCTCGACAGGAAAATTCGATTATCACCCATTGCTTCAAAAAACGAATTGAAACAAAAGTTATTAGAAGAGTGGGGTAAAATATCTCCAAATTGCACCAAAAAATTAGTTTCATCATCAATGCCGAATCGAATGAAAGATGTTATTACACAAAAAGGGTACCCAACCAAATATTAATTAACATTATGGTTTTTGAATTTGTGAAATCGTAAAAAAAACATTGAATTTATTTATAGTTGTTTACATTTTTGTCCGAAAATTTTTGTTACCTACATTACTTGTTATAAAATTTATTAAATTAAAATATTTATTTGTTCTAATCAAAGCTGTTTTTCCTTTATCCTAACCCACTTTTGAATTCTTATTCTTGATTGAAAAATGGCTTTAATTATTTTTTTAAATTATTTTTTATTACTTGTGCATTTAATTATTATAATTTTTTATTGAAAAATCAAACCGCCCGAACATTTTTGTTACTGACTGTATGTCAATATGGAAGACTTTAGTCATATTGCCAGCGATTGATATAGCGATATCAGTATTTCGCATTTTCCCACCATAGTCTCCGAATCTAACCATTTAAAGACTTTTTTCTTAATTTTATATGTGGAAGGGGGCTAATGCTACCTTTCACCAGAAGTCACGTAGATAAGATAAAGTTAGATACAGAATATAGTATGAAATATAGAGCGTTGAGTAATGTATTGACACGTATCTTATAAGCTAGTAATAAAAACCTCATATTTTATAGTAAAATATTGGGCCATCTGCATCCCAAATTCTCCAGTGTGAAATTATCAAATCCCAGCACTAAAGTTTAAACATTTTTTTCGAGGCCCCGATGTATGGGGCACTGGTCCAAATAAATTTGGAGTTATTAACGATTGGTCAGATTTATACTTTTTGAATATTGACCATAAGTCTAGATGCCTTAATTTTGATTATATATGTAAGTTATAGATCATATCTGACTTTCATCTTTCTAGGTATTGCCTGAAATATAACTCTAAGAAAAATACAAAAGCAACTACCTCTTGTTGAAGGTCCGGGATCCATATCCAATGCATATTAGTGTCATCTAAATCCTCTACTTTTGCAGCAAGATAAACAACTATAAAATGAAGTAACTATACATTACTGGTTGATGTTTCTCCATTTGAAAATAATGTTTCTTCTGGGTGAAAACAAATGTATTTACTTTGAATAATCAAGAACAATGTGAATTCAATAGAATCACAATTAATAACTATACAATACCAGTCATTTAACTAAAAGAAACAAAGCAGACATGTCTATGTTTTGGTCATATGCTTTCAAGGTTGCCTGTCAGCTGATTTTAAAATGTGTCATCAGTGAAAGGAAGATATCGATAAAAATGGGCGAGTTCCTACATTCAACTGAACTCACTGGTTCGATTAAAGGAACAAGAATTTTAAAAGAACGAATAAATATAAAGAAAGAACACAAAAATACAAATTTATGGAATTATTTGAAATCTAAAAAAAAAATTGCTATGATTAATTACAATTTATTCGTGGCCAATACTCCACTCTGTCCTTGCCCTAATTAAATATCAAAAGAATGTTGAGCAACAATTTATCGACACAAATTTTCTAATAATCAATACTTTAAACTGAATTATTAATATTTAATTATTAGTTTGATTTGGAATGCTTACTATTAAATTTAGTTATTCTAAAAAAATACGAGGGGGTTATACAAGGTTAATATAATATATATAACTATAGTTACTCTATAGTAACTTGGGGGCTATACTTCTTTAGAGGAAGGAGATTTCTTGGTTACCAATGGTTTGAAAATGTTTGGTTGTATTTAGTTTGCTTAATATTTGTTTGTTTTATGTGAGCTTATTGGAAACAGTAAGCCTTTTTAATCCCACTGCATTTAGAGTCGTCACTGTACATAATAAGTATAAATTATTTAAATAAGATTACATTCAATATGAAATTTGATAAAAATAAAGACACATTTAGGGTGAATAAAAAATATCTGGTGAGTTAATAATATACTGTAATATTCGGCCAAATATAAGTTCTAATTTTTCAAGTATGAGATTGAAAGAGAATATTTATTTGCGTGTTTTTTTTTTTTTAGGAATCTGCACTCAATCTTATTATTGACAATTCGAAACGAAGGAAAGTCGGCTTAGATCAATATGGACGTAGGAAAAAGTTGAAAATTTTAGATAATTGCTGTCATACCCCATTGGTAGACAACAGACGACGGGCTTCTTCTGAAGGTTATAAGAAAAATATGTTTGTTTATAATTTTTTTTTTATTTCTAGCTCTTTTTGAAAGGATTTAGAAATGGCATTTTTTTTGAAGGAAGGAAGGATTGTTAAATTATTTTGTAAGAATTTGGAGAACTTAATTTTATTAAAAGAGATCTTCAGTCGTATGTTTTATATGAATTACTTTAAGGGGAATTGAGAGCAACGTAATTATAAAAACGAACTTTTAACTTATTTCTGGTTTCTATAATCGACTGAGCATAATCGGACAAATGCAGTGGAGTGAGCAGATCTGGAACTACATATTGAAGGATTATTTGCTTTCTTTACTGAAGCAATTTTTATTATAAGTTTATATTTTGTTTTCTTTCATTTTCCTTAGGATATTTGAATATAAATGAAACCTCGGCTATACAAGACATTATATAACCCCTTGTATATAATATGCTTTAAGTTTCTCTTTTAATGTATAGAGCATTAATTGTGCTGAGCCAATAAGTGGGTTTTTTTCGGTAAGGCGCATCGACCGGTTCATATATATACTGCTTTGATATATTTAACATTTAATTTTTTTATACTCCCTTGTCAAAGAAAAATTGAGAACAGTTTCAATATTCCTCTAAAAATATTATTTTTTTATATAATGTCAATAATAGTTTATTTTTATGTTTTTAGTTCTGATGACAAATACTCAGAGACTGTTATACCAATTGAAGTCTGCTGTAGGGAGGCACGACTGGAGTTCAGCTGCTTCCTGTGTTGATTTCATGCTAAATTTAAATGGAAAATTGTTACCTGTTGTATGGAAGGTAAATTATTTAATTTTCTTTTCTCATTTTATCATATTTCCTTCGTGTTATAAATCCTTCTTGTTTAATTTTTCAGACTGTTTTTTTAATAATGGTTAATCACAAAGACTGCGATGAAAAAAGTTTCAAGACTTTTTTGAGGTAATATATATATTTTTTCTCTCTGAGTGTGCCGATAGCTCAATGGTATGCGTGCTTGCGTACTGAGCTCAAGATTGCGGGATCGAAACCCGGCCGAGGTCCTTAGGTTTTTTTAACTGGGTGGTAAAAAGACCTTGAGCTCGCTGTCTTTCGGATGGGACGCTAAGCGATGGTTCCGAGGCTGCAAGATATCAGTCGTTAAAGACTCCTACCTAAGGTAAATAAAAATTTATGGCAAAATTTAGGACTCCCTAGCAGAGTCGGGCTCATGACGACTAGGGTTCTCTGGTATTAGGCGATATGACCCCATAGTTAAAGCCCGGACATGAGTCACAGTGACTAACTAATCTTTAAGTTTGTTCGGCTTCCAAAATGTCTATGAATTACTTTAATTATAGAACCTATATACAGCATCACCTTAAGTTAAATTATTTTCAGTTATCTGGGTATAAGAACGACTCCTGAAAAATCAAGATTTCTTGAAGAAATTTTATCTCTGCCAGTTGATTTGGACGTCTTCATTAAAAAGAAAAAAGAAATAAATAAGGAATTTTCAATTTTTTGAGTACTTATTTTAAATAAATAATGTATTTCATACATTTTTTTATTATATTGTTTATTTTTCATCATAAATCCCTTAGTCCTAGTTTACACGCTTTCAGTACCTGGCCCCGAGCGGGTCAGTCGAGGAAAACACTAGAAAATAAGTCAGATGGTAGTATAAAACTCTATCAAACCATATCTTCCCAAAAGCCCTCCTATATCTTCCAAATGCTCCAATTTAAATCCCAAATCCACCAGAAAGTCATTAGATCCCGTCCCTCTGATCTTTACCTCCCTTCCCATAGGACAACAACCTACCACAACTCCTTCCTTATCCAGTCTAACTCCCTCTGGAACTCTCTCTCTCTCCAGATTCCTACTCTTCTTTCATTTAAGTCCCTACTTTTCCATTATCTCCTAACTCAGCAAACCTCTGATTCCTAAGGCTATCCTATGAGATAGTTCTCGTCTTCCTATAAGTCTCTCTCTCCACTGGACAGATTGTTACTCTTATGTTTCATCAGTCTAGTTTTTTACAATTCATTCATATACAAGTCATTATTGTTACCATGTTTCTCATTATTATTCATACTTGTTTTTCTAATTTTTATTTTTTTATTTCTCTTTATCAGTTTTCACTAGTCTATTATATTGTTTTACTCATTGCCTGTTTTTAACATTTAGTATTTATTCCTAGAGACCTCTTTTCTTTTATTTTTATTCTTCTCAACTGGTTGATACTTGTTTATTCTTTATGTTATTATTCTTAGGGGACGTATGTCCCAGAATAAAGATTATTTTTCAAATCATTTCATCCTAGTTGAATAATCTTGCGTAGGCAAAATTTAGGACTCCCACTGCAGAGTCGGGCTCATCTCCAGAGTGACAAATGAGTGCTTTGGTAGTAGGCGATATGACCTTGTAGTTAAAAGCTGGGCATGAGTCACAATAACTAACATCACTGGCACTTACTTTTTTTTTTTTTAATTTCAACAAAACTAGTTAAATAAATACGGAGATAGATTGGAATCTGTTATTAGCCTGGAGGAAATTAGCCAAAACACCAAGAGGTTGCAACCTTTTAAAATAAATTATTGATAAAATGTAAAAACTAGTTTAATTTGTGCAACTGATGTGGCAAGTAAATAAATATGTTTATTTATTAATGATACATTTGTCTTATTAAGATGAGAAACAGTGTTATATAATAGTGTTATCGCTAGGATTATCTGTGACATTTGGACTGCTTCTTATATCTGAACCTGCTCTGATACACTCTCTTATCATTCCTTCACAGCTCCTTCTCCTGTAAGTATTACAGTATATAAACACACATATATTTAATAATATGACAATATTAATATTGTTTTTGGTTTCAATTTACTCTAATTTGGATAAAAAGAGCGTATTAATTATTTTTGCACTGACAATTTCTCTTTAAACTGTCGTCCTATTTTACAAAACATATACATAAAAAAAATAGTCCCCCCAAACTTCCTTCAGCACGAATTAATCAAGTCCTCTAAAACCAATCCTTATGCTAATTACATCGGCACTTATTAGGGTTTTCGAGTCTAGCCCCCTCCCTTCCCTTAGGACGATTTCTGCGAAAATTGGGAGGTTTTTTTTTTTTTTAAGTAATTCAAAATTAGAGTTAGTATCAATATTATAGCCTACCGAAATAAGAAAACAAATAGTTACTATTATACTTTTATTATTATTTTTAACCCTCGACGGATTAGGAGGGGTGTTAAAAGTTTGAAGTTTTGTCTCTGTGTGTGTTTGTCTGTGGCATTGTAGCTCCAAGGCAGCTGAACCGATTTCAAAGCGTTTTTTTTGTTTCAAGCCGCTAATTGCGAGATGGTTCTTAGCCATGTTTGGTGGAAATCGGATATGCCGTCTCTAAGATATACGACGTTTCATCAGAGCCTGTGAAGGGATCTCGACCTCAATTAAAGCTAGAGACTTGGAGTTTGAGCTTAAATGTTTATAAGGCCAAGCCTCTCCTCCCCTAAACCCTTCAAGCCCCCCCCCCCCCCCCCCCTTCCCCCAAAAAGCTCTCAACAAGGGTTTCATTAAAAAAAGTTAACATATAAAACAATAAAAAAAATTATTTTATTGTGTCGGGTTTTTTTTTAATTTTATATTTTTGACATATAATGTTATTTATTATAAAACATACTATATAAATATTTTTATTTTACCGTGTAACGTCCATGTTATAGTGGCCTATTCGCATAATATGGGTCTATGCTACAGATTGAGACACATGAATTTTGAACTTTAAAATAAAACATAATAGAGGATGAATTTGATAAAGCGCAAGCTATGAGGGGTGAACAAATAGTTCCAGGATTCATTTTTTAAAAATTTATTTAAAAAATGTACAAGTTATTGGACATTGTCCCCTTCAAAGTACTCCCCTTGGGAAGCTGTACATTTTTCCCACCGCCGTTTCCACTGCAGGAAGGACCTGAGAACACATTTTCTGAAATGCTGTTCAGTTCCTCTAGCGATTTTTAAAAATTTCGTCAGTTGAGTGAAATCTTTGCCCTTTTAAGGGTTTCGGAAACAGGAAAAAGTCCCGCAGGAGCCAGGTCTGGTGAGTACGGGGGCTGGGGGATACCGACCATAGCGTTTTTTGTGCAATAATCGCGAATGAGCAACGCAGAATGAACAGTAGCGTTGTCGTGGTGCAGCACCCACTCCTCACTTGGTCACAGCTCAGGTCTCTTCCTCCTTACAGCCACGCTCAAATGTTTCAGGGTTTCCAACCAGCAGCACACTGCGGGGGCTCCTCTAGACATGATGTAGCCGACACTAAAACAACTGTTTTCCGACACTAAAACAACTGTTTTCCGACACTAAAACAACTGTTTTCCGACACTTAAACAACTGTAACTACACAAAGATCAACAGGAAATGGCAAAAATAATACTGCTGTTTGCTGATGAGTGGTTATCAGATGGCTGCACTGCAGAGGTGCTTGGCGTTTAGAAGCGCAGCCAGGCTACATCCTGAGCAAGTCACGCTGCCATGTTTGTTTGAGGATATTTGTTTGAATGAGAGGATCGGCGAGTTTGGCGTGGAAGTTTGTGTGTATTTTTCACAGTTACAACTGTGGAAACGAATGATACTTTTAAGGGTGTTGATGACGTAGAATGGTGCGTTAATGATGTGCCGTATGATGATGGACTGCATGGCTTTAATCCAGTTCAAATTGGATTTTGCCGCAGATTCGCAGAGTTCCAAGCCGTACGTCCATATTAATTTTAAAAAAATATTTTTGATATATTCTCTATTTATTCAAATAGAATATATTTATTTATGCTATACAACATTTCTCCCATAATTTAATTCCGTTTAATTATTATCATATTAGAGAATAGAAGGTGTGTAGAGGCGCAAACAAGCTTGAAACATCCTTGAAGACTGCCCGTGAACTAGATCTACTTTTAAGGTCACGTCCCCAATGTTCAGACGGCAATTAGCGAATCTTTTTCGTTATTTTCTTTTTAATAAAAAATAAAGAGGGTTGCTTATCTATTTTTTATGAACTTAAAGTTTTCTCTAGTTCTTCAATGTTTTACTAAAGACTGTAGAAATGAGTCTTCTTTGTTTAAAAAAATTTAATATTATTTACTTGTTGTTATCACGGTTTTTTGACATATATTCTTATTTTTAATTTAAATATTTCTGCTATGTATGATCTAAAACTGTTTCTTCTAGGATTATTTATGGTTAGTTGCTATGACCCCCCTCATGCCTGGGCTTTAACCGCTAGGTCATATCGCCTACCACCGGAGCGCTGACTGGTGGACATGAGTAGGGGTCTTTAACGAGTACCTGACATGGTACAGGCTCGGGAGTATCGTCTAACGTCCATCCGAATAACGAATAATAAAGAAATGAGGGACTCGGTCGAGTTTCGAACCCAGCTCAGTAAGCAAGCATTGCATACCACTAAGCTACCGGCGCCCTCAATATTAAAAACAATACAATTTTTTTTTTTTTTGGCTTTATGTACGATGCATATTAGCCATGTCTCTTATAAAGTTGTTTTATCTAGTTATTTACGACATCCATGACCCCGGGAGGGAGTTCTATCTACGAAATAAAACTCACCCCCGGACGGGATTCGAACCCTTAAACCATGGTGAGACCATGCGACCAAAGCCCTACGCTCTAGCCCGCACGGCCACCATGGCCCCCAAATACCACCTTTAATTTTTATTTCGGATGGGACTCTAGAAATTGGTCCCGGGCTTTTTCGAATGTCAGGTACTCGTTAATGAGTCGTAACTTATGTAATTAAACCTGGTCAGGCAAAATTTCGGTCTCCCGCTGTACGGCTAATAGGGAAGGGATAAGAGCGTTCGATGCTTAGGTCCCTAGGTGTACACAACAACCTTCCCAATATATCTAAATTTGTATATGGTTGACTATCATCGCTTCTGGTTGCTGCCTATCTACTGACATAGCTGCCTTAATGCGTTTTTCAGAAAATACGTGAAACCGTCCTTCTAACCTAATTCGAACCAAATAGAAACTTATTTTATCTTCAAATGTGGTGTTAAAAAAAAAACATTTATAAATAATCAACTAAATTTTAAGTTATAGTTAGAAGCAAATATCTTAAAGATATGTTAAGAATCCATTTGCGTTAGTATTATAAATTCATAAATGTAGATAATGGTTCCGAATGATCCATCTAGCCAATAATATACTACAATGCATGGGGGAGATGTTAGATTTATATAAATAGTTAAATCTTTGTGTGTGAATCATAATATATAAAAATAAACCCTAAATTATTCAGAACCGTCAAATTGAAGTAAAACTATTTACTTAAAAACAAAAAGTTATTGCAATTTATTTTTAAAAATGATAAATACATGTTTTTCAGAAATTAAACATATGTTTATTTTTAGTAGTTCAAGTAAATTTTATACTTGTAGTTTGTAGTTTTAGCGTGTAAAGGTTATTAATTGTTAAGAAATTTCAAAATTTATGACAGATTTTTTTTTTTTTTCTAACTAATAATATTACAACACTGTCTCGAATAATGTTGCCTAATTTGTGATAACACGATATTATTACTATCACTCCCTACGTTCCTGCTGTCACGTTCGGTCCAACGTGAGTTTTTTTTTCTTTCTTATTTTATTTCTCCCATAATGTTATATGTTCTTGAATGTATTCTATCTTATGAGTTCTATTGTATTTATAAAGAGAATATTTTTTATTGATTTTTTTTAATTATAATTTTTTCTCTAATGCCTTGACGAAAAAGTGGGTGTGCCCCGGTCTTTCTATACTTTTTATTTCTAATTTGCAAAATACATGTGATGATAAACGTTTGTTTTAAATTTATGAAAAAATATTAATAGAAAATTCATATTTTTTGGTTGTTTCTGCTGTAGAGAAGGCTTTGACATTAATTCAAATGATTTTTTTTGAAGTTCGGTATCAGTATATTGTTGATATGACTTTTTTACAACAATATTTTACATGCTATTGCAATATATATATATTTTTTAAAGCTGCAAGATTCTCTTTTATGTGAGTTAGTTTTCTGTTAGCTTTATATAGTTTGTTCAGTTTGTAAATTGCTTCAGCGCTTATTCATGGGTTTCTTTTATATATATAATAAACGAATAATGTAACTGTGTATATACCAATTATACTATGTCAATAGAATTATTTGTTGTCACAAGTGTGATTGCATTATGCTCTGGAACCTCAGATTTTTTTTAGGCGGCCTTGAATTTTGTCAAAGACGTCATTTTTACTTTCCCAGCTATGCGAAGTATATTGAAAATTATGTAATCGGTCTTTGGATGTTGATCACTGGAATATCACTGGAATTCCATGGTTCCTACCTCCTGATTCCAAAAATGAACAAGAAGATTCTCGGATGTGTGTGTTTCGCCTATCTGCACCCTAAATGAGAGGAAATTTCAGGGCCGTGTATTAGGACTCTACATTTGTAACTAACTGCGGCGCTTGAGATCCACACATGAAACTTCCCAGCATGATATCAATATCATTAATAATAATATCACAAAACTAGGCATTTTATTCAGTACAGAATTATTTATTCATTTAATTGAATTTAATCTATACATAGATTTTTAATTGATATGCCACTGTGCATATGTCACATAGCTTTTTTTTTTTTTTTTTAAATTTGCTTTTAAAACTACTACATGTAAAATTTCATGACAATCCGACTATCCGTTAATGAGCTAGAACAATTTTTATGCTTAGCCCCCCCTCACGTTCAGAATTTTCAGACGCCATATAGCCTATTTTTCAATCCAGATAGAATGAATGTATATATATTTTTTATTTATTTACAAAGAGATATTTACAACTGTATAAAAATATATACAAGCAAATATGCTAATAGAGAGGTAATGGCAATGTCAAAATGTCAAGAGGGGAGAAATCACCCATTGGTGACACTCCCTAGTCACTGATTTCCTCTCATTTGTAACTAATCACTGTCACTGTCTGCTGCTGCTAAGGAGGTCTCTAGGCCATTGACGCTTAAGCCGTCGTTGGGAAAGTATGGCAGAATGGAGGGCACGGACTAGAGGATTATTGTGGGAGCTAAGAAGAGAAAATAATTTTTTATATTTGGATTTAGCGACTTCGGTGTCAAAAGATACGTTAAGGTCAGTGTGAAGAGTTTTGTTGGAGACGTAGTAAGGAGCATTGGCTATTGTACGAAGGATTTTTGATTGAAAGGATTGGATGCGCTGGAGATTGGAAGCCTTGGCAGAACCCCAGAGTTCAAGTCCGTAAGTCCACATAGGTTTGTATGTAAGTAGACCTATTGGTTTTCAGGCAAATCGGCCAAAGAGAAACGGAGAATTAGGGGGGGACTTAACCATTTAAACTTCAATAACTGCCGATATAATGAATGGATCGAGTCAGAAGTCGATTCAGAAGTCCCTATCTAATAACTATTGATTTTTATCCCAAACGGTCGATTGCTTTTGGAGGGAGAGCGAAAACTTAATTCGTGCTGGGGAAGTACTTTTTTTTCTTGTTTAAAATGGCGGTTATTGGATTATCGCTTTTATTTATTATTTCCAAAGCTATAGTATAGGGGAAGTTATGTAATCGGTCAAAAATTTTCCAACCTCCTGATTTCCAAAATGAAAAATAATGAAACACGATAACTGCCGATAGAATGAACGTATTGATACAAAATTTCATATGTAAATTCAAAGCGCTATAAAGACGACACGTATTTTCGGCGGAATCAGTCATATGGGAGAGAGGCGCAACTAAAAATATCCCAATAACTGTCGATATAATGAATGTATCGATATAAAATTTAGTATGTATGTCAAATATTAACAACGATCGGTGATCAAACAGAGAGAATGAGCGAAAATTTAGTTAATCGTGTTGTGGAAGTTCCTTGCATGTGATTCATCGACGACATTTTTTTTTTTTTCTAAAAGGCGAGTGAAATAATGAAAATTTTGGTACGTATTTGATGGATAGGCCACATGTGTTTGATATTGATAGTAGGATCAATACGGTGCCAATCTTTTATTGGTCCTATCCAAATGGTGCCTTGTTCACGTCAGTACAGCTCCTTGTCAGTCGTCTGATGAGTGACCCCCCTCCCTTGAAACAAGGCCAAACTGATCTATTAAAAACTTCTGTATTGTGGCCAGCCGGCTCAGTGCACTCCCCTCTACACGACCTCCCTGCATTTTGTCTTCTCCCCTTCCTTGGTATGTCTCATTTAATTACAATTAATGATTTGATATTTTATTTATTTTTTAGTGTTTTGTACATAGGGTCCAACAAAAGCAAAATATTTCCTAGACTATAACTTTATTTATTAATGCATTTGAGTGCAACTTGCATGTGTGCAATATTACCTGAGGGAGTTCGGGATCAGGGTAGGGCTTAAGTGAGGCTGGGTGATTTCTCCCCTCTTGACATTTTGACTTTGCCATTTTCTTCCTCTTAACACGTTTATATATATTCTTTACACAGTTGTAAATATCTCTTTGTAAAAAAAAAAATCTTTATTTATCCCAGAAATGGTGTGTGGATGTATTTCAGATGCACCCCCTCTTTCTCAAATAATTACTCAAAATATATATCCAAAGAAGTAACAAGGAAGGTTAGGATCTTATTGAAATTTGCGTTCCTTTGAATATTTCCGAAATACTTATCCGATCAATATTATTCTTGTGTTAAATTATATACAGGGTATATAATTTGAAATTCTCGATAAAAATTACATTATATGCTATTACATTATATGAGAAGAGCTAAGGTTGAATACTTCCACAGGGTCTTGTCTGAAGCTCCTAATCCTAAATCCAAATGGTCCCTTCTCCGCAACCTATCCTTAGTCAAATCAAAACAGTGCTCCTCCAATATTCCTTGCTCTCCTGATACTCTAAACCACTTTTTCACTTCATCACCTAATACAAATTCTCCCCCTACCCCCTTGCCTCCTAATCTAACTTTCAATCCAAATTCCTTCTTTTTTTCCTATATACATCCTGAAGATCTTCTCAATAGCATCCTTAAATCCCGTACAAACGCCTACGGTCCAGACAATGTCCCCGTAAAATTGATCAAATGCGCCCTCCCCTCCATCCTTCCTGTCCTCCTTCACATCTACAACTTCTCCCTGCAGAACTCAGTTTTCCCGACTGCTTGGAAATCAGCTATTGTCCTCCCCCTAAATAAAATTCCTAATCCCTCTTCTCCAAAAGATCTCCGGCCAATATCTATCCTTTCCAACCTCTCCAAACCCTTAGAACGAATAGCCCAATCCCAACTATCCTCCTATCTTGAAACCAACCAAATCTTAAATCCCCTACAGTCCGGCTTCCGTCCTTGCTTAAGCACTCAATCCGCTCTCCTAAAAGTTACCAATGACCTCCAACTAGCCATAGACAACAGACAGGTTACTCTGCTCGTACTTTTCGACTTCACTAAAGCCTTTGACACCGTTGACCACAGCATCCTCCTCTCCAAGCTCCACAATACCCACCTTTCCAGCAGTGCTGTTCGCTGGTTTCAGTCCTTCCTCTCCGGTCGTTCTCAGTCAGTTCTCGTCCCAAATCTCCCTCCCTCTTCCTTTCTGCCAGTTAATTCTGGGGTCCCTCAAGGCTCATCCCTTTCTCCTACCCTTTTCTCTATCTTCATAAATGACCTCCCCAATTCCATCAAACACTCCAATTATCACCTTTATGCCGATGACTTCCAAATGTATCTCTCCTTCCACCCCTCCACCGCTCTTGCTGCTTACGACAAGATGATGGAGGACATCCTTGGTATCACAGACTGGGCTTCCAAGAATGGACTGACACTGAACGCTGAGAAGACTAAAGCCATTGTGATAGGTAACCATAAACTACTAAACTCCCTTACTGACTTACCTCCATTAAGACTACATGACTCCGATATTGAATACTGCACCAGTGTAAAAAATCTTGGATTGATCCTTGATCAAACCCTCTCCTGGAAAGACCATGTTTCTCACATCTCCAACCGCTCCTTCAAAACCCTCTACTTCCTCAAACGCCTTCGTCACCTTCTTCCCACGAAAACCCGTCAGCTGTTGGTATCCTCTCTTGTTTTCCCCTACTTTGATTATGCTTGCCTCGCATATGGAGGACTGTCTGGTGAGCTCGACATGAAACTAAAGCGAGTCATGAACTCCTTTCTAAGATTCATCTTCGGGCTCCCCAGACACTCCTCTATTACTAGTTCCTATACCGACCTAAAATGGCTCTTCCCATCCTCTCGTCGACAATATTTCCTTGGCTCCTTCCTCTATCAAACCATATCTTCCCAAAAGCCCTCCTACATCTTCCAAATGCTCCAATTTAAATCCCATATCCACCAGAAAGTCACTAGATCCCGCCCCTCGGATCTTTACCTCCCTTCCCACAGGACAACAACCTACCACAACTCTTTCCTTATCCAAGCTAACTCCCTCTGGAACTCTCTCCCTCTCCAGATCCGCCATGCTCCTTCTCTTCTTTCATTTAAGTCCTTACTTTTCCATTATCTCCTAACTCAACAAACCTCTGATTCCTAAGGCGGGCTCCTATGAGATAGTTCTAGTCTTCCTATAAGTCTCTCACTCCACTGGACAGATTGTCACACTCCAGTTTCATCTGCCCAGTTTTTTTGCGATTAAATTCATATATAACTCACTATTGTTA
This sequence comes from Aradus depressus, assembly GCA_963662175.1. NCBI lineage: Eukaryota > Metazoa > Arthropoda > Insecta > Hemiptera > Aradidae > Aradus > Aradus depressus. The sequence continues at coordinate 21,600,953 of OY759224.1, forward strand.
TTATGTTTTACATTATTATTCATATTTTGTTTTTTTCTTATTTTTATCATTAATTTTCACCAGTTTTTTATTGTTTTAATCATTGCCTCTCTCTAACATTTTATATTTATTACTAGACCTCTTTTCCTTTATTTTTATTCTGTCTCAATGGGTCGATACTTGTACTCTTTTATCTACTTCTTATGTTATTATTCTTAGGGGACGAAAGTCCCAGAATAAAGATTATTTTTCATTTCATTTCATTTCATTTCATTTCATTTCATATGCTCCTGTTTATGGGTTTTTAGGGTCTACCGAAATTTTATTCTCGATTCTGATGTTGCATCTGGTACAGGGTACCTAATGAAGAAAGACCGGTCAAGTAATTTAAAAAAATTAAGGCAAATTTTGGGGGTGAGCACCGTTCGTGAAAAGAACAAGAACAAAAAAAAAACAAGGATGTATCGGGGACGCAGCCGCAGTGGGATACGTGAAAGTATCCCCGCAGTGCTGCAGGGGGTGTATGGGCCTAGGGTACAGAAATGATATAACCAAATATACGTGTCGAACGCGGGGGCGCCATAGCCGAGCAACCGTCAAATTTCTGGAAAAAATTACACACTTTTAAGTCTTATAACTACTGAAGAGCATCGGTTTGAGTTCGATGGATTATGTCTACTACGGCAGAGTGAGCTCTCTCAAACGCGACCTGTACTGCCAAGCTACGCCTCTGTGAACTCCGCGCGTGTGGCGCGACGAGTAATGGCTTGTTTTCTCTACACAATGATACCAAAGTAAGGCGCGCGGATAGTACGGTTGCTAATATACAAGCGCCATAGTGTTACATGTTTTTGCTACATGCAGTTTTAGCAAGCGACCCTCTACTGACTGAAATGAAAGACGTTCCACGTCAAAAAAAAAAGAAAAAAAAAGAAAAAGGAACATCCTCGTACAGTGTAGAACAATTTTTTTTGTGGACTCAACATGACACTAAGTTCTGTTTTTTTTCTCGGCGTTCTACACTTTGCACTGCAACCTAAGAGTTTTTATTATTCGAACTCATGTTCTCTAAGATGATAGCCAAGGTTGTTGCTTTCTCAGACGAGGCTCTCGGCTGTTGTTTTGGTTGTAATTATATTGATAAAATTATCTACCTAATAAATTAAATATTTAATTATACTCTGGGAACACATCGTTCATTTTCCGATATATAGCCGTATTTCGATTTCAAGGAATCGTTTTCAATGCTACGTAATTTTTATTGAAAGTTGGGACCTGTCTCAAGACCGGTTTCTGCACTGAAGGTGATACCTTGAAACCAAAGCCGGCTATTTTTTTGCTGAATTAACTCAGAATTTATTCCACATATATATATTTATTTATTAATATACTGTATTATACCATTGAATGTTTATAAAATCTATATACATATATAAAATGCAAACTTAGCCTGTCTGTTTCCTAATAACTGAAAAACGGTAGAGTAGTTGAGGAAGGCACCACATAGAATATAGGGTATGTGAACATAAAATGAGTGCTGAGTTCTTTAACAGTTTGTTGGATTTACATGAAATTTCACGTGTAGGATCATTATAAGCCCGATTCAAATGTAGGCTATGTGGTGTCTCAAATTTCGAACGGGAAGGAGAATTATGAAGAGGGGGTGTGAGGGGGGGGATCATTAAATTAGTCCTAGCTCTGTAAGGGTTGATGGAATTTTCATAAAATTTCATATGTAGCATTCTTATGAGCCTATTTCAAATATTGGCTATTTGCCTTCCCAAATTTTATACGGATGGAGTAAATAGGAGGAGGGGGGATCGTATGCTTTTTATTTTTTGTCCAGACTAACATTAAGTTAGTAAACTGTCAGTAAATGCCTAACCTGCTTAAAGTTATAACGAGGTAACGCCCGAGTAACATAGTACAATAAATAGTAACTAGAATTATTGCCATTTAAAATAATGGTTTAGTATGAAATTTAATTTATAATTTAAATTAAAGAGTCTGTCTCATAAAAAAATATTTTTTAGGACATATTCAGAAAAAAAGTAGTTAATGTCTCAAGACCTTGATTGGTAATCTTAATTGTATGTATATAACATTAATCGGATTAAAAGAAAAAAAAATTGGCGAAAAAATCAGTGTATTTTTCAAAGCTACCATTCAAGGCCGAAATAGTTTATTAGGCTGCAGATAATGAAACTGATTAACGATAAGATAAACATTTTGCGCAGGTTTGTTTTATTCAAAATATTAATATTTTTTTACTTTACATACATAGAAAATATATTTTTGCAATTTGTATTCATACATTGGAAAAAACGAATGAAGATCCTTCTACAGAGCAGCCTTTCTTTTGATAGATGACTTTTGGGGACCAATCTACAATACATAGTCACATCCAGTAAACAAGCTGTTTTATGTGGAACTAAAATGTTTAGTTGAGATAGTTTTGACAGAGTCCTCATTCAAGGGAATATCTCAGGCTCATGATAAGTTGACTCCCTCCAGTCGAAAATATCTATAAGTTAACGGAAAAGTACGAGGCCAAGGGAGGTTAGTTATGAAACGGGGAACAATAGAAATGGTAAATATACAGGGTGTAACAAGTCGAGAGGACGATACTGAGGGATCTTATAGTAAATTTAATTCTGAACAAAAAAGTTCCTATAAACATAGGTCCGCAAATGCTTTGTTTAAAAGTTATAATAAAAAAACTGCAGGGCAAAGAAAGAAATACCTGCAATTGGTATAAGGGTTTAGGGTCTGAATAGGGTTCAAAGTTCAATACTATTCATGTAGCCTCATCTGTCCATAAGATGTTGTTACCAAAGTGATGATTGGATGCTAAACGACGAAGATACCAGTTACAGAATTGCATCCTTGCTTCACCATCACCCTGTACTAAATACTGTACTGAATTAAAATGATAGGGGTACATACGTTCGCTCCTTAGGGTTCTGTACACTTCTATATGAGAAACCTGCATTTGAAGCCCGGTTCGACGTGGGCTTGTCGTCGGATTTACTTCAAAAGCTCTGATGATATTTTCACTTCGATTTACATTGACTCGTGGATTAATTATTCTGGCGGGCAGCTCTGTAACAAGGCCAGTTTCTCTTATTCGTTGATAAGTAGCCTGGAAAACCCTTCGATGGGGGATCCGTCGAAGAGGGAAACGTCTTCGGTACTCAACAGCTGCATCACTGTTCCCGTTACAAAAACCGTACAAAAATAGAATATCTGCATATTCTGCATTCTTGAACATTCGCGGCATTTTATGCAAAACTGATTCACAATAAATGAGATTAGTTGCATTGAAATAGAACCCAACATTCATGAACATGAATGTTATTGAACTTTGAACCCTATTCAGATCCTAATCCATTATACCAATCGCAGGTATTTCTTTCTTTGCCCTGCAGTTTTTTTATTATAACTTTTAAGCAAAGCATTTGCGGACCTATGTTTATAGGAACTTTTTTGTTCAGAATTAAGTTTACAATAAGATCCCTAAGTATCGCCCTCTCGACTTGTTACACCCTGTATATATATTATTTTTATATACATACATACATATACTCTCAGAATAAGGTTTGGTTCAGTTGGCTTCTTGAGGAATATTGTCTGCGCAAATAAACTGTTGGTTATTTCATCCTTTATTCTCAAACCACAAAGTTTCGGAAGCATCTTCATAGCTTTCCCTGGTGTCAGAAGTTCCTGTTTTATATAAGAAAAACGCATCTGTTCTAGTAGTATGTTCGTACTGTAATAAAAGGTATAATGGAGGGGGTTAGAAGCAAAGGGATGTAAGTGACAAAAATGTAATTTCGAGAATACCTTCAAAGTTATAGTAACATCGTAAATTCAGATATTACCCAGGCATTTTCCACTAGATAGCATTACTGGTACTAACAATCGTTCTGATCATTAGCCAGTAGTTAGGGTAGGTGTCAAGGAAGATGTTAACACACATATCTCAATTTCAGCCGCATTGTCACTTACATCCCTTTGCTTCTAACCCCCTCAATTGATAGTTAAAATAATTAAAGTTAATAAAAATAAAATAAAATTAATTTACTTATCCAGACAAAGGATTCGCCAATTTGTAATAAAAAGAATATTGATTGTTAATAAAATTAATTAAAGTTAATTAAACATAAAATCTAAAATGTTAATAATAAATATTGAAGTTAAATAAAAAATATAAAATGAATTAACTTAAATATGAAATAAATATAAATAATTATTAAACTGAATTAAATTGAATCTAAATGAATTTTTTTTTTTTTTTTTTTAGATATATTTTATTTTTAGATAGATATATTTTATTTTATTTTTGTAGAAAATACAAGTTTACAGAAAGGTTCCTTCACCATTACCCTTTATACAAATACAGTCAAAAATAATCAGTAAATTTAAAAAAAACAATGCTAATTTCTAAGAGAAAATTTTAAAAACTCTTAATGATAAAGGAGAAAAAAACAAAAACAAATATAAAATAACTGAATTGAAAGTAAGTTTATAAACTGTCTAAAAACAGAGATTATAATTTTAAAATCGCGATCGGATATTTTTATGCTTCCCTCCCTGAGGTTTCCCTATGTTTTTAACCAATGCGTTTTGACTTGCGTCACACTTAAGGAAAAAGTTTTTACTAAGATTTATTATATAGTCGAGTAGGAGTAAATGAATTTACTGAATCTAATGATCTAATAAATTTAATAATTAATGATTAAAAAAAAATTAATATACATATTCTGAGTTAAGCTCCAAGAAAAATTGTTATAAATAAACTCCGGACAGAAATTGATGTTACGTTACCCTGTTTGTACATACAATTCATTTGTATGAATTAAAAAAAAAACATGGATACCGATTTATACTATAATTGTTTAATAAAATATTTTCTTTGTCCCGAATTGGTACTTGCCAAAGACTTAGTATTAAAAATAGGTTTTTTCGTTGTCTCCCCGCCATACAGCTAGTGAATTCTCCTTAAGTTATTATATACTTTGAATGTAATTACAGTTATTTATAACGTATTATTAATGGTTTATCTATAGTTGCAGATAGTCCAAGATGACAACCTACTTCCACTACCCGCCCCCCGCCCTCCAAGAGGAGCTAAGGAACATCGCCACAGCCATCGTGGCTCCTGGCAAGGGTATCCTCGCTGCCGATGAGTCCGTCTCCACCATGGGCAAACGTCTCAAGGTATACACAACTCTTATACTTTTAAATGACTCTCTTCATAACAAAATTAGAATGGAGGCAATATTGTCATCGGTCAGAAAATCGGAACGTAAGATTTTAGTTTCTTTCGTCTCGTCAATGATTTTCCGGAAGATGTTTGTATGTAAACACGTTTTATATTCATGATAGATTTTGGTAAAACTCTTGCCAAAATAGAGACCACTTCACTTGAAGGCCTAACATTCTTAAATTTAAAAAAAAAAAATCTTCAAAAGAAATTTAAATGTATTTATCAACATCTTTGTGAAATTGTTATTTTTTTTTCAAACTATTAAAAGAACAAGCTCTCAATTTAAAAAGACCTGAGCTAGCTATCCCATTCTTGGCTATGGGCCATGATCACAAATTTTAGCTTCGCATTTCGGCGGTATTACATACTTTAGTTTAGATATGAGTTCCATGGAATATTCAGGAATATTGATTGAAAAAATCTGAAAAGAGGAAGAATTTCAAGATGTGTAATGCGGCCTATGAAATCAAATGAGCATTGAGATCAATTTTCGATAGAAGGTACATTGGATGCTTAGGTCTGCTGTTTTTGAAGGTTTTAATAACCCCTGAATCGCTCAAAATGTTACTTATCACTAGGGCTCGGATGTTTATGTGATTAAAAATTCAAAATATGTGCATAAAATATGCATTTATTTTTGATAAATATGCAGGTAAAACAAGAAAAATGTGCACAATCAAATAAATTATTTATTATAATAAAACACAAAACTAACTAAAAAAGGTTATAAGAAAAAAGTTATTCATTTTTAAAATTGTTGGCAACAACATACATCCTCAAATTTTCAAAAGTAAATCTTTGCCGATCGGACCTAAAATTTTTTTTATATTCACTAAATGATCTTTCAACGTCACCGGAGCACGTTTAAACGTCGCTAATTCAGAAGGGCTGAACGGCATATCTTCTTCATCGATGGTTCCCTTAAGAATGTTACTAATCGTTCGTATATTTTCAAGTCCCGGATTTTTTTAAAAACATCCTCTACTTTTTGATGTATTTTTGAACTATAAGGTCCTTGGATATTTTTTAGTTTTCTTACAGCATCACTCTACCAATGCTAAACTTTCTGACAGCAATACATTTTTACGTCAACAGTCCTCTTAGAATACGTTAATAACGTAGAACATGTGCCATGAAATAGTGACAATTAACGTAGTTCTATGATCTACGTTGTTGCACAGTTGCTACTGTGTCCCTTTGATTTTTATTGATAAAAAAAAAGGCCACAGTGCGACTACATTTTGTAGAATTAATCATTACAAAAAAAAAAAATATATGCGTATAAAATATTAATCAAAATGTTGTAATTAGATAACTGAAATTATTTTCTCTTTAGGATATTGGAATGGAAAACACAGAAGACAATAGACGTAACTACCGCCAACTGATGTTTTCGTCAGATGCTGTTCTCGCTGAAAACATATCAGGAGTGATTCTGTTCCATGAGACAGTCTATCAGAAAGCAGAAGACGGAACTCCATTTGTTGAAATGTTGAAGGCTCGAGGGATCATCCCCGGAATCAAAGTTGACAAAGGTGTCGTTCCTCTGTATGGGTAAGTTGACACACTTTCTCCATGTTTTGATATTATTGCAAAAAAAAAAAAAAAAAAAAAAGAAAAATTTTAATCACCGACAATGTACTTTCCCAGAACGAATTAACTAAATGTTTGCTCCTCCAAAACTAGTCGGCCGTTTAGCCTATTTCGCACTATGCTAATTTAGTCGAGTTGCGAGTAATTTAGTAACTAAAACGACTAGAACTAACCAAAAAGTGTTCACAGAGTCGTGTAAGTACAGAGATAGTGACAGTGAGTGCCGAACGCTCCTGGCTGCAACGCAACAAAGTAAATAATGTAACAAAGCTTATTGCAGTGGCTATTTTGGAACAACTTCTAAGTTGAGGAACGCGGACATATTGTGGAAACTTGCAATAAATAAATAAAACAAACTTATTTTTGAAATATTCCCTATTCCACTAATAAATACGCCTTACGCCATCGTCAGGTCTAGTTATGAACTAAGTTAGTTTGCAGAGAGCGGCCCTTAGGTATACCTGAGATGTATTTCAAGGGTCGCACTCTGCAAACTAACTTAGTTCATAACTAGACCTGACGATGGTGTAAGGCCGTAACCGGTAGTTATATATATTTATTTAGTGGAATAGGCAATATTTCAAAAATAAGTTTGTTTTATTTATTTATTTTGGAAGAGGTGGAAGAAGAAATTAGGGAGATGAAAGAAATGACAATATGGATAAGAAAATGGATTAATAGGAGAGATGAACTCTAGGAGCTACGAATTCTCTTCGCTCCGACAAAACAACATTTTTTTTGAAGAATTTTTTCAAAAATAAATAATGAACACGACTAGAGGTTCAGAATGAGCCGGACTTGTTTAGTGGATGATTTAAGTAAACAGTGCAGCGTGTTGGGGGACTCGCCCGAAAAAAAAGAAATAAATGGATTGACTCGACTAAATCACTTACGAAACAACTCGACTAAATGTTCGTGGAACACGTTTAGTTACTAAATTACTCGCCACTCGACTAAATTACTAGCATAGTGCGAACTAGGCTTTTGCGCTTATATTCAACAGTTGACATAGGGGCTCCTAAATCCTCACTAAATTTTGTGTCGATGAATTGATTACATTTGCAGTTATTAGGGTTTTTGAATCGAACCCCCTCCCCTGAGCACCCCTTCCTTTCGGCCAATATCGCTGAAATTTGTCAGATTATATCGTCATTGGGTTTTTACTTCTAATATGAAATTTACTGTCGATATAATCCTTACATTGGCAGTTATTGGTGTTTTTGTGTTGAGCTCCCTCTGATCCCTCCGCCCGATTCCGTTGAAAATTAATAAGTGTCGTCATTACGGGGTTTTGAATCCACATGTGAAATTTTGTGTCGATACATTCATTACAACTGCAGTTATTAGAGAGTTAAGCCTCCCCCCTTTCCTAATTTGAGCCCTAAAACATTCTTTTACGTACATTTAAAGCCGAGAGATCTAAGCTTTCGATGTTGTAATTATATTTTCTTTCTTCCAGCTCTGAGGATGAATGTACCACCCAAGGACTGGACGATTTGGGTGAGCGATGCGCCATGTACAAGAGAGATGGATGCCATTTTGCCAAATGGCGATGTGTTTTGAAAATTGGCAAAAATACACCATCCTACCAAGCCATCGTGGAGAATGCCAACGTTCTGGCTCGTTATGCTTCCATCTGCCAAGCCAATCGGTACTTACACATTATTTGATAGCTACTGGATAATTTTATAGACA